>CM062289.1:199304483-199902756 GCA_031216915.1 Pictodentalium vernedei
TTAAAAAAGTGGGCGTAGCCAACAGTTTTGAAAGTGGGTCATGCTCATATCTCAATCGTGGTATGATGAATGAACCTGGAACTGATACCAAATGAGTCGACACTTGATGGAAATTCAAAATATGGGTCAAGGTCACGGAGGTCACCTAGGTGTCTGCCTGAAAGAGGTCACCAAAGTCATCAAGTGCGTGTTATTCAGAAATACTGGGAAATGAATTTTATTACACCTTAATGCATTTCTAAAGTTTATGAACGTATTTCATCACTCAAATTAGTGGGCAGAGCCAAAAATGTCCATTTCTGATTCGAGTATCGAACCCTTTGAATGCTGGTCACATGTATTCCTTTTCTGGTTTCTTATAAATAATTGTTCTGATTCCAGTATGAATATCTGTAAATACTGTTAATGAAAACCCATTTCTGATTTGTTTAAAAATATTTTACTTCTGAAAATAAGCCTCCATAAATTCTCTTTCTGTATAGTTTATTCCTGATACTTTAACCCTTTTCACACAGACTTGAATTTACTGGGTGCAGTAAATTCTGTTTCTCTAGTTTAGACATTATATTTAAATTAATTTCTATGTTCATATGAATGTATGATTTGAATAATAATTAATAACAAAATGCATCATCCCCCCCCCCCCTCATCCTTACCATCCACCTCCATCAAAATAAACAGTAAGAATTAGGCCTATTTCATTATTTGATCTATTTTCCGGACCCGTATGGGGTAACACTGTACCAAACACAGTTTTTTGAAAAAGTAAACTGAATTTCTAGGCCTATTTTTTTTATCCCAGAACAGCGTCCGCTTGTAGGTTGCACCTATTTTCATATTAATCGTTTAGGTTTAGCCAGCACGAGCAGATTCCACAATCCTTTAGTACCTTCGTATTCTCGATCTTCGACGATCATATTATAGACGTCGGTTATTTCCACTCGATTGTCACCTATGAAAATAGTGCCATCTCCTTCGCGCAGCCGAAGATAGAGTCCGCACTCTCTAAAAGAATCTGCACTTGGGGATGCGACGTGCATCCCATAAGTGGATAGGTGTATGTCTTCTGTTGCTCGTACTCATACCGCTCGTAATGGACCGGTGGCTTCTCAGCTGGCCTTCCGGACCAATGAGTGATCCGCAGACAGGGCGTCGTTTCGCCCTGAAATGTGGTGGACCTCCTTATTAGCCTTCTCTGTCCTCTTCTGAAGGTGTTTGTGTTGGGTGTTAGGACTGCGCCGCTTTCGAATTTCTGGGTAAGTCAAACAAACGAGCCTTTTCAGGATCACCAAACCTACCACAAGGTTCCGAATGAGTTTTCGCTAATGTGCGTTTTCGTGGTAGGATTTTCCATAGCGGTTAAAATTATCGGTGTGGCACCGGGCAGCGGGACCGAAATCGTCCTCGCTACTGGTTGTCACTGGTTTGCCAGAACAGGGCTGGTGGTTTGCGTGGAAACACCACAACAGGGGCAGGTCCTTAGAACGTGCCCCTGTCGCAGCGTTTCCCACAAACCCTCTCTCACAAAAAAAAAAAAAATAAAAAATAAAAATCTGTACCTGCTTGAAAAGAAAATAGTTGGATTAGTGTGTAGTCATGTTTACATAATGAGTGGAGATGAGATGATCAAATCCCCCCCCCCCCCCCCCTCCGAGTGGTTCATTGCCTGTTTTTTTACCTGCGGTTTCTTTCTTGGATGAGGCAGCCCATCCTGTCAATGGTCACAGCAAACTGTTTTTACTGCCTGTATCCACCATGGCACGTTTGAGTTTAACGGGTACCTACGGTGGCTGATTTAGGCCACCCTCAGTACTTTTTTTATCTCGAGATCTCGAGATAATATCTCAAGATCTCGAGATAATATCTCAAGATCTCGAGAAACTATCTCGAGATCTCGAGATAATTATCTCAAGATCTCGAGATAATATCTCGAGATCTCGAGATAATATCTCAAGATCTCGAGAAACTATCTCGAGATCTCGAGATAATATCTCAAGATCTCGAGATAATATCTCAAGATCTCGAAATAATATCTCGAGATCTCGAGAAACTATGTCGAGATCTCGAGATAATATCATATATAATCGGTGTCACCCTTTGATCATTTGCATGAATTCACTCCTGTCACACAAACTGTTTATTTACTTGTCGCATCTTTTTCGACTGCAACATATTCATGCCTCCCATGACAATTACACGAATCCACTCCTGTCACCCAGAAAAGTGAATAACTTATCAACCAACCACTTTGTTGCGTATTAGTTATGAGAGCCCACCAAACCCCAGTCCAGCACTAATATAAACCGAGTCCCGTCATCCGAGCTTGCACTTGCTGGTGTCTTGTTCCCACTCAATCCCAGAGTGTCAACCCACCCCGGTACCTCCCAGTACCTACTGTAGCGCCTTTTACCCTAAAACACAACGTTTTCTCACTACTTTACAAGATGAAAAGTTTGTGTTTGTCTAATACTCCAAATCCAAAGTGTTGATCCAGTACCCGGTACTTCCTAGTGCATACTGTAGTGTTTTTTACCCTAAAACTCAATGTTTTCTCACTTCTTTTCCTCTCAGCTCCACGCTGATTGTAGTGATGTTTACCCTAAAACACAAAGTTTATTCACCACTTTACAAGGCACACACCCATAAATACCAAATATTTTCTTCCAGCTCCACATTGAATGGAGTGATTTTTACCACAACTCACAAAGTGTACTCACTACTTTGCAAGATACAGACCCGTAAATACCAAATAGCTCCACCACCTCCACACTGAAAGGTTTCACCCCCACAGTGAAACCAATCACCCACTCCCTTGGTGGATTTTTCACCTACTTTCCACTTTGGTAACTGAGACACGTCGTCTCTTGACACGCTGTTATTCCACGGACCCGTCATACAGCATAACTTTAACCCCATCCCGCGTCCATTTTGACCGAGCAAATCGACGATGCTACTGGGTGTATAATAACCTTACATCAGCGATAGCTATAAACTTACCGTCGGATTCCCCTTCCTTTCGTTGGTTTGAAAAGTCTGGATTAGGCGTAACTAGTTACCCCCTGCGGATAATGCTTCCGGACGAGTGATTAAGGCCCTCACGTATTGCCAACGTCAGTGTTAGAAAAGGGTATGCCCAGTACAAGGCTGCAGAAGCCAGACAAAACCGACAATTTATGGTCAATACCCAGCAATCTCCTGACCCCCAGGACCAAATTTAAAAATTTAAACCCATAACCGTGAGCCCAAGAGGCGAATGGAATCACCCCCCCCCCCCTCTCTCTCTCCGCGGTGAATCCCAAACGTTGCAAGATGGACATGCCTACATTGTTTCCACACAAAACCCAATTACATGTAGTAATGAAAAGATTGACCTGTCACCCGACAAGTCTCAACGGTCCATACACCTTTCACACTTATCCAGGGAGATATCCGAAAGTAACAACTCCAACAGTGAAGTTTCCAGTCCCGCGCATATAAAGAAGGACAACTTAAACCCGATTCCCAGTATCTCCGAACGAGATGAAGCCCCCTAAACGTCGTTTACTGCCACCCTTAACCAGCTACAACATGACACCCCAGTTAACAATACGAACCTCCGTGATCCCATACTCTCACCCGATCACAGGAGACCACCCCCCCACCCCACCCACCCAGTACTTGTGACCCTTATCTTCAATATCAACTCATGAACCGACAGTAATACAGGTCATCCCGTGTCATAAGATTGATTGGTCCTGGGGGCGCCGTGGCTCAGTAGGTATACGTGCAAGCTGCAAGCCGAGAGGTCCTTGGTTCGGCAACCGCGTTGTGTCCCTGGGAAAGACTCTTCACCCCATTGCCTACGTGGGGGCACGGTGGCGCTGTGTGCTAAGGCGTACTGCGTGTCGATGGTGCACCTGTCTTCAACCAATGCCGACCCTGTTTGTGTGGAGTTAGTATGTTGGGGAGCTCACAGTTGCTCGCCGTTGCTCGGTGGTTCTTTTCGGGTACTCCGGCTTCCTCCACCCGTAAAACTGTTATGGTCATGATTAGTCATTGCGCAGAAATATGTGACCTTAAACAACAAGAAATAAATAAATAAATAAATTGATTGGTCCCCTTTGTTCTTACCGGCTGAAACCCATTCCAGCCTGTGAAACCTTAATTTCGCCATCCATGAGAGCATAGTTCCACCAGGACCACGTGCCACATACCACTCCCCCTTAACTCACAAGGTGACACAGACACACACCCAATTTATGAGAGCAACATTTTGCCCACCCAAACCTCAACAGCGCATCACACCATTGATTTGTCCTCCGACAATATCCAACTATGAATATGCTTTTCTTACTCCTCCAGTGGGAACTCCCAACTATACCCCTCAAAACTACACCACTGCGAACCACCCTGCAATGATAGTTGAAACCCAAACCCGTAAACATACCGCCCGGTTTGACCTATCGCTTCTACAGCTCCCAAAAAATGTTTGACCCAATTGGCGATCCTCCCAAATAAGCGAAAATGCCCCTCCCGCCAAACAGTGAACCCTGCAATGTTGTGTTGAAAAGATGTCCCCTCAACATTTGAAACAACATGTAGCACCCCACTTTCTAGTTTGCTACTCCCGGTCCCATAAAGGGATTTCCTCCCAAAGATACCCATAGTAGCATCCCCACCGTAGATCTGGTCATTTGGTGCCTCCCTCCACCCTATATCAAACAAACCCCTCTTGGGGCGCAACAACAGTTTCCCTTCCTCCTGGTACCCCAAGAAGAAAGAGGGAACATCCTCCAGAGGATTGAATCCTGACAATGATATAAGGGAAAGATGTTCTCATGACACGAGAGCATCGCCTATCCCTGCCAGGTTACAACGCATCCACCCCATCCTTTTCGCTACCTCCTTTCCCACAAAGGGCTCCTTTCCCGGCTGACCTGAGTAGCTCCCTAGATCCCAGATTTATCGGCAATCTGATGCCTCTTGGTCCCTATGTGCCCTCCTCCCCGGGGAGTTCTGCCTAGCTTGGGTGCATCACCACCTCCTTTTCTTATCTGAGTCTAAACACTGAAAGTTCTGGAAAATTCTCTCATTCAAATGTTGCATGCAGTAGGTTGACATCTGTTAGATGCAGGCCTGTCTGCCCGGAAATGCTTGCAGTTTTCATAATAAGATTCTTCCCAATCTTCACTGTCATATTTTAATTAATGATTGGGGTTTGACAGCATTCCCCCTGCCAACTCATATAGCGACTATATCAGTCCTATTGGTGTAGAAAACGCATAGATGCGTTCAGAACTAATGCCAACTATTGTTGGGAAGGTGAGTTGACCATGTCAGAAGCCTGAAACCGAATGCACTTCGTATATTTTCCTAGAGTTTGAACAAACAACTCATCAAGAACTAAAAGTGGGAAGTACATATATAACATTTAAAGGGCCACGCAAGTTCGTGTTTCAAAATTATTTTTTTTATATATTTTTTTAAAAACTATTTTAGCTTATTTATGTGGTAAACATTGCGTTGTCGAGGACCGTTTTTCAACAATTCTGGGCATTTCGTATGTGACCGCGAGAATTTACATAGCTATTTTGACACGGGGAATGTCATGCAGTTGGTTTTATAAAAAAAATCATTTTTGAAACACGGACTTGCGTGGCCCTTTAAAGGTTATGTATATACTTCTCACCTTCCGTTCTTGATTATCAGTTTGTTCAGACTCTTAGAAAAATTCGAAGCGCACTCGGTTTAAGGCTTCTGACATGGTCAACTCACCTCCTCAACAATAGTTGGCATTAGTTTTGAGCGCATTTATGTGTTTTCTCCACCAATAGGACTGCTATGGTCGTTATATGAGCTGGCAGGGAGAATTCTGTCAAACCCCAATCATTAATTAAAATATGACAGTGAAGATTGGGAAGAATCTTATGAAAATTGCAAACATTTCTGGGCACACAGGCCTGCATCTAACAGATACCTACCTACCACATGCAGCATTTGGATGTGAGTTTTCGAGAATTTTCAGTGTTTAGACTCAGATAAGGAAAGGAGGTGGTGATGCACCCCAAACTAGGCAGAAATCTTCGGGGAGGAGGGCATATAGGAACCAGGGGGCACCAGATTGCCGGTAAATCGGTGATCAAGGGAGCTACTCGGGTCTGTCGGGAAAGGGGCCCTTTGTGGGAAACGGCGTAGCGAAAGAAGGGAGTGGATGTGTTATAACCAGGTAGGGACAGGCGATGCTCTCGTGTCATGAGAGCATCTTTCCCTTATATCATCGGCAGGCTTCAATCGTCTTGAGAAGGGTCCCCTTACCTTTTAGGGTACTAGGAGGAAGGGAAACTGTTGTTGCGCCCCGGGAGGTGTTTGTGTGATATATAGGGTGGGAGAGGCACCAAATGGTCAGTTAATTTACGTTGGGGATGCTACTGAGGGTATATTTGGGAGGGAATCCCTTTATGGGACCGGGAGTAGCAAAATAGAAAGTGGGGTGCTACTTGTTGTTTCAAATGTCGCGGGGACATCTTTTCAACACAATATTGCGGGTTCACTGTTTGGCGGGAGGGACACTTTCGCTTATTTGAGAGGACAGCCAATTGGGTCAAACATTTTCTGGGAGCTGCAGCAGCGATATCTCAAACCGGGCGGTATGTTCGCGGGTTTGAGTTTCGACTATCATTGCAGGGTGGTTCGCAGTGGTGTTTTGAGGGGTATTGTTGGGAGTCCCACTGGAGAAGTATGAAAAGTGTATTCATAGTTGGGTATTGTTGGAGGACAAATCAATGGTGTGATGCGCTATCGGGGTTTGGGTGGGCAAGATGTTGCTCTCATAAATTGGGTGTGTGTCTGTGTCATCTTGTGAGTTAAGAGGGAGTGGCGCGTGGTCCTGGTGGAACTATGCTCTCGTGGATGGCGAAATTAAGGTTTCCCAGGTTGGAATGGGTTTCAGCCGGTGAGAACATAGGGGACCAATCAATCTTATGGGACGGGATGTCCTGTATTACTGCCGATTCATGAGTTGACGTTGGGGGTGGGATCACAAGTACTGGGGGATCTCCTGTGAGCGGTTAAGTGTATATGACCACGGAGGATCGTATGGTTAACTGGGGTGCCATGTTGCAGCTGGTTAAGGGTGGCAGTAAACGACGTTGAGGGTGCATCATCGGGTTCAAATTGTTCTTCTATATATGCGCGGGACTGTATACATCACCATTGGAGTTGTCACTTTCGAGTATGTCTCTGGAGGAGTGTGAAAGGTGTATGGGCAGTTGAGACTTGTCGGGCGACAGGTCAATCTTTTCATTACTACATGTAATTGGGTTTTGTGTGGAAACAATGTTAGTAATGCCCATCCTGCCACGTTTCGGATTCACAAGAGGGGGGATTCTATTCGCCTCTTGGGCTCAGGATTATGGGTTTCAGTTTGGGTGTGTAATTGTGAGAACGGCTCCTGAGTGTCAGGAGATTGCTGGGTATTGACCATAAATTCACGGTTTTGTCTAGCATCAGTAGCCTGCAAGCCCTTTTCTAACACTGACGTTGGTAATACGTGAGGTCCTTAATCACTGGTCCGGAAGCAGTATCCGCTGGAGATAACTAGTTACGCCTAATCCAGACTTTTCAAACCAACGAGAGGAAAGGGAATCCTAGGGTAGGTTTATTGCTGTCGCTGGTGTAGGGTTATTATACATCGGGTAGCACCGTCGATTTGCTCGGTCAAAATGGACGCGGGAATGGAGTTAAACTTATGTTGTATGTTTCAGTCAGCAAAGTGGAAAGTAGGTGAAAAATCCACCAAGGGAGTGGGGATGAAATCTTTCAGTGTGGAGCTGGGCGAGCTATTTGTATTTACGGGTTTGTGTCTTGTACAGTAGTGAGTAGACTCTGTGAGTTGTGGTACAAATCACTCCATTCAATGTGGAGCTGGAAGGAAATATTTAGTATTTATGGGTGTGTGCCTTGTAAAGTAGTGAGTAAACTTTGTGTTTTAGGGTAAACATCACTACAATCAGCATGGGCTGGGAGGAAAAGAAGTGAGAAATCGTTGATTTTTAGGGTAAAAAACATTACAGTATGCACTAGGAGGTACCGGGTGCTAGATTGACACTTTGGGTTTTGAATGGGAACAAGACACCAGCAAGTGCAAGTTCGGATGGCGGGACTCGGTTTATATTAGTGGTGGACTGAGAGTCACTGTTGTTCAAGGGGTCACTGTTGTTCAAGCTGAGGTCGCGGTTCCTGGAGCTGAGGGGAAAAATTGGGAAAAACAGCGAAAAGGAGTGCTAGATGTGTAACTTGGGCGTGGTGGAGACCCTGGAACACTTTCTTATAGAATGCCCAAAATACCAGTCTAAAAGAACAAGATTCACGGGGAGTAAAATGGGGAAGTGGGATGGGAGAATGAAGGACATGTGGTTAGGGGGCGACTCAAAGGAGAGGGTTAATCTACTAATCGAAGAGATTGGGAAGAATGGGGCAAGGGATGTCATCAAGCAGTTCGTCTCCGTCCGAGTGTTGGGAGGAGAGAAGAAGCGCGGGAATAGGGAGGCAGTTGGTAGAACATGCGTAACCAAGGCCTTCTCATACGAGAACCGCGACAAATCAGCGGCCGGCCGAAGTGTTATTATTATTATGAGAGTTGGTGGGCTCTCATAACTTCGCAACAAGGTGATTGGATGATAAGTTTTCTGAGTGACAGGAGAGGATTCGTGTAATTGTCATGGGGTGGGGGGGGGGGGGGGCACGAATATGTTGCAGTCGGAAAAGATGCGACAAGTGAATAAACAGTTTGAATGAATTCATGCTAATGATCAAAGGGTGACACCGATTATATATGCTTATCTCGAGATCTTGAGATATTATCTCGAGATCTTGAGATATTATCTCGAGATCTTGAGATATTATCTCGAGATCTTGAGATAGTTTCTCGAGATCTTGAGATATTATCTCGAGATCTCGAGATATTATCTCGAGATCTTGAGATATTATCTCGAGATCTTGAGATAATTATCTCGAGATCTTGAGATAGTTTCTCGAGATCTTGAGATAATATCTCGAGATCTCGAGATATTATCTCGAGATCTTGAGATATTATCTCGAGATCTTGAGATAATTATCTCGAGATCTTGAGATAGTTTCTCGAGATCTTGAGATATTATCTCGAGATCTCGAGATAAAAAATGTATTGAGGGTGGCCTAAATCAGCCACCGTAGGTACCTGCTTAGATTTAATTTGATTTTGCTTGGTCGAGCCGAGATTTTACGCACGCATTTCTAGTTTAGCTTGGTGGCGGCAGCCCATCTGTCAATGGTCACAGCGAACTGTTATCACTGCCTGTATCCACCATGACGCGCTTGAATTAAACGGGTACCTGCTTATATAGATTTAATTCGATTTTGCATCGTCGCGCCGAGATTTTGTACACGAATTATTACTTTGAGTTTGCGCGTGGACATGACATATCCACCATGACACGTTTGAATTAAACGGGTACCTGCTAAAATAGATTTAATTAGATTTTGCCTAGTCGAGCCGAGATTGTACACGCGCATAACAAGTTTGGCTTGGTGGAGGCAGCCCATCTGTCAAGATTGTAGGACATAATGTCCTTTGGACAAAATGTCCAAAGATAAAATGTCCTACAAAAAATACCTCTTGGGCATAATGTCCGTAGGACATAATGTACTTGGACAGAATGTCCTTGATCAATTTGCGAAGGTGGACAAAATGTTCAATTTTATTTTTTTCCGTTTTTTGTACATTCCCAAACTTTATTTTATTTTTTCATAATTATTTTGAAACTTAATTAGATATTTTCCATGTTATTAGATTGCCATGATGAATTCTGTTAAGAGAGTCTCAGGGCAGCATATAAATTTTCAAGGGTGTTTTTATCACCTTACCCAGTGCATGTGGCGAAAGATTCAGGCTTTGGGACTTGTTGATACATATAAGAATGACAGTGAAGTGAGACATTTCTGTTCAATGTTGGATGCCTTGGCTTTTTTGCTAGTGGAAGAGGTGAAAAATGGGATGGAATACATCATGGACTCTGCTCCGGAAATTCTTGAACCCCTGGTGGATTATTTCAACAAAACGTACGGGGCTGGTTCTTATCGACAAATAAAAGTTCCAGCAGCATCATCTTGTGACGGTATTCCAAGCATTAGGTTTCGCCATGTACCAGCGCTTTACCCACCTCCTCTTTGGAACTTTAATGATTCTACTCTAAATGACGATCACAGAACAAATAATGTCTGTGAATCTTGGAACAGTGCATTCAGTAAGTTCATAGGTTACCATCATGCACCTGTCTGGGTTACCATTGACGCTATCAGGAAGGACCATTCCATAGCAATTACACATCTGTACAAAGAGTCACTCGGCGAACCGCCAAAGAAGAGGGTTAGGCGAGTGACAAAGAACCACCAACAACGCCCCAAGAACCCGTGCAATGATTTTAAGGACAAAAAGAAAAACATCACAGAAGTTTTGAATTCCCTTAGGCTGTGAAATATTATTCCGTTGTTATATTATTTTACAATATTTATATTCGATTTGCATTGTCTAAGGGTATTTTGTCCCGAGGGTATTTTGTCCAGCAGTTCAAGATAGTCGATGGTATTTTGTCTCGAGGACATTTTGTCCACCTATGCACAACGACCTTGGACATTTTGTCCAAGGACTATTTTCACTGCCTGTGTCCACCATGACACGTTTGAATTAAACGGGTACCTGCTTATATAGATTTCATTCGATTTTGCATAGTCGCGCCGAGATTTTGTACACGAATTATTACTTTGAGTTTGCGCGTGGACATGACAGAGTTCGCACAGATAGCATGCGACTGTCTGTAAGGCTGCAGGCAGTCGCATGCTTACGTGCGGACTCTGTTCTGTCCGGCGGTTGAGTGGAGTTTAAGTTACTGCGTAGATGTGGGTTTATTCCTGGCTAGTCTCCATTTTGTTTTATTCGACAGGGTCGAGATTCTTTCGCCGATTAATTCGATGTTGCCTTGCTCATGGAGGCTAGCTGTGCTGGTGCCCCACGGGGCTCTGAGAGCCGTGCGTAAGGCATAATTTTGAACTCTTTGGAGCCTGGTCATATTAGTTTCGGAAAAATTTTCGGTTATAATGTCCCCGAAGTCCATCACTGGGCGTACAAAGGCTTTATAGAGTTTGAGTAGGGTCTTGCAATTAGCGCCCTAGTTGGCGCCGCAAAGTTTCCTCATTAAGTGAATCCTTTTGATGGCTTTGCCTATTGTTTCCGCTAAAAGGGTTTTAAATTTTAGATTTTTGTCTATTGTTGTGCCTAGGAATTTTGCTTCGTTTTGGTTTTTTATTTCTGTTCCGGCTATTTTTAGTTTGATAATTGGACAGCAGACCCGACTTGAGGAAGTGACCATTTGTGTTTTAGTGTCATTTAGTTTAACTCTCCATTTGGCACACCATGTTTCCAGACCATCGATAGCTTCTTGAATGTTTTTCCTGACCGTTGCTCGAATGCCATAGATCCACATACCCATGTCATCAGCAAATTGGGACATGTCAATTAATTGGTTATGTCTGATTTCCATGTCGTTCACGTAAATGATATATAGGAGGGGGCTAAGTACTGAACCTTGAGAGGGTACCAACCTCGAGTTGTTTTTTTTTTGGGGGGGGGGGGGGGGGGGGGGTTGGATTAGGGTTTAACGACACATCAACAGCCAGGGTCATATCATGTCGGTGACAGTTTGACGGGTGGAGGAAGCCGAAGTACCCGAAGAGAACCACCGAGTAACGACGGGCAACTGTCAGCTCTCCAATATCGTAACTCTGAACTCTGCACCGTTGCGCAGGCAGGGTTAGATTGGTTGAGAACATGCGCACCTTCGACATGCAGTACGCCTTAGTACACAGCGTCATCGTGCCCCCATGTAGGCAATCGGGGTTAAGTGCCTTGCGCAAGGACACAACGCGGGAGCGCGAATCAGTCGCTGAAATGGTGACTCATCCAACTACTAACCACGCTCGACGTTGCTTAACTTCGGTGATCTGACGAGCCTCAGAACCGGTCACCGCGACCCCCCCCCCCCCCCCCCCCCCACACACACACACCTCGAGTTTAACACAGGTGAAATTTCATTTTTAACTTTAACTTTAATTGTTCGATCCGAGAGGAAAGATGACAGAAGTTTGAATGGAAGTTTTTTAGGTCGTTGTGGATTTTATATCTTAGACTATTGTGCCAAACTGAATCAAACGCTTTCTCCACATCAAGGAAGATGGCTACACCTGTATATTTAGTTTTCAGGCATTTTCGCATGCGCTCACATAGGATGAACACATGTTCAATACCCTCTTTGATTTGGCGGTATCCTTTCTGTCTATCCGTGAAGTTTTCTGATTCCAGATGGTGCCAAAGTCTGGAGGTCAACGCTGCTTCAAAGAGTTTTCCGACACAGTTTAATAAGCTGATGGGGCGATAGCTTGTCGGCAGACTACTGTCCTTGCCTCGTTTGGGGATCATGATACCTACGGCCGATATCCAACACATGGGGCAATCATATTCGGGCAGTTTATGAGGATTTTGTACGATACGTCATGCTCACACGGTGATGAGGTTGATATGCATTTGCGGAGAAGGTGTTTTATCTCCGAATGAGAAGGGTGAGACTAGATCATAATCATCGCCCGGTTCGGTTTTTATGTCAAGAGCAGGTTTTAGCCCAAGAACATTAGGTTTCACTTGGGAAAAAAATCGGAGAAAGCTGATTTTTTCAGGGAATGTCGAGTACATGTCACTGAACGATTAGACAAAAGTCCCCTAAAATCCCAGTTGAGCTTTTTTTCTACAGCCTTTTTTCGAAAACGCGTTTGAAAAAAAATAAAAAAAAATATCGCACGAACTTTGTAACCTCGAATTGATCCAACTGTATTTTTTGTTTACGCGTATTTCGAGCTACATAATGTCTAATATACATTTATCTAGAGGAAAATGTGCATTCTATGACAATTTCTGCGAAAAATTATTGAAAATTCACAAAAAAGTATCGGATTTACGCAAAAAATGACGATTTTCCTAACGGATTTGCCCAAAGGGTCGTAGTACAGAACGGGATGTTAGTTGGACAGACGATGAAAAATCCACCACCATTTGAAGACTTTTATCATTGCTTACAAAATAGACATTATGGAAGACCCCCTCTGCTTCTGGCCGAGTTCCCCTCTTGGCATAAAATTCGTCAGCATGAGAACTCAACTATTTTCGGGCTTGGGACCGAACAGACACGTCTGTGTCTGGCAGCATTAGATCAATAAATAATATTTACAGAATGTACAAAAATCAATAAATAATATTTACAGAATGTACAAATCAATCAACATGGATTAAGTTACATTGACTATTATCAACGCTATATACAGAAATGACATGACCTATATACATATTATTCATCGAACTCAGAAATTTCCGACAGGACAGTGTTTCTGTGGTTGTTACAAGAATCCGAACTGCAATTACACAAACCTGAGCAAGAGAGTCCTGCCTTCTTACACCCACACCTTTTTGTACAAGCACTCTTGCAACCACAACTGATCAGATTCAGTAGGTTATCGGGGGCACATGGCTTTGTGGCTGCAGTCGGTACAAGAAGTCCATTGTCTAGCGACCACCCCCAATCCGTCGGAGGAAGCGAAGTGCCCAGCCATTGTTGGACCTGGAGATAACATCTGTAGACATGTTGTTGTGCAGCATCGCTGCTTGGTGGGAGTGAGGCTGGGTCGATGGGTTTATTCAGTTTAGATTTTGCTACATAACGCTTGTAAGTGACATATCTATATTGGTCGAGAGAGGAAACAGTTTTACTCCCGTATAAGATCAGGAGAAGTTGTTCCCCGGCAGCGGCTACTGCACTTGGTGTACTGTCATCCGCCAAAATTGTGTTGGCATACTGTTGTGAGTCGCTAGCAACATCGGAGACAATTGTACTGAATACTTTCTTCTTACCAACTCGAAAGAGTGCAGAAGTAGTGTCACAACCACTTATAGAATGTGCTACAAGGAGGTTGCTTCTATGGTCATCCATTTTGGTTGCTATTTCACTAACTGAAACTAGTAAGTTTGGGGTAATGGAATACATCATGTGAATATTACATCCCGGTTGAACTCGAGAGGTAAGAATGACTAACAAGTCTGTGTCTGTTCCCACAACGACAACATTGTTGTCATCTTGAGCGATGTCAAGTGCAGTTTCGGCTATCAGTACATCAGCATCAGCCTCGGCCTGTTTGGACTGAATATTGATAGCAGATAGCTCCTGCATTAGAAGATCGATCAGTTGGGTTTTGTTCTTGGCATTTGCAAGGAAATCGGATTGGGGTGTGGTGGCTGGTAACTCGGGTGAGATATTGATATCAATGGAATACCTGTCTTTAGATCTACGGGCTTGTTCCATGCCCTTTGTCGACATTGTACAAGCATAACCATCAAAAACAACCACGACGTTCGCCCCAAAATGTCTCACTAGATAATTGGAATATGATGTACATATGTCCTTATATGACGACTGTTTAGGCCATACAACTGCCCTCAATAAAAATCCACCATCTACAACAAACAGAGAATGTTCTGGGATTTTAGTTTGCTCGGAACCGTATGTTTTGAGGATCTTACCGAGCGTGCTTTTCTGTGTCTTCCTCATTCCAGCAGAATCAAACAATGCTGGTGGTTTCGGGGAGAGTTCATATTTGAGATACTCTTCCATCTCTGCTTGTGACTGAATAACACATGTGATGCGGTTGAACAGAATTGTGGGGTCAATCACTACCTTACTTCCACGGACTTTGATGCTATTTGCCATCGATGCGAAAGACTTCACAGTGTCAACACGTCGTAGTTTGATGCTGTTGAACGTTTTGCTTACAACATTCGATACGCAACATTCACCAATTTTGCGAACTTGGTCACAGTTCACAGTTTCGTCGGCCACAAGCCCGGTCGCTATAGAGACCAATTGTAGTGGATCTCTATTCTGAAAGGGGGAATGCACTCTGAGACAGTTCAATAATTTGGTGATATCATTGGCATCAGTCAATTGTGAACTTTGACGGAGATCCCGATGTTGTTCGCCATGACCAGTGTGAACATGAACAAAATTTTCGAGAGCATTACATATCGGAAGGCAAAGAGGTAGTCCATGTACCCATTTCGCAACAGTGCTATCGGTTATTCCCCCTGCCATGTGTGAGACCACCAGGGAGCTTGAACATTCTCATTAAACACTGCTCTATGGTCTGATCAGAATATATCCCGTCCCAGAATTTATCTGAGCGCCTTATGGTAAAGTAACCTTTCTCAGTGAACAACTTCAAATCATCCTGTTGCATTATTTCTGTTAGCTCATTCATCTGCTGCAAATAGAGATGAGAACTTTTTGCGTATGCAAAATGACCACCTGCGTGAAATACTGGAATCATATTGCAAACACAATATGTGTGGAGTTCCCAGTCGCCTGTGCGCTCTGCTCTCAAGAACAACTGGAGAAGACCTATTTGCTCGTAGTATTGTACCCAAAGCTTTCCTGTGCGTCCTACGGACGCATTCTGGAGCAGTTCGTGTAATTTTGACAGTAGATGGTTGACACTTTCTTGATTGACAGCGTCAGCTGTTGTACAGTCACCTCTGGCAAGTCCACAGAATATTTCCTTGACTTCTGTGCAGTCTATGTTATCTAGTGTTCGGCTTTCTTCAAACACAAGTTTTGTAATGGCAATTTGTGTTAGCAAATGGGCACGAACTGCTCTTGAATATGCATGACCACTGATCAAATGATGGATTGACCCACCAGCATAAACAATCCCCCAAAGTTCATCCAAGCCACTACCATCGAACCAATTGCCCCTAAATATGACATAATCATATGGAAGCCGCCGAGGCGTGCACACATTACATGCCAATGCATCTTGAGTGTAGGCGAACACCACATTATGTGATTTAATCGAACATGGAAATTGAAACAATGATGCTATAATACGGTATTTGAATGAGAAAAGTCGATGCCGTTTGAATTTGAGTTTAGGGGGTATGGTTAATATTTCACACGTTTCACCAGTTCATTATGGCATAAATGACTATTGTTATATATCATTATAAAGCCACTGCTTTTCTGCAATTTTTGATATATAATTTAACTCCCAAAGTAGTCGTAGATTTGATTTAATGGACGTTGTGTACCGTTGTGTGTATGAAAACAATAAATTTTTTTTCGTAATTTTGTACATTTTCGTGAATATTTCACCATTGAGTGTGAGGATTGGTACAAAGTTGGCATTTTCTGTTGGGGATATGTATTCTCAATATAATTCAGCACGATATTTATGATTCTCACCCTACTAAGGCGAATAAGAATGAGAAATATGGAGCTGGGTCGAATTTTAAAAAAAAAAAAATTTTTTCAGCAAAAAAACGCTATAACTAAAAAAGCTCAACTCGGATTCGTGGGGACTTTTCACACTTTATCCGCAGTGTGTCTCCCGGAAACATATAAAAAAATCAGCTTTCTCCGATTTTTTTCCTTACTTTCTCATTTTTATGTCTAATGTGCCTGGACTATTTGGCGAATATGTCATCGTGCTTGTTGATAAATCCATCTACCTGCTCTTTCCAAACTTTATCAAATTTTGGGCCCGCTTGGGTAAGGTGAGCTTTACTGAGAGTTTCCGCGAATAAGTCTGTATTTTCGATGTCGTCTTTGGTCATAGTCCCGTCAAGCTTTCGAAGATTTTTGTGGTTGTCTCTGGAGGAATTTTGACAGGTCAGTCTTTTAAATGATTTACAGAATTTATGGGCATCGAGAGTCCGCACTCGACGGATTCGTCTTGTATAAATTCGCGTGATCTTCGGGTTTCGTATTCCTAGCATCCAGCATCGCGTCGCCGATCGATATTTCACTCTCCGAATCGGTCTCAATTCTGTCTCGCCATAACAGCCTCCTTCACCTAAAAAGAAGAAAGCACAGATGCCGCTAACCTGGTTGCTCCTTTGCCTCGACCAGACATGATAGAAAATTACCACCATACACACAATGAGGGCCGAAGTGGGCTTTTATGAACATATTTAAGAAGCTCAGTGAATTGTCTCCACTCAATCGACACAGAACAAGATCAAAACATGTTCTTGTACCTTTAACCGTATAGTCCAAATATTTTTCTCGAAAACTCAAGAGTTGTTATCTATCCGCCATTAATCCTCCATGGTGGCCGAATCGGCCAAGGAGAGGGTCCGAATTAACTTAACAGAGTGAGTGTTCAAAACAGCCGGACTGGGGTTCCAATCAGTCAAATAATATGATCTGTTATTAAAAATTTGATTGTAAAATCGTTCATATCAGAATAAACTTTTATTTTTGAAGAAATCTTCGTCTTATTTATTACTCAAGAGACCCCAAATACTTGGATTAGGGTGCGAATTCTCCAAAAGCGGGGTCTGAATCCTCCATGTTCCGAATTCTCCGAGGGCCAAATCCCCATGTATTCGTAAAATAGTGAGATTTCTGGGATAAAACAGTGAAATTTTAATTTTTAAATGGCGCAAAGAGTAAACGTTATCGACTTTAATAGTGAGATTCTGTTAACTGGTTAAGTGCTAGAAGCCACTATCAGGGCTTTGAGACAAATGAGAGTACCACAGCAAAAGCCAACATTTTCCCTTCTCACTCAAGTTTGACGGTTTCATATTCAGTCAAATGCAAATAATATTTTGATTTATATAAATTTGTTCTATTAACAATTATTGGAGAGTGCCTGACACAAATAAAAAAAATAATCTAGCAATTAAAAATCCCAATTTTAACCTCGTTTTAGCAAAAATTTATTTGGGAAAATAGCGAGTCTCCCTCTAAAATAATGAGCCTTAACCCTTTACCCAACGCAGACGATATCAAAATTTATTATTTTAAATATCATTTTTTCAAATTTTTCAAAAAATTTCAACAAAACCATATCATGTGACCCCTCGTTGGAACGAGCTCAACGAGCTCGTTCCAACGAGGGGTCACATGATATGGTTTTGTTGAAATTTTTTGAAAAATAATATTTTTTCAACTGCTGAATTTGCATATTACGCGGGCGGATGCGGCCGATTCGTTGGTTAAAGGGTTAATATGTCTGCCAGTAAAGCTTGATATTTCGCCACAGCCGGCTTCAAGTGAGAGTAATGAGCCAATAACTAGAGATCTCAGTTTGCACTGTTGTCAATTTAAGGTAGACTTAACACCGTTTATCGACAATATGTCAGTTTTGGCAGTATCTTTCACACATTCTACTAATAAGAGACTGAGAAATATAATATTAATTTTTGAGTCCTGAACACTTTGATGAGAAAAGTTTGAAGCATATCTATTGGATGAACAGGCATTTGATAACGGTTTCTGATTAATAATGCAGTGCTTCATAATCAGATATGCAACGACACTAGTGGCTCAAGTGAACCTAAAATGCTCATCTGACTCAAGTTGTCAAAAAGAGATATTTATTTATTTATTGCTGCCAGCTCCTCAACATCGTAACTCCGCACTGCAGCACAAGCAGGGTTAGATTAGCTGAAGACATGCGCACCATCGACGTGTCGTACGCCTTAGTACACAGCGTCATCGTGCCCCCATGTGGACAATTGGGGTTAAGTGCCTTGCCAAGGACACAACGCGGAAGTCTGAATCGATCGCTCAGACGGTCACCCATCCAAGGATTAACCGGGCTCGACGTTGCTTAACATCGGTTATCTGACGAGAACCGGTTACCGCGACGCCACCGCGCCCCCGTCAAAAGAGACGAGTGTGTCAGTAAGTGATGGAGAGCAGGAGCATTTTTTATTTGACATGACACAGCCACAAGCAATTTTGTTGTGCCATTCATTTCTGCTGGCCCCAGGAAAGCTTCTCAGGTAAAAACAAATCTCTATTCTTCGAAGTCTTAAAAAAGTGTCTACAGAATTTTTTTTTAGGTCATCCTCCCATAGGGAGCCTAAATTTTGACCTATTAAGTTCTCTTGAAGAAATTTGAGTCTGCATCATTAAAGATAGTCCCATATCATAATTATAAGCATTATTGCAAGTGGTTTATGAGAAGATAATTTTTTTTTTAAATTGTAAATATTTTTCGTCCATCTGAATGATTCCACAGGCTCTAAATAAACTTCACACCAACTAATAGTATTCTGGTCTGTTCAGTTTTGTAAACAAGGGCATTTGAATTTTTTCTATTTTTAGCTCCTGGGGTTTCCAAAGTGCTGTAAAAAATTGGGATGGGAGGCATAAATCAAGTACTTATGTACCAATTATACTACATGACAAATTTGATTCAAATCAGCTGATGGGTTGATCGGTTCTGGAAACAGAAATTCTGGATGGAGCCCAAAATGGACATCTTCCCATAGGGAGCTCAAATATTGACCTACATCTGCATCACTAGTAAGTTACTTAAGTAGTAAGTGAGTTCCATGCCGGAAATCTAAGCATTATTGCAAGTGGTTTATGAGATGATTTTTTTAACATTTTTGGCTTTTGGGGCATTAACCCACCCCAAGAGGAATAGTAATTTTGGGGGAAAAAAACTCAGAAGAGTATACTCCACCAAGATGTGTTGTACCAAATTAGTTTAGACTTCGCCCAATGGTTCTGAAGAAGAATATTTAGTTGAAAGAAAGAAAATGACTTGGCATTTTCCCATTGCCAACAGTGTTAAAATGGGTACACCAATACAGCACGCCATGACAAAACCAAACAAGAAGGACGCCAACGCCCTATAGCTCACCAACATTCCTCTTTGATAGTAACTTTGGCAAACACAAGAACTGTATCAAACAGGCTCATAACATGTGACAAAGCTTACCTAAACACAACCTCTTAAAAGTAAAACACAGAAACTGACATAAACACTAAGTTAAGCATGAAATTCTGAGCTAAACAGAAAACTAAACGCAACTAAAATGTCAAGAAAAATGTTTAAAATGCAGGGTATGAGGGGTTAATCATGGAACAATGATACTGAGGAACATGTATGATGAATATAAGTGTCATGGGAAGAGAAGGAGCACAGCAGCTGACCTAAACACTGAGTTAAACATGAAATTCCGAGCTAAACAAAAAACTAAACGCAACTAAAAATTTCAAGAAAAATGTTTAAAATGCAGGGTATGAGAGGTTAATCATGGAACAATGATACTGAGGAACATGTATGAGGAATATAAGTGCCATGGGAAGAAAAGGAACACAGCAGCTGACCTAAACACTTAGTTAAACATGAAATTCTGAGCTAAACAGAAAACTAAACACAACTAAAAATGTCAAGAAAAATGTTTAAAATGCAGGGTATGAGGGGTTAATCATGGAACAATGATACTGAGGAACATGTATGAAGAATATAAGTGACATGGGAAGAGAAGGAGCACAGCAGCTGACCTAAACATCAAGTTAAACATGAAATTCTGAGCTAAACAGAAAACTAAACGCAACTAAAAATTTCAAGAAAAATGTTTAAAATGCAGGGTATGAGGGGTTAATCATGGAACAATGATACTGAGAAACATGTATGATGAATATAAGTGTCATGGGAAGAGAAGGAGCACAGCAGCTGACCTAAACACTAAGTTAAACATGAAATTCCGGGCTAAACAGAAAACTAAACGCAACTAAAAATGTCAAAAAAATGTTTAAAATGCAGGGTATGAGGGGTTAATCATGGAACAATGATACTGAGGAACATGTATCATGAATATAAGTGCCATGGGAAGAGAAGAAGCACAGCAGCTGACCTAAACACTAAGTTAAACATGAAATTCCGAGCTAAACAGAAAACTAAACGCAACTAAAAATGTCAAGAAAAATGTTTAAAATGCAGCGTATGAGGGGTTAATCATGGAACAATGATACTGAGGAACATGTATGATGAATATAAGTGCTGTGGGAAGAAAAGGAGCACAGCAGCTAACATAAACACTTAGTTAAACATGAAATTGCGAGCTAAACAGAAAACTAAACGCAACTAAAAATTTCAAGAAAAATGTTTAAAATGCAATGTATGAGGGGTTAATCATGGAACAATGATACTGAGGAACATGTATGATGAAAATAATTGCCATGGGAAGAGAAGGAGCACAGCAGCTGACCTAAACACTAAGTTAAACATGAAATTCCGAGCTAAACAGAAAACTAAACGCAACTAAAAATGTCAAGAAAAATGTTTAAAATGCAGGGTATGAGGGGTTAATCATGGAACAATGATACTGAAGAACATGTATGATGAATATAAGTGCCATGGGAAGATAAGGAGCACAGCAGCTGACATAAACACTTAGTTAAACATGAAATTCCGAGCTAAACAGAAAACTAAACGCAACTAAAAATTTCAAGAAAAATGTTTAAAATGCAATGTATGAGGGGTTAATCATGGAACAATGATACCGAGGAACATGTATGATGAAAATAATTGCCATGGGAAGAGAAGGAGCACAGCAGCTGACCTAAACACTAAGTTAAACATGAAATTCCGAGCTAAACAGAAAACTAAACGCAACTAAAAATGTCAAGAAAAATGTTTAAAATGCAGGGTATGAGGGGTTAATCATGGAACAATGATACTGAGGAACATGTATGCTGAATATAAGTGTCATGGGAAGAGAAGGAGCACAGCAGCTGACCTAAACACTAAGTTAAACATGAAATTCCGAGCTAAACAGAAAACTAAACGCAACTAAAAATGTCAAGAAAAATGTTTAAAATGCAGGGTATGAGGGGTTAATCATGGAACAATGATACTGAGGAACATGTATGATGAATATAAGTGCCATGGGAAGAGAAGGAGCACAGCAGCTGACCTAAACACTTAGTTAAACATGAAATTCTGAGCTAAACAGAAAACTAAACGCAACTAAAAATGTCAAGAAAAATGTTTAAAATGCAGGGAATGAGGGGTTAAATCATGGTATAATGATAATAATCATCATATAGCAGCATTATAAAGGCCATGATATGGAAATAGGGCGAGTAAGTGACCTAAACAGAAGCTTTAAGATTATTGGACACATACGCTGACGCCGACGCCGATGCCGACGCCGACGCCGACCGATCGAGCCATGCCATAAGCTCACACAACTAAAGTTGGTGAGCTAAAAACTTATGGAGCATAAATGAAGTACTTATGACCCAATTATACTGCATGTCAAAGTTGGTTCATCAGCTCATCAGATCTTAAGAATAGAAAGTTTGGGTGGAGCCCAACATGGGCATGCTTCCACAACAAGCCCAAATATTAATCTACCAACTTGCCTATATGATGATTCAACACTTTCCAATTGCCAACAGTGTTAAAAAGGCACCCCATGACAAAAATCGAAAGCAATTTTTTTGGTCCATCTGATTCCACTGGTCCTGAAGAAGCTTCATACCAGTAAAAAAACAATATTGTGGTCTGTGCAGTATTTGAAATATGGACATTTGAATTTTGTTCTGTTTGTTGCTCATACGGTTCCCACAAGGTTGCATAAATAAAAAACATTTTCAGGCATTCTTCAAGAACTTATGACCCGATTATACTACATGCCAAATTTCGTTCAAATCTGCCCATCAGTTCTTGAAATAAAAATTGTGGGTGGAGCCCAACAGTGAGCCCAAATATTAATCTACAGACTTGACTTTAATAAACTTTAATCTTCCCCACCAAAGGAAGTTCCATACCAAATATAGAAGCATTTTCTCTGGTGGTTCATGAGATTTTTAAAGATTGTTAGGCTTTTGGGGCATTATCCCCAGACCAAAGATGAGAGCAGCTTCATTTGAACAAAGTAGAATGGGTATTCTCCAAAGATGGTCTGTGCCATATATGTTTGAGTTTGGCCTAGCACATTTGAAGAAGACAAGTTTCAAATTAGTTGATGGAGCACAAGAAAGATGATAATGACTCAGCATTTTTCCATTGCCAACAGTGTTAAAATGGGTATCCCCATACGGCATCCCATGACAAAAAATGACAGCAATTATTTTGATCCAGCTGATTCCACTGGTCCTAAAGAACCTGCATACTAAAGAGCAATATTCTGGTCTGTGCAGTTATTGCAATATGAGCATTTTAATTTATTTCTATTTTTAGCTTCTGGGGTTTCCACAGGACTGCATAAAAAATTGGGTCATCAATCAAGTACATATGACCAAATTATATTACATTCAAATTTGATTCAATGGGCCTATTGATTCTGAAAATAGAAATTTGGGGTGGAGCCCGAAATGGGCAAGCTCCCACAAAGAGCCCAAATAGTCACCTACAAACTTGCCTTGATTAAAATTTAATCTCCACCATCAAAGGAAGTTCCATACCAAATATCAAGGCATTCTTTCTGGTGGTTCATGAGAAGAATATTTTTAAAGATTTTGAGGCTTTCTGGGCATTATCCCTGGTCTGAAGATGGTAGCAGCTTCATCGGAACAAAGTAGAAAGGACATACTCCAAAGATGGTCAGTATGTTTGAATTTGGCTCAGTGGTTTTGAAGAAGGCAAGTTTCAAAATTTAACGGATGACGGCCGACAGATATCGGACGACATACACCAAGTGATTCAGTCAGGTGAGCAAAAAAAAAAACCCAGGTGCCGTGGTCAAATGCATTCACCTTAAAGAAAATTTGGGATAGCATTGGGGTTTTTTTTGGACCAGAGAAGTGTGATTTGAACAAGACTGAACAAAAATTAAAAACATATATGCTTCTGTTACTATTCCTAATATATTTAGTAAAGGAATGTTTCTCGTGTTTAGATCGAAGTGAAAATTTTGAGTTCCCATCTGACCCAGGTTTGAACCAAGAAACTTCAATTGACAAACTCGACTCTACCACTCAAGAATTGCTTCATACTAAATATCAAAATATCCTCTCCACTTGGTCTTGATCCTCTTGGTCTTGAGAAGATTTTAAAAAAAACTTCTCCTCATAATGCATGAAGTTAAAATTTGGGCTCTCATGCAGACCTCAAATATACATTTGGAGGATTGATTTCAACAAGCTTGAATTTAATGCCCATACAAGCCTGAATATAAGCAACCTCATTTGCGAAATGAGTCCCCCAGAGGGTGAATTTGCTGATGCTATCCTGTAGAGTGGGCCAATTTATCCTCCAGGTACATCTTTCTGTTTTGACTTGAGACCTTGATTCAGACTGGGGTTCACAGAGGGTAAATTTTGTGATACAGCAGGGTAGCATCAGCAAATTCACCCTCTGGGGACTTCATTTTGAAGATGACAGTCTGCTTATTTTCTGGCTTGTGCCCATACAAATGCTGAATATCTGGGAAGAAGAATTTTAAACAAATGTTCACAAAAACACAATGTCAGAATTTGGGATACTCTCCTGAGCTCAAATATGGAACCAGGTCCGTCATGTCAACCAAGTTGAATGTTTCATTCCCCATAACACATTTTATTATATACTTTATAAATAACCACATTTCCATTTACTGGATCTTATACACGTGACTGGTATTAAAAAATTCATGTATATCGGTTTTCCAGTGAATATAAACTTTCTAAATATAGCTTTTGTAAATCCCCTTTCTAGTTCTATTTCAATCGACGTAACTTCTATAACATTGTTTATTTCTATGTTATTCTGCAAATAATAACTATTTTATTGTTAACCCTTTACCTAACACAGTATTTTTAAAAAATAAATTAAAGTTCAATTTTTCTATAAACAACTACGCCATGAGCTCATGATACCCCCGTTATTAATTACAAAATAGAAAGGGAGAGTCCTTCCATCAACATATACTTGCCACCAAAAAATCATGAAAATTGCTCAAAGTCCGACATGTGGAAAATTGCCTATATTTTGACGAATAAAGTCCCATAACTCTGGAATGACATACCAGATGGTGACACAAATAGAAAGGGAGATTCCTTCCCTCAACATATACTTGCCACCAAAAAATCATGAAAATTGCTCAAAGCATTTTCAAGTTATTGTCCGACATGTGCAAAATTGCCTATATTTTGACGAATAAAGTCCCATAACTCTGGAATGACAAATCGGACAGCGACACAAATCGAAAGAGAGCTTCCTTCCATCAACATATACTTTCTACCAAAAAAACACAAAAATTGCTCGAAGCGTTTTCGAGTTATTGTACGACGTGTAGATGAATGGGTGGACAGACAGATGGACAGCGGTATACCATAATACGACCGTTTTTTCAAAACGGATGTATAAAAACAAATTTCACATTTTTTCAATAAAACCATACTAATATGGATATTCTACAAATGATAACTATTTTATTGTTAACCCTTTACCAAACACAATATTTAAAATAAAATAAATTAAAGTTCACAATTTTCAAAAACAAATTTCACATTTTGTCAATAAAACCATACTAAAATGGATATCATTAGAACCAGCTAAACGAGCTGGCTCTAATGATATCCATATTTGTATGGTTTTATTGAGAAACTTCAGAGATATTTTAGGCTGTGGTAGGCTTATTCTGGTTAATTTTCTGGCCTTTTTTGGTTCACATGTTAGGTGAAGGGTCAATACAAGTATTTCTGATTGATATAATTGAACTTCTAATTGACAAACAGAAGACTGTTGTTTCTTTTTGAGGATGGTGTATATAATAAAACAGTTATGGACTTTTGTGGTGGTAAATATGATGTGATATGAACTGAAAAAATTTATATTGACCTCGGCTAAGGCCTCTGTCAATATAAGTTTTTTAGGTTCATGTCACATCGTATTCACCACCACAAAAGTCCATAATTGTATAATATTAAATATGAAAACATTATGCCTACTGCATCTTGAGGAGAATATTTATAAATAAACTGTCTTCATATTGCTTCAAGTATAACTTTGGGCTATCACACTTTGAGTCTTGAACAATATTGAATCTAAGCATGCCACATACCAAAATTCAAATGTTTTTCAGCAGCAGTTTTTTAGATAAAATTTCAGAATAAAGCACTCAGATAAAATGTGGTTCCCCACAGAGAACCCAATATGAATCCACATACTTTAATTGAACAAACTGGAATCTTACTCTCCTCATAATGTTTCATATCAAATAACAGAACATTATGTTTACTGGATTATGAAAAGAAGTTTTGTAACAGGAAATATACTCATTATTGACAAATTTTAAAGTTTTGACGAATTCGGTGAGCTCATATATGAACACAGGAACTTAGTTTGAAAAAAACTTTAATTCTAAGTTCCCTCAGCTTGTAACATATCAAATTACTCAATGCACCAGTTCCTAAGATTTTCTAAGAAATTTGCTCAAATAGCACCAAGTCAAAATTCCGGCTCACATAGTGAGTCTAACATTTAAAGCCAGGGACATCGTTTGAATAAGCTTTAAACTTCTGACCCTAAGGCTGCTAAGTACCAAATATCAGGAGATTCTGTTGACTGGTTTTGAAGAAGATATTACAAGAAATATTATAGGTTTTTCCCATGTGTGGTGCAAAATGAGTTAGTCAACATTAAATGAACCAACTTGCATTTGTTCATTCCAAGGAACATACACTTTACTCAGAGTAACAAGAGCAACATGGGACATTACGTAATATACCCATGAGCTGTTCATATTGTATACTGGTAATAGCTAATATATTTGATGTGTTTTAAAAAAATAAACAAACAAACCACGTTCTTGGAATTTCATATGTTAGTAGTCATCATCCATAAAGCCAGAATCTTGAAAATTCTACAAAAATAAAGGGCGTATTATACCTCCACAGTGAAATGTCTGGAAAAAATGTCAAAATCTGAATTTGATCAGCATTTTCTCTGGATAAGGCCATATACCGGAGATAGATGGGCGATATCAAGTTTAGCTTGAGTAATCATCCAGAAACCTAAAATCATGGAATTTCTAAGAGAATAAAGGGCAGCAACTCCTCTATAGAATGCCACATGAATCTCACAATCAAACTTGATTTGCCTTTTACTTGAGTAAGTGTGAATGGCAAAATGGAAAGTATATGTCACAAGTACTGATGGATTTATCATCAAGAAACCATAAAACCAGAACTAAAATCATGGAAATTCTAAGAAAACAAAAGGCAATAGCTCCACAATAGACTGTTGAACAAATGTCAAAATCAAATTTGATCTTCCTTTTACCTGAGAAAGGTTATATGCATGCCAAAACGGGATGGGCTATATCAAGTACAGCTGGAGTTATCATCCGTAAACTATAAATCATGGAATTCAAGACAATCAAGGGCAATAGCACCAACAAAATATTAGCCAGATTTGAAAATTGAGCTTCATTTGCATTTGCTAAGAATAAGGTCACATACCAAATATGGATTAGATATGATGATTTTAACATGCATGTTCAACCAAAAAGTGAATGGACAAAATGAATGAAAGTGTCAATGACACTGTAGCTTAACTAGTGTGTTGTGTTTGATGAAAAGGATAATGTTCAATGTTTATGAAAGGATTATGAAATAAGACAAGAATTGTGATAATTGGGAATATGTTCATTTCTGTTCCATGTATGCTATGTTTATGATAAAAATAATATGAGGTGTACACTGTACTAAAGAGCTGAGGGGTGGGTTAATATGACCTCACAGTTAATGTATGTGGCCCTCACAGTTAACGTATATCAACAAAAGTTACCAAGTTACAGTGAAATTATTCCTAAACGAGTCATCCTATCAAGTTACATTAAAATCCCTTCATAAATATGGCCTGTAGACTGTGCTAAAGGTTTTCGGGCTTCGGGCCCCTGTAGCCGTCAGTTTCCCAATTGCGTCCAAAGGAGACATTCTCATCTAGACATTATATGAAGTCAACCTACCAAGTTACAATGAAATCTCTTAATAAATATGACCTGTAGACTGTGCTAAAGGTTTTTGGGCTTTGGGCTCTGGCAGCCATCATGGTTGAATGATCGCAACCAAAAGGGGACATTCTCATCTGGGCATCATCTGGAGCGATCCTACAAAGTTACAATGAAATCCCGTCATAAATATGACCTGTAGACTGTGCTCAAGGTTTTGGGCTTCGGGCCCCTGAAGCCGTCACAGTTGACCAATCACGACCAAAAGGGGATGTCATCATCTAGGCATTATATGGAGTCAAACTTACGGGTTACAATGAAGTCCTTCCATAAATATGACCAACAGACTATGCTAAAGGTTTTGGGTTCGGGCAGCCATGAAGGCTGAATGATCATGACCAAATGGGGACGTTCTCATCTAGACATTATTTAGAGTCATCCTACCAAGGTACAATGAAATCCCTTCATAAATATCACCTGTAGACTGTGCTAAAGATTTTCGGGCTTTGGGCCCCTGTAGCCAACACAGTTGCCTAATGGTGTCCAAAAGGGGCTGTTCTCATCTAGACATTACATGAAGTCAACCTACCAAGTTACAATGAAATCCCTTCATAAATATGATCTGAATACTGTGCTAAAGGTTTTCGGGCTTTAGGCTTGGGCAGCCATCATGGTTGAATGATCCCAACCAAAAGGGGACATTCTCATCTGGACATCATCTGGAGTGATCCTATGAAGTTACAATGAAATCCCTTCATAAATATGACCTGTAGACTGTGCTCAAGATTTTCGGGCTTCAGGCACCTGTAGCCATCACAGTTGACCAACCACGACCAAAAGGGGATGTCATCATCTAGGCATTATATGGAGTCAACCTAACAAGTTACAATGAAATCCTTCCATAAATACGACCTACAGACATGCTAAAGGTTTTTAGGCTCGAGCAGCCATCAAGGCTGAATGATCGTGACCAAAAGGGGACGTTCTCATCTGGACACTATTTGGAGTCATCCTGCCAAGCTACAATGAAATCCCTTCATAATTATGACCTGTAGACTGTTCTAAATGTTTTCGGGCTTTGGGCCCCTGAAGCCGTCACAGTTGCCCAATCGTGTCCAAAAGGGGACGTTCTCATCTAGACATTACATGAAGTCAACCTACCAAGTTACAAGAAATACCTTCATAAATATCACCTGTAGACTGTGATAAAGGTTTTCAGGCTTCGGGCTCGGGCAGCCATCATGGTTGAATGATCGCAACCAAAGGGGACAATCTCATCTGGGCATCATCTGGAGTGATCCTGCAAAGTTACAATGAAATCCCTGCATAAATATGACCTGTAGACTGTGCTCAAGGTTTTTGGGCTTCAGGCACCTGTAGCCATCACAGTTGACCAATCACGACCAAAAGGGGATGTCATCATCTAGACATTATATGGAGTCAACCTAACAGGTAACAATAAAATCCTTCTATAAATATAACCTTTTGCCTATGCTAAAGGTTTTTGGGCTCGGGCACCCATCAAGGCTGAATGATCATGACCAAAATGGGACATTCTCATCTAGACATTATTTGGAGTCATCTTACCAAGTTACAATGAAATCCCTTTATAAATGTGACCTGTAGATGGTGCTAAAGGTTTTCAGGCTTCGGGCACCTTTGGCCGTCAAAGTTGCCCAATCAGGTCCAAAAGGGGACGTTCTCATCTAGACATTATATGAAGTCAACCTACCAAGTTACAATGAAATCCCTTCATAAATATGACCTGTAGACTGTGCTTAAGGTTTTCGGGCTTTAGGCATGGGCAGCCATCATGGTTGAATGATCGCAACCAAGGGTGACAATCTCATCTGGGCATCATCTGGAGTGATCCTACGCAGTTACAATGAAATCCCTTCATAAATATGACCTGTAGACTGTGCTCACAGTTTTCGGGCTTCGGGCACTTGTAGCCATCACAGCTGACCAATCACGACCAAAGGGGATGTCATCATCTAGGCATTATATGGAGTCAACCTAATAGGTTACAATGAAATCCTTCCATAAATATGACCTTTCACCTATACTCAAGGTTTTTGGGCTCGGGCACCCATCAAGGCTGAATGATCGCGATCAAAATGGGACGTTCTCATCTAGACATTATTTGGAGTCATCCTACCAAGTTACAATGAAATCCCCTCATAAATATGACCTGTAGACTATGCTAAAGGTTTTCGGGCTTCAGGCACCTTTAGCCGTCACAGTTGCCCAATCATGTCCAAAAGGGGACATTCTCATCTAGACATTATATGAAGTTAACCTACCAAATTACAATGAAATCCCTTCATAAATATGACCTGTAGACTGTGCTAAATGTTTTTCAGGCTTCGGGCTCGGGCAGCCATCATGGCTGAATGATCGCAACCAAAAGGGGACAATCTCATCTGGGCATCATCTGGAGTGATCCTAAGAAGTTATAATGAAATCCCTTCATAAATATGACCTGTAGACTGTGCTTACGGTTTTCGGGCTTCGGGCACTTGTAGCCATCACAACTGACCAATCACGACCAAAAGGGGATGTAATCATCTAGGCATTATATGGAGTCAACCAAACAGGTTACAATGAAATCCTTCCATAAATATGACCTTTTGCCTATGCTAAAGGTTTTTGGGCTCGGGCACCCATCAAGGCTGCATGATCGCGATCAAAATGGGACGTTCTCATCTAGACATTATTTGGAGTCATCCTACCAAGTTACAATGAAATTTCTTCATAAATATGACCTCTAGACTGTGCTAAAGGTTTTTGGGCTTCGGGCCTCTGTAGCCATCACAGTTACCCAATCACGTCCAAAAGGGGACTTTCTCATCTAGACATTGTATGAAGTCAACCCACCAAGTTACAATGAAATTCCTCAATAAATATGACCTGTAGACTGTGCTAAAGGTTTTCGGGTTTTGGGCTCGGGCTGTCGTCATGGATGGCAGATCATACCCAAATGGGGAAATTCTCATCTAGACATCATAAGGAGTCATCCTACCAAGTTACAATGAAATCCCGCCACATTAAACATGACCTGCAGACTGTGCTAAAAGTTTTTGGGTTTCGGGCTTGGGCATCCATCACGGTTGATAGATCATGCCCAAAAGGGGACGTTCTCATCTAGGCATTATACAGAGGCATCCTACCAAGTTACAATGAAATCCCTTTATAAATACGACCTGTAGACTGTGCTAATGGTTTTCGGGCTTTGGGCTCGGGCAGCCATACCAGTTGCCCGACCGCGACCAAAAGGGGACGTTCTCATCTAGACATGACCCCAAACCTGCATATGAAATTTCATGACAATCAGACAAGAACTGCGGGGTGTAGCCCGTGCTAAAGGAAAATGTGAACAGACGTCACAGACTCACAGACCAGACTCACAGACTAACAAACTCACAGACTAACAGACTTCCGCAAGCGTGATGGCAATAGCTTGTCTTGACTATGTCAAGTTAAGCTAAAAATGAAAGGTTGGAAGTAGTAAGTTAAGCCCATTTTCAGGTAACCTAAAAAGATCAATATATACAACTCAATTACATGAAGAACCCTGTTGGCCTTCTTTCCGTTTATTACGAGTATGAACCACACCACACATTGCCATATCATCGCCTGAGTGCAAGAATGTCCTATGTCCCCTATGGGACATAGGACATTCTATCACTCAGACGATGATATGTCACACATCAATTGAGAGAGGAGACAAAAAGATTCACAGTGGTGTATCACTAGACCATTGGGCACTCATGGGCTTCATTTTATTACCGAGTTTCAGACAAAATACCATATTTCGGTAATCAGAAATGAATGTGTCAATGATACTGTAGCTCAATTTGTGTACGACATGTACATGTATAGTATGTGACACAGCAATGACACACATCTAGGTAATGACCTGATAACAAAGGTACAAGTAAAGTATTACATAAATACTGACCGTAGCCTGTAACAAATTTTCAGGTAAATTATTGTAAAGGTGGGTGACAGTTAGATGCTAAACTAGAAAAGAAATCTCCACGGGGTTAATGTTACAATGGGGATCCTTGTATGCTGCACCATAAGCCAAATGTTAGCAACTGTTTTGGCCTACCCTTCTAAGTTTGATTCATACTAATTAATAAATATTTGTACAGTTCTTCTTAAAATCTAGGTATTTGAATTTTTTATCTTTAGCTCATAGGGTTCCCATGGGTGAGGCAGTTTTATTTTTCTCACTGGAAATAGAAAATCAGGTTGTGCTAATAATGTTTACCCTCCCCGAACTTGGCTTCAACACATTTGAATATACAAATCATACAAAAATTTATTCAAATCAGAACTTTCTAATAGAAGTTCTGTACAAAAAACTGATTGCACCTAATTTCGGTACAAAATGGCCACTGGTGGCCATCTTGAATTTCAGACCGCACCCCAAAACACCTGTTCTCATCCCACGGTGATAACAAAGGTACCCAAGAAGTTTCATAAAGATCAGTTGATAAATACGGCCTGTAGCCAGAGCCATGTTGACAGATGGACAGATGTCCAGATGGACGACGGGCCATGACAAAACCTCAAATTTGACTACGTCAAAGTTAAGCTAAAAATAAACTCATCAACTCCTTCCAAAGGAAAAGTCATCAGTAAATATAGAAGTTCTGTACAAAAAACTAGAGGCTCTAAAGAGCCTGTAATCACTCATCTGGAACTACATATAAAAATGTGATTTCCTAAAGGCTTTCCATGGTAACTATGAGCTGCAATTGTGGCCATGTTTGCAACATTACATCAATATTACATGAGGATCATTGGTAGAAGGTGTCCCAATCCTCAATCATGTGAAGTTTCAAAACATTTGACTTTGAAGTTTCAGAGGGGAAGATTTTTGCAAAATCCATAAGTCATAATTAGAGAATGTCTCTGGTGGCCATATTTTCCAACCAATGGGAACAAAAAGAGGACTGTATGTAGAGGGCCTGCTAGAGACCATTCCTGCAAAGTTTGGTTCATGTCGGCTCAGTAGTTCCAGAGAAGATGAAAATGTGATTTCCCATAGAGTTTCTCTTGTAACTATAAGCTGCAATTGTGGCCATGGTTGCAACACGATCAGCATTAAATGAGGATCGTTGGTAGAGGGTGTCCCAGTCATCAGCCATGCAAAGTTTCAAAACATTTGGCCCTGTGGTTTCAGCAGAGAAGATTTTTCAAAATCCACCAATCGGAATCAAAAAATGCTTCTGGCAGTCATGTTTTTCAATGCAAGGTAACAAATATGAGGAGCATTTGTAGAAGACCTCCCATAGACTAATCCCTGCCAGGTTTGGTTCACGTCGGTTTAGAAGTTCCAGAGAAGAAAATGAAAATGTGATTTCCCATAGGGTTTCTATAGTAATTATAAGCTGCAATTGTGGCCATGTTTACAACCCAATCAACATTAAATAAGGATTGTTGGTAGAGGGGGTCCCAGTCATCAACCATGCAAAGTTTTAAAACATTTGGCCCTGTGGTTTCAGAGGAGAAGATTTTTTAAAATCCACCAATCAGAATCAAAGAATGCCTCTGGCAGCCATGTTTTCAAATGCATGGGAGCAAAATGAGGATCATTTGTAGAGGAGCTCCCAAAGACTATCCCTGCCAGGTTTGTTTTCACATTGCCTCAGTTTTTCCAGAGAAGAAGAGGAAAATGTGATTTTCCATAAGGTTTCTATAGTAACTGTAAGCTGCAATTGCGGCCATGTTTGCAACCCGATCAACATTAAATGAGGATTGTTGGTAGAGGGGGTCCCAGTCATCATTTATCTGAAGTTTCAAAACATTTGGCCAGGCAGTTTAAGAGAAGATTTTTGAAAATCCACCAACCAGAATCAAAGAATGCCTCTGGAAGCCATGTTTTTCATCCGACGGGAACAAAATGAAGATTGTTTGTAGAGGATCTCTCATAGACCATTCCTGCCAAGTTTGGTTCACACCAGCTCAGCGGTTATGTTTGTTTGTTGGTGGTTAACGTCACATATTTATGCACCATGGCTAATCGTGACACAACATGGAGATGAAGTCAAGTTTAGTCAATCGTTGATCAACATGTTGCCCATTTTAGAGGACTTTCACCCCAAGCATTGGTGACTGGGTCCTATTTTACTAGTAAAGCGGAACTGGTTTACCACAGTAAACAAGTGCTGCTTACTTCCCGGGGTTCCCACGGGGAAGCTCAGCGGTTACAGAGAAGAAGATGAAAATGTGAAAAGTTTACGGATGCCAGATGATGGACGTCAGACGACAGATGCCAAGTGATGAGAAAAGCTCACATGGCCTTTTAGGCCAGGCGAGCTAAAAACTGATTGCACCTATTTTGGCACAAAATGGCCAATGGTAGCCATCTTGGATTTTGGACCGACCTCCAAAACACTTGTTCTTGTCCCACGGTGACAGCAAAGGTACCCAAGAAGTTTCGTGAAGATCAGTTCATAAATACGGCCTCTAGCCAGAGATGTATTGAAATGTGCACTTACTGTGTTTAAATAGCACTGAATAAATCAAAGTTTGTCTAATTGGCCATCAGCGGCCATCTTGAAAATTTGGACCCCACAAAAAACCCCAGTTCTCGTTCCAAGGTGATAACAAGGGTACCCAAGAAGTTTCGTGAAGATCAGTTCATAAATACAGTGTCTAGCTAGAGTTGTATTGACAAGTGTACTAATTGTGTATAAGCAGCACTGAATAAATCAAAGTTCATGTAATTTGCATAATTTATGCACGAGAAAAAAACCTGTATTATATGTGCTGTATTCCATGTTGCTAAACATTCATACAAAAATTTATTCAAATCAGAACCTGCATATAGAAGTTCTGTACAAAAAAACTGATTGCACCTAATTTCGGTATAAAATGGCTGCCGACAGCCATCTTGAATTTTGGACTGCACACCAAAACACTCATTCTCATCCCAAGGTGATAACAAAGGTACCCAAGAAGTTTTGTGAAGATTGCTTCATAAATACAGCCCCTAGTCCGAGGTGTATTGACATGTGTACTTACTGTGTACAAGTAGCACTGAATAAATCAAAGTCCATCTAATTTGCATAATTTCTACACGAGAAAAAAACTTGTATTATATGTGATGTATTCCATATTACTAAACATTCAGTCAAAAATTTATTCAAATCAGAACTTTCATACAGAAGTTCTGTACAAAAAACTGATTGCACTAATTTCGGTACAAAATGGCTACCGGTGGCCATTTTGAATTTTGGACCACACCCAAAAACACTCGTTCTCATCCCACAGTGATAACAAAGGTACCCAAGAAGTTTTGTAAAGATCGTTCATAAATATGGCCTCTAGTCTGAGCCATATTGAATTGCTGACGGACAGATGATGGGCCATGACAAAACCTCAAATTTAACTATGTCAAAGTTGAGCTAAAAATGGTGTTCAGAATAACTGTCAAGGGTGATGCTTCCATCTTCACCAGCCAGACCAACTTTGTTATTCTCAATCAAAGGCAGAATTCATATTATGGATTTTTATACTCAAATAAATTTTGCTCATGTTCGATGTCAACATTTTAAATTTTGTACCTCTCACCTCCACATGCACCACTAAAATGGCTACCTAATTCAGCCACCAAAACGTCAGCTTCACGGAAGACTGTAGTTGCCGCACCATCCGCTACCATTCATAGTGAGAAAAATATCAATTTGGTGAATATGAGGAACAGTTTATGCAAAACAGGCATTTTTATGGTTGAATCTGACAGGTGACAGTTTGATTTTTCAATGGTGGAGGAGAAAGGTAAATGAAAGTGTCAATGACACTGTAGCTCAACTTGACAAACTTGAACTTGGTAAGTTATAAATGAAATGGCAAAATTGAAGATCATTGGTACCAATGTTATTTTTTTTTGCCAGTGGCAACATTTTTTGACAGAAACCGAAGAAAATCGATAGCTCCCATCTAGAGGCCTCCCCAAACAAGCATGCCAGGTTTCAAAGCAATCCGATCATAAATGTGCCCTGTAGGGTGTACAAAAGGGAAATATTGTGGTCTGACTAGACTAAATTCTAAGAACGTTGGCCGTGGCAACATTTTTTGACGGAAATGGAAGAAAATCGATAGCTCCCATCTAGAGGTCACCGTAAATAAGCATACCAGGTTTCAAAGCAATCTAATCATAAATGTGCCCTGTAGGGTGAGCCAAAGGGAAATATTGTGGTCTGACTAAACTAAGTTCTAAGAATGTTGGCCGCGGCAACATTTTTTGACAGAAAATGAAGAAAATCGATAGCTCCCATCTAGAGGTCTCCCCAAACAAGCATACCAGGTTTCAAAGTAATCTGATCATAAATGTGCCCTGTAGGGTGTGCCAAAGGGAAATATTGAGGTCTGACTAAACTAAGTTTTACGAACGTTGGCCGTGGCAACATTTTTTGCCGGAAATTGAAGAAAATCGATAGCTCCCATCTAGAGGTCACCCTAAATAAGCATACCAGGTTTCAAAGCAATCAAATCATAAATGTGCCCTGTAGGGTGTGCCAAAGGGAAATATTGTGGTTTGACTAAACTAAGTTCTAAGAACGTTGGCCGCGGCAACATTTTTTGACGGAAATTGAAGAAAATCGATAGCTCCCATCTAAAGGTCACCTCAAACAAGCATACCAAGTTTCAAAGTAATCTGATCATAAATGCGACCTGTGAGGTGTGCCAAAGGAAATTGTGGACGTACGTACTAACGTACGTACGTACGCCGACGGACGAGAAGTGATGGCAATAGCTCAGCTTGACTTTGTCAAGTTGAGCTAAAAATAATCTGTAGCGAAAGCTATTCGGGAGAAGTCAGAACACCAAATGTGCAAATTTACGGAGAGGAATGAACCAACTGATATCATTTTCAAGAAGCGTTTTGATTATTAAATGTTCTGAATTTAGTGACAAATCAGATCGCACATTTTTTGTTATGCTAAAAATTAAACATGACTAACCAAAATTGCACCAAGACTTTGCTTGGAAAAAAGAATTTCATTGGATCATAACAGATTACTATGGTGGTTTTGCCATAGCATTTTGCTGTTTGTGCATAAATGGCCTCAATATTTTATTAAATTGAAAAAAAAATGGTTGAAAAATTAACAAAACTTACCTCAGAGGATAAAGCAACAATAGGCACAGACATGCCCTTTGATGGCTCTCAGAGCATTGAATTTTCAAAATTTTTCCCAGGAAACCCCACCAATGAGAGGGGACACCCCTCTCATGCTCACCCCACCTCCTGCCTATGGCATTCAGGGATGACCTGTGGTCATCTGTCCTTTGGCACTCGTGTTCAAAAATGTTATACAATTTTCAGAATGAAAGTGTCAATGACACTGTAGCTCAACTTGTCAAGACAAAGACATGTACATGTATAGTATGTGATACAGCAATGACAAACATCTAGGTAATGACCTGATAACAAAGGTACATATAAAGTATTGTAATGGTCTGTACATAAATACTGAGCGTTGCATGTAACAAATGTATAGGTAAAGTATTGTAAAGGTGGGTGACAGTCAGATGCTAAACTAGAAAAGAAATCTTTGAGTCCCAGAGTGGGTCTGACTGAACCCCAAAATATTTGTTCTCATAGCACAGTGATAACAAAGGCACCCCAAAACACACTCATTCCTGTCCCAAGGTGAAAACAAAGGTACCCAAGAAGTTTCGTGAAGATCAGTTCACAAATATGAGCTGTGTAGAAGTTGTGACAAAAAACTGATTCGACCTAATTTCGGTACAAAATGGCCACTGGCAGCCATCTTGAATTTTGGACCGCACCCAGAAACACTTGTTCTCGTCCCAAGGTGATAACAAAGGTACCCAAGAAGTTTTGTGAAGATCGGTTCATAAATACAGCCTCTAGCCCAAGCCGTATTGACATGTGCACTTACAGAGTATAAGCAGCACTGAATAAATCAAAGTTCATCTAATTTGCATAATTTCTGCACAAGAAAAAAACCCGTACTATATGTGATGTATTCCATGTTACTAAACATTCATACAAAAATTTATTCAAATCAGAACTTTCATACAGAAGTTCTGTACAAAAGACTGATTGCACTAATTTTGGTACAAAATGGCTGCTGCCATCTTGAATTTCGGACCACACCCAAAAACACTCGTTCTCATCCCACGGTAATAACAAAGGTACCCAAGAAATTTCGTAAAGATCGGTTCATAAATACGGCATCTAGCCTGAGCCGTATAGAAGTTGTGTACAAAAAACTGATTAGACCTAATTTCGATACAAAATGGCCACTGGCAGCCATCTTGAATTTTGGACCGTGCCCAGAAACACTCGTTCTCGTCCCAAGGTGATAACAAAGGTACCCAAGACGTTTCGTGAAGATCGGTTCATAAATACAGACTCTAGCCAGAGCCGTATTGACATGTGTACTTACTGTGTGTAAGCAACACTGAAAAAATCAAAGTTAATCTAATTTGCATATTTCTGCACGAGAAAAAAACCCGTATTATATGTGATGTATCCCATGGTACTAAACATTCACACAAAAAATTATTCAAATCTGCGCTTCCATATGGAAGTTCTGTGCAAAAATCTGATTGCACCAAATTTCGTACAAAATGGCTGCCATCGGCCATCTTGAATTTCGGACCCGACCCCAAAACACTCGTTCTCGTCCCACGGTGATAACAAAGGTACCCAAGAAGTTTTGTAAAGATCGGTTCATAAATACGGCCTCTAGCCCGAGTCGTATTGGCATTTGCACTTACAGTGCTGAAAGTAACACCAAAAAACATCAAAGTTAGTCTAATTTGCATAATTTACGCACGAGAAAAAACCCGTATTATATGTGATGTATCCCATGGTACTAAACATTCATACAAAAAATTATTCAAATCAGAGCTTTCATATGGAAGTTCTGTACAAAAAACAGATTTCTGCATCGTCGGTACAAAATGGCAGCTGGCAGCCATCTTGAATTTCGGACCGCACCCAAAAACACTCGTTCTCGTCCCACAGTCATAACAAAGGTACCCAAGAAGATTCGTAAAGATCGGTTCATAAATACGACCTCTAGCCCGAGCCGTATCCAATTGTTGACGGACAGACGGACAGACGGACAGACGGCCGACAGGCCATGGCATAAGCTCAAATTTGGCTTCGCCAAAGTTGAGCTAAAAAATGATTATGTGGAAATCTTACATGAGATACAGTTGATATGAGTTTAATAATCAAGAATACCAAACAGGTAATGTTTAATTCTTCCTTCATTTGATAATGAGACATCTTCCTGCGCTGGCCATTAAAGTGACAAATATAGCTCATAAACACATTCATGGAAAACATATACTAGGAAAGTAGTAAGCAAGCACTACTCCACCTCCAAAGGTTTCAAAGGAGAATGAAAATATGACAGGATGCAGTGTGCCAGAAGGTGATCTTGTAATGATAAAAAAAAACAAGGGGCCCCAAAGGGCCTGATAGATAGATAGATAGATAGATATTTTATTTGACGATATAAACAATGAATACAAATACAGAGAGCATAGTCTTCAAATAATGTTCAAGCAGTTTTTTTTTTTGCTTATATCGTCGGGAGACTACATAGCCAGATTGGCTGTCTTCCTGAAGTCCCCCGTAATGCAAACCAGCACAAAGTCTACGCCGCCGAAGACGTCTCCCACCGAAGTTTTTTGTGAGTGAGATTGAGATGATATTATTTATTATATTATTGGAGCTTTCCGACGTGGTGGTATTTGGAATGGTGACTTGACGAGGGGACCAGATGTTATCCGTAATATCCTGCTTCAGACACAGACTGGTTTAGGAATAAGCACACACATTGTTACATGAGAGCGAGCTCTGAGATTGAATACCCACGATTACGTTAAAAAAAAAAAAAAAAAAAAAAAAACATTGTTTTTTTTTCTTTTCTTCTCTTTCCCTCTTTTCTCTTTTTTTCCTTTTTTTCCCTTCCCTTCCTTCCTTTTTTTTAGCGTATGACCTTGAGTCTATGTGATTATACTAGCACTGAGTGGAACCCGGCCTCAGGTTCCTTGAAACAATCATTAGAACGAGAAGTCTGGATCCGCTCTGCATCAGTGGCCCTTATTTTCATATAAGTAATTTATTAGCTTTGGCAATCGGAGCAGTAAGGATTATCACATTGGTAGTCTGTTTGATATGTTGTCAGAAGTTGATTACTTAGCCTTTTTTTAAATTCAGTTCTATTGCCCAAGTTTCTCAGTGTTGGACCTAACTTGTTCCAAATTTTGGGAAAAGCGAAATTGGGTAACCTGTCTAAGGCTTTAGTCCTAGTTCTGCTTTCACGAAGTAAGTCCGACTGCCTAGTGGTCGTGTGAGTGGAATTAGTCCTTATGTTAAAATAATCATGCAGTGATTCAGGTAGTGTACCATTCTTCCAATCAAATACGAAAAGACAAGTCTGAAGAGTAAAAATGTCAGTAACCTTGAGTATTTTATCCATTGCAAATAAGGGGTCCGTGTGGGAGTTGAATTTTTTATTATTTATAATCCGTATGGAGCGTTTTTGTATTTTCAAGAGCCTCTTAATCCCTCTAGAATTGCCCCATATATGAATGCCATGCAGAAGATGCGAATGCACAAGTGCATAATAAAGTGTTAGCATGGCCGCATGTGGTAAGATTTTCTTGGCTCTGTTTAGTGCGTAGTTTGCCCATCCAATTTTAGAGCAGATTTTTGATATGTGGGATTCGTAGGATAGCTTTTCATCAATATTTATACCAAGGAATTTTAAAGATTTTTCTTCTTCAAAGCTGCCTACTCGTTTTATACGTTTACTGTTTATTGAAATATTCAGTTCATTAACGAAATTTCGGTTATGGGGTGATGGGTAAATAAGGATATACTGTGTTTTGTCTGCGTTTAATGCAAGTTGGTTTGCTGAACACCAATCAAATATTTTCTCAAGTTCGTATGTGAAACGTGTGTCATTAAAATTTTCGGGGGCGGAGCTATGCACTGTCGTATCATCGGCAAATAAAAGGATATTTAGCGATGTACATGAGCTTATGTCATTTATGTATAATAAAAATAAAATGGGTCCAAGCACAGAGCCCTGTGGGACACCACACGTTATTGTTGCGAAGTCTGATTTTTGTTCGTTGTATTTGACATATTGATTTCTACCTGTTAAATAGCTTCTAAACCAACTATTACAAATCCCCCTAAAACCATATCTATCTAATTTAGTTAATAAAATGTCATGATTTAACGTGTCAAACGCTTTCGAAAGGTCAAGAAATGTGGCTATCGTTGCGTGTTTGGCCTCATTGTTGTTTAGACCTACGGCTTTCAGAAGTTGCATTATTGGGTGTATAGTGGAATGACCTTTCCTGAATCCATACTGGTGTTGATATAAGATATCAGACTCTTCCAAATATTTTGCAATTCTGTTCGACATGAGCTTTTCTAATACTTTAGAGAAGATCGGTAATATGCTGATAGGCCTATAGTTATTGAAACTATGTTCGTCTCCCGCCTTGAATATTGGAATCACCTTGGCAGTTTTCATTTTGTCAGGAACTATTCCCTGGGAAAAAGAGCAATTAATAACATGGGACAAAGGTCCTGCGATAATGTTGATGGAGTGCTTGAGGAGGTGGGTAGTAATACCATAACAATCCTCGCTGTGTTTGGATGTAAATAGGTTAGTGATGTTAATTATTTCTTGTTCATTAGTCGGTGCAATAAAGAAACTGTTGGTTTCATTGTTATTTAAATATTCGAGAAAATGCTTTCTGGGGTTATTTATTTTTTTGCTTGTGCGTTTGCCTATTGTTGCAAAGAACGTATTGAATTCCTGGGCAATTTCGGATGGATTGGTAATTTCCTCACCATCTTCTCTAACAAAAAATGTTGGCAGTGTGGAAACTCGCTTTGTTTTATTTATTGAATCATTTAGAGTTTTCCAAGTTTTGCGCATGTCATTCTTATTTTCTATTAGAATATTTTTATAATACATTGCTTTGCTTTGCTTTTTAATCCTGTTAAAAATCCTACAGTAATTTTTATAGTTTTTCACATTATGTTCGGTTGGGGATCTCAGTTTTGTGTTGAGGAATTTACGTTTAATTTTTGAAGAAGTTAAGAGTCCTTTGGTCATCCAGGGCTTTTGCCTGCTTTTATGTTTCCCTGATAGGCAATTCACAAGAGGAAAGGCTTTTTCGTATGCAGATAAGTAAATATCAATGAACCTATTGTAGGCCACATTTGGGCAGCTGCATTCAAACACTGTTGAAAAATCACTGAGAGAGAGGTACATTTGAAACAGTGATATTGTGTCTGGGTTGATTTTACGTTTGATAATTTTTGATGACTGTTCCTTAGCTAACAAATCTGAATCAATTAGAAAAGTTCCGAAATGATTGGAAACATCTGTTATGACGATGCCCGATATTGATGACGAAGTAATGTTGTTTGAAAAAATGTGATCAATTAGAGTGGCTGAATGACAAGTCACTCTCGTTGGTTTTGTAATATACAGCAAGAAGCCTTGGCTGATTAAAATCTCTAAATATTCATCGGTTTTCGAGTGTAAGCCTGTTTTTAAGAGATCGAGATTGAAATCACCCATTATATACGATTTTTTGTTTTCACTATTCATTAAGTCAGTTATCTCACTGAGTTTTGTAATGAAGAGTTCAATATCAGCTCTTGGTGGCGTGTTTGGTCTGTAGATCACTCCAAGTAATTGGGATTCAAATACGTGAGGAATAAACACAGAGAGGTCACTGCATATTTTATAGGCGACACCCTCCCTGATATACATTCTGACGCCTCCGCGTCCATCATCTCCTTCAGGTCTTGTATTTTTTATGAGCGGTTGGTAGCCTTGTAACGTATAAGAGTATTTTGGTGGGATTTGGAATAACTCCGTTAAACCTATAACGTCAAAAGCATTGTTTGAGCTTTGTATTTCAGATATCAACTCACTGAAAGGTTCCCAATGGGCCCAAATATGAATCTAGGGAGCCGATTTGAACAAACTTGAATCAGATCCACCCCACAATGTTGCATACCAAATATCAAAAGATTCTGCCTGCTGGATCTGGAGAAGAAGATTTTTTAAGAAATTTGCCTGAAATGCACTAAGTTCGAAATCGGGCTCCTAACTGAGCCCAAATATGAACCCAGGGGGCCGATTTGAACAAACTTGAATCAGACCCACCCTACAATGTTGCATACCAAATATCAAAAGATTCTGCTTCTATAGTGAGCCCAAATATGAATCCAGGGGGGGCGATTTGAACAAATTTGAATCAGATCCACCCCACAATGTTGCATACCAAATATGAAAAGATTCTGCCTGCTGGATCTGGAGAAGAAGATTTTTTAAGAAATTTGCCTGAAATGCACTAAGTTCGAATTTGAGCTTCTATAGTGAGCCCAAATATGAATCTAGGGTGCCGATTTGAACAAACTTGAATCAGATCCACCCCACAATGTTGCATACCAAATATCAAAAGATTCTGCCTGCTGGATCTGGAGAAGAAGATTTTTTAAGAAATTTGCCTGAAATGCACTAAGTTCGAAATCGGGCTCCTAACTGAGCCCAAATATGAACCCTGGGGGCCGATTTGAACAAACTTGAATCAGACCCACCCTACAATGTTGCATACCAAATATCAAAAGATTCTGCCTGCTGGATCTGGAGAAGAAAATTTTTTAATCTTTTTCCCATTGCCTACAGTGTTAAAAAGTGCTGACTCAGCACTTTTTCAAAGTCCTGAAAAAAAGTACCTTGTGATCAAACCGATAGGGATTTTTTTTAACCATTCTATTCTACTGGATAAAAGTAAGCTTTATACAAAATAAGAATTCTCTGTGCCGTGTAGTTTTGGAGATATGGCAGTTTTAATGTTTTTCCTATTTTTAGCTCCCGAGGTTCCCACGGGGCAATGAGAAAAATTTTTTTTGCACCACTCAACTACTTATGACCCATTATCATCTCATATCAAATTTGGTTCAAATCGACCTCACAATTCAGAAAATAGAAATTTTAGGCGTGGCCAAAATTTTTGCCCCTTCCATAACGAAGGCAAATATAATGCCCGAAAAACTTCTCTTAAACAAACTTGATTCTAAACCTCAAAAGGACTCTGTATACCACATATCAAGTCTCTGCTACTGGTAGTTCATTAGAAGAAGATTTTCAAAAAATTTGGCCATTTTTTCCCCACACCTCTGCTCAATATGAGCCGAAACCTAATTTGGATAAAAATCAAAATGCTCCTATATAACCACTACTTACATGAAATTTAATTAAAATGTGGCCAGTGGTTTAGGAGAAAGGGGCTCAAACACCACCTTCATGCAGGACGACTGACGACGGACGACAGACAAAGGACGATGGACGAAGAGTGATAAGAAAAGCTCACCCTTTCAGCTAATGAGCATGAGAGCGCTCACCTGACACTGACAACTATCAACTGAGGGTCCTAATTTAAAAAACCTGCATCTGCCCCATTAAGAAAACCATATACCAAATATCAAAACATTCTGACCAGTGGATCTAAAAAAAATTGTTTTTAAAAATATTCCTCGTATTCAACTAAGTTATAATTCAAGCTCCCATAGAAAGCCCAAATATGAACCCATGGACTTGGCTTTAACAAATTTGAATCTCATCTCCCTAACAATACAGTATACCAAATATCAAAAGATTCTTACTGGTGGATGTGAAGAAGAAGATTTTTAAAGAATGTTCCTCATATGCAGCTAAGTTACAATTCGGTTTTCCACAGGGAGCCCAAATATGGACTCAGAGACTTGGCTTGAACAAACTTGAATCACACCTCCCTAAGGATGCTGTATACCAAATATCAAAACATTCCGCGTGCTGGATCTGAACAAGAAGATTTTAAAAGAAAATTCCTCATATTGAACTAAGTTATATTTCAGCCTCCCATAGGGAGCCCAAACATGAAGCCAGAGACTTGGCTTGAATAAACATGAATCCCACCCTCTAAGGATGCTGCATATTAAATATCAAAAGATTCTGATTGGTGGATCTGAAGAAGATTTTTAAAGAATATTCCTCATACTGCACTAATTTAAACATTTGGGCTCCCATAGAGAGCCCAAATATGGATCCAGATATGTGATTTCAACAAAACTGTGAAACAATCTTCCAAGGATGTTATATGTGAAATCTGAAAGCTTTTGGAGCAGAGATTTGGGAGAAGAAGAGTCTTAAATGTTTTCCCTATTACCCACAGTGTTAAAAAATGCTGACACTGCATTTTTTCAAAAGTCCCGAAAAAGTACCCTATGATAAAACCGATGGCATTTTTTTTTTGACCATTCCATTCTGTTGGTCCTAAGGAAGTTCCACACCAAATAAGAATTCTCAGAGCCATGTAGTTTTGGGCGATATGGGCTTTTAAATTTTTTCTATTTTTAGCTCATGTGGTTCCCACGGGGCATTTTTCATATCAAATTTGGTACAAATCGGCCTCTCGGTTTGGAAAATAGAAATTTTGGGCAGGGAAAAAATTCTTGTCCCTTCCATAACAACAACAAATATTGCCCCTCGAACTTCTCTTGAACAAACTTGAGTCTACACCTCAAAAGGAAGCTGTATACCAAATATCAAGTCTCCGATACAGTTGGTTCACAAGAAGAAGATTTAAAAAAAAACTGAAGCATATTGGCCCCACCCCCTCCTCAATAGGAGCAGAAACCCAAATGCCCCTATACAACCACTACTCATGTGAAATTTCATTAAAATGTGGCCAGTGGTTTGGGAGAAAAAGACCCAAACACCACCTTCACGACGGACATCAGACGACGGACAAAAAGTGATCAGAATAGCTCACCCTGACATTCAGTCAGGTGAGCTGAAAAACAAAGGCAACAAGCATATGTCACAAGATGGCAAAATGCCCTGCCTGCAAAGATAGAAGTGGATCTAAATGTTTATAGGAAAAAACAAGATCTCACAATGTATGCATGTAGCAAGTTTCCTGAAAAGCCGATTTAATTTTTTTTAGTTACATGTTCATGCAGTCATTATCAGACAAACACCAAATTTTCAACATAAAAGGCCATTAACTCCTACATAAGCCAGGGAAATTTGGTGAACACTGAACGTAAAACTAAGGATTTTCCCACAGTATATGCCTACAACAAGTTTTGTGAAAAACTGATTTCATTTGTTCAAGTTATCGTGTTCACAAAGTCATTATCAAACAAACACAAAGTTTCCAACCACAGGGGACATAACTCCTACAAAAGCTAGGGAAATTTGAGCAGTGAAATTAAAACTAAGGATCTTCCAACAGTGTATGCTTTCAGCAAGTTTCATGGAAATCTGTTTACATTTGTTCATGTCATCGTGTTCACAGTCATTATTAGGCAAACACCAACTTTCCAAGAAAAAGGACATAACTCATACACAAGCAGACACAATTTTGTGAATATTGAACATGATTGACATCTTCTCACAATGTATGGCTATAGCAAGTTTCTTAAAAACCTGATTGAATTTTTACAAGTTATCATCTTCACAAAGTCAGGGGTACAACTTCTGCAAAAATAAACATAATTTTGTGAAAATCAAACTTCACCGAGATCTTCTCACAATGTGTGCCTATAGCAACACTCATGAAAATATCGATTACATTTGTTCAAGTTATCACGTTTACAAAGTCTTGTAATATATGCCTACAGCAAGTTTAGCAAAAATCTGATTTAAATTTTTTCCAAAAGTTATCATGTTCATAAAGTGATTATCAGACAAACACCACATTTCCAACAAAAAGGGGTATAATTTCCACAAAAGCAAACAAAATATTGTGAATATCAAACTTGACCAAGTTCTTTTCCAATTTTATGCCTAGCAACCCTCCTGCAAATTTGATTACATTTAGTCAAGTTATCGGGTTCACAAAGTCGTTATCAGACAAACAACAAATTTGTAACAAAAAGGGCACAACTCCTACAAAAGATAACAGAATTTATTGAATATCATACTTCACTGAGAACCTTTTTGCAATGTATGCCTGTAGCAAGTTTCATGAAAGTCTGATTTAATTTTTACATGTTATCGTGTTCATAAAGTCATTATCAAACACTGGATTTCCAACAAAAAGGGGTATAACTTCTACAAAAGTAAACATAATTTTGCAAATACCAAACTTGTCTGCGATCTTCTCGCAATGTGTGCCTATAGCAGCACTCATGAATAACTCAATTTCATTTGTTCAAGTTATCAGGTTCACAAAGTCTGCCTATAACAAGTTTCTTGAAAGTCTGATTTATTTTTTTAAGTCATCATGTTCACAAAGTTATTATCAGACAAACACCAAGTTTCCAACAAAAAGGGGTATAATTTCTATAAAAGCAAACAAAGTATTGTGAACATCTAATTGACAGAGATCTTCACAAAGTCGTTATCAGTCAAACAACAGATTTCTAACAATAAGGGCATAACTCCTACATAAGGTGAGAAAATTTGATGAACATCAAACTTGACCAAGAACTTCTCACAATGTATGCCTATAGTAAGTTTCATGAAAATCTAATTCAAGTTACCGCTGTCACAAAGTCAATATCAGATAAAAAACAAATTTTTAACTAAAAGGGCATAAATCGTACAAAATGCAGAAAAATTTGTTGAATTTCAAACTTGACCGACATCTTCTCGCAATGTATGATTATAGCAAGTTCCATGAAAATCTGTTGATCCTTGTTTAAGTTACCATGTTTACAAAATGTGCAAATGGACACACAGACAACCAAACAGATGGATGTATGGACAGGACCCATTTCTTTATGAACTACCAAACTTTGTTTAGGCAGGGGATAAGTAATGAAAGATATACTGATGGAAAAAAGAAATGCAAGTTCAGTTTTGGTAATATAATTTTTTTTATCAGTAGACCAAATGTAGTAAAACTTGACACACAGCTACCTCAGTGTACTGTCCAAAAAGTATTTGGTTAAAATTCAGTCAACCATGACCACATGTGACGCTGCATGCTTTCAACAGATTTTTGGACAAAGTGTGCATCCGGTGCACTTTCACATGCTATAGGCTTGAAAACCATACCAAATCGAAGTTTTGAACAGTACAACACATCGATTGCACAACATTTCATTTCAACTCGATTGAAAAGCAAAATGCCGAGAATGACCAAAGTTGACAGAGGTAAGCCTATTGCTCTAATTGTGCAGGGCCAATCGCAACGTCTCATTGCCCAGCAATTTGGGGTTCATGAGTCAATGATAGCTCATTTAGTTGGGCATCTGAGAGCCACAGGATGGTTAGCTGATCGTTTCGGGAGTTCAATTTAAGGCCACGACATCCCTATGGTGGTCTACAACTTACACCCAGGTGACGTCAACGACGATTGCAATGGCTGCACACACATGCACCAAATAGGTTTCACTGGGCCCACTGGAGACCTGTGTTATTCACTGATGAGGTTTGGTTCACGCTTTACAGGTCAGATGGACAAAAACATTGCTAATGACGTTGAGATGCACAATTTTCTGATGCATGCGTTAAGGAATATGACAGATTTGGGGGAGGGTCTGTTATGGTTTTGGGGGGGATTTCTAGTGGCATGAAAAAACTTCTTGTGGTCATCCAGGGCAATCTTCAGCTGTAAGATATCGGGATCAGGTCCTCATGCCTCACGTCCTTCCACTTATCCATGCACATAACCTTACGATGCAGCAGGATAATGCGAGGCCGCACGTTGCTAGGGTTTGTCATGACTTCCTCACCCAAAACAATGTCCCAGTTCTCGATATGCCACCCTACAGTCCAGATTTGACCCCAATTGAGCATTTGCGGGACGAGCTGGACAGAATGGTCAGGAAGCGTGTCAATGTCTGAAACAACGTTGCTCAGCTTGCGCAGACTTTTCTTTAGGAGTGGAATAACATCCCACAAAGGACCATAAACTTGATGGGGTCAATGGTAAGTAGAGTTAGAGCAGCGACTGAAGCCTGGGGCATGAACATTATCCATGCAAACACCATCTGTGTTAAGACAACGAAACTCGTCAAAATTTCATCAGTACATGTAATGTAGAAATAACATCAAAATCCAAACAATGAAATAATCAAATATAACACATTTTAAATATTTACCACAGAAAAAAACTTACATTTCTTTTTTCCGCTAGTATAATAACCTGAAAATTCAAAGACAAACAAATTACTGTTTTCATGAAAATAAGTTAGAATATGTATGTTTTATTGTAATATATTTTTTTGAGCTATCACAGAGTTAGTTAAACAGAAACATGCTTTTTTAAAGTGTAAACAAAAATAATTTATTTTGTCCAAATTTAATTTAATAATAATAATACATATTCAATCATTCTGCAGATGACAGTCTGCTTATTTCCAAGCTTGACTGTATAGGAAGTTGGTACCAAAGAAACCTCTCTTGTCAGGGGTCCAAACCCCTACTATGCCCTTTGGAATATAATCGTCATCCTTTCTTGATTCTGTTACACATAAAACTCACAGTCATTCGGGATGAAATTGCATCGTCACCGATAGGGGGCGCGCCAATCTCTATTAAAAGAGGTGAAAATGAGTGCTATGCACGAATGATTTTATGATCAGTTATTGTTGCCTGAGTATAAAATGCTGGTTCATGATGAACAGAATGTCTTTTGTCATCGAGAGCACGCCAGAGTTACTTCAGTTATTTTTCCAGTTGGTTTTGTAATGTCAGATCTTCAGAGTGATTTCGATTCTGCTCCGGACAAAAGTCCATCTGCAGACTCACTCGACAGGCATCATGACTCCTCTGATCGGGAAGAATTAGCCAGTGTTAATTCAAATCCTAAAGATCCTTTAAACCTGAATGATGACGTTCTTAATATTTTCGCCTCGGATGCAGAAGATAGTAGTTTTTCTGGCTATGTACAAGATGGTTCGACATTTCATACAACTTCGAGGAAAAATCCTTATGTATCGAAATCGAAAGTAGCGTCTAAAATTATCGTTCCTGCAGTTGTGCACTCTTCATTTGACAACCGGAAGAAGGATTCTGCTTCTCTTTCCTCCCGGAAGCGTTCTCTTTCCCATGACAACGGGAAAAAATCTAAAGCAAAGAAATCCAAAGTCCACCCTGACAAAGTCACTTCGAACATATCTGGGGTAGGAAATAATGATATTCTCGCAACACTCCTCGATTCTGTGAATCATATTAATAATAGTGTAACAGGAGGAGAGATAAGTGCGGGAGCCGGGGTTCGAACCGTCGACCTCTAGCACACAAAGCGACCGATTTACCACGAGACTAAGAGATCCGGACCAACCAGGCTGGTTGGTAAATGGCCTTTATACCTCAACCGCTACACTACTCTCCCCTTCTTCTGAGATTCACCACCTGTGAATCTCACCCAGGTTCCTCCCTCAGAGCGGTCGAAACACCCGCAGTGCCACCTACTGCTGAGGATCGGACGAGCCCCCAAATGTAACAGGAGGAGAGATAAGTGCGGGAGCCGGGGTTCGAACCGCCGACCTCTAGCACACAAAGCGACTGATTTACCACGAGACTAAGAGATCCGGACCAACCAGGCTGGTTGGTAAATGGCCTTTATACCTCGACCGCTACACTAATCTCCCCTTCTTTTGAGATTCACCACCTGTGAATCTCACCCAAGTTCCTCCTCAGAGCGGTCGAAACACCCGCAGTGCCACCTACTGCTTAGGATCGGACAAGCCCCCAAATGTAACAGGAGGAGAGATAAGTGCGGGAGCCAGGGTTCAAACCGTCGACCTCTAGCACACAAAGCGACCGATTTACCACGAGACGAAGAGATCCGGACCAACCAGGCTGGTTGGTAAATGGCCTTTATACCTCGCCCGCTACACTAGACTCAATATAATTGAAAATAAGAGCGCAAGCTCGAAAAGTCAACCAATTTTGACTTATTCAAAGTCATCCAAGTCTAAGACTTCTCAAGAAAAAATAGCTTCGGGGAAACCCGATGAGGGTTTCGATAAACCACACACAGTTACAAGGGAATCGCTTCAGAGACAATCTCTGGTTCCTAATCTCATAGTCACGGTTGACAATGAAAATTCTGACCTCGATGAAACTGTGGAAAGTCATGACGTTCTTGGTAAATCCAACCCTCAGCAGTCCGACCCACATGCCGACGAGCTTTTTGACAATAGCATTGCAGACATTTCTGATTTGTTAGATGAAGATGGTTTTGTTATTCCTTCAATTTCCCAAGTTTCCTCGTACAAACTTGGCCCAAACATCAGCGATAAGTTTGCTTCTTTCATGTCAAATACTTGCACTACACCACCTGATAAAAGTCATATCGACAAATTACTTGAGAATAACCTTATTCCAGGAAATGCTGAGAAATGTTATCCTCCAAAAGTTAACCCAGAGATTTGGGCTCAAATCCATAGCAGTCAATTTCGCACAAGAGATTGCACATTACAAAAAATTCAATGTCTTTCAGCCTCAGCAATCAGCTGCACTTTAAAGGTTACCGAAGAGCTCAGAAAGAAAAACCCAGATCTAAACATTGTTAGGAATGCTCTTGTTGATAACCTGACACTTTCTGGTAATGCCATGTTTGAGTCATCCATGTTTAGACGCAACTTACTCAGACCGATCATGCACACATCCTTCAAGGGAATTTTTTCTACTGATAATCCGGTCTCAAATTTTTTATTTGGAGAAGATATATGCAAAAAGATTAAAGATCTTGGTGATGTGCAACGAACAACGTCAAACAAAAATTTCAAAGATTCTTTTACTGGTCGCAAGCCTTTTTTAGGGCAAAGCCGAAAACCACAATTTCAGAAACGGCACAATTACCAAAATTATCAGAATCACAACAGCTACCAAAACAGGCAACCAAAAAAGAACTGGAATCCAAAACGCTTCGACAAACACCAACCTTCAGACAAGTATAGGTGATTAGCTATCCTTCGGCTGCCTCCCTCAAATATTTTCTGTCAAATTGGAAATTTATTACTTCAGACTCATGGGTTCTGAATAATGTCTGTGGTCATAAACTGGAATTTATTTCCAGGCCCTTTCAACTAAAGCACCCAACTGTCTGCCATTTACCTCCTGTGAAAAATCTATTATTCAACAAGAAATTGATGAAATGATTAAAAAGGGGGCTATTGTTTCCTGTTCTCACTCCCCTGGGGAATTTATTTCCAATTTATTCCTCAGGGAATAGAAAACCAGTGGTTTTCGGCCTATCATAAATCTGAAACAATTCAATTTGTTTATTGAATATCATCATTTCAAACAAGAGACTCTTGATGTTGTCTTAAAATTTTTGGAGAAAAATGAATTTTTAACTTCACTTGATCTGAAAGATGCTTATTTCAGTGTCCCTATTCATGAACATGACAGAAAATATTTGAGGTTCCTCTGGAATAATACCTTATATGAGTTTTGCTGTCTCCCTTTTGGTTTGGCGTCGGCGCCAAGGATTTTTACAAAATTGATGAAACCGATTTTTTCATTTGTCCGATCTAGAGGTGTAAAGTCTTTCTTTTACATTGACGACTCCCTCATTTGTCACAAGTCTCCGGAGACTTGCAAGGAAAATACCATGTTCTTAAAGACTATGTTTGAAAGACTTGGGTTTAATATCAACCTTGGAAAATCATGCCTCACACATTTTTCTTTGGTGTTTTGACAGGGAAATCCAACTTTCAGCTGTTCACCTCCCAGGGAAAGAAAATATTGTTGCTGACAAATTATCTAGACAATTCAGAAATAATACAGAATGGATGATTGACTCAGAAATATTTCAAACTTTATGTGAACAATTGGAAATTTCTCCTTGTATCGATCTCTTTGCTTCCAGATTGAATTGTCAATTACAAGATTATGTTTCTTGGCATTATGATCCTTATGCAAAATTTGTTGATGCTTTTACTATAAATTGGGGAAACCTAATTCCATATATTTTCCCTCCTTTCAGTTTGCTCATGAAGATCATTATGAAAATAAAGGAAGACAAAGTAAGGTTGGCTCTTCTCATAATTCCCGTCTGGAGTACACAACCATGGTATCCTCTACTGCTCAAAATTCTCAGTCATTACCCTATTTTCCTTCCAAAAACAGAACATCTTCTCAGACTACCACACAGCGACTGCATTCATCCCTTGCAGGGAAACTCCAACTTGCCAGATGTCTTGTCTCTGGAATCAATTCCTATCAGGAGGCATTTCAAAATCAGCTGCCAACCTCATCCTACATTCATGGAAACCAGCCACTCAAAAAACATATAATTATGCCTGGGGGAAATGGATTGTTTGGTGTAAGGAAAGGAAGGTTAATCCACTTTACCCATCTGAAACACATTTAGCTAATTATCTAGCCTTCCTTGATTATTCAGGAAAATCTTACAGTGTGATTAATTCTCACCGATCAATGTTAAATCAAACTCTTAGCTTATTATCAAATATTAGTTTTTCAGATTCCAAATTAGTTAACAAAACTGTAAAAGGAATTTTCAACAAACACCCTCCAAAGCCTCATTATTCGACACTTTGGGATGTCTCTATGTTACTCCAATATCTAGAATCACTTTATCCTCATGGAACGCTGTCCTTAAAATTATTGACCAAGAAATTGGCAGCCCTTATTGCTTTATGCACTGCTCAAAGAGTTCAAACGCTTGCAGTTCTTGATATAAAAAATATTCGAATCACAAACTTCGAAGTTATTTTTCTTATTACTGATCATCTAAAAACAACCAAACTGCCAAGTCATAAAAATTCAATAAATCTTTATAAATATGAAAAGGAACCTTTATGTGTCCTTGCTGTTCTTTCTGAATATCTCCACAGAACTAAAGACAAAAGGAAAAGTTCAAAATTGTTTATTTCTTTCAAAACTTTTTCTGCAATTTGCACCAGCACCCTCTCTAGATGGATTTGTGATATTCTCAAAAATGCTGGCATCAACATTTCAGTTTACAAGGCTCACTCAGTGAGAGGTTCATCTACCTCAGCCGCCATTCATGCTGGAATCTCACTAAATAACGTTCTGTCACAGCAAATTGGACTTCTGCTGAAACATTTTATAAATTTTATTTTAGATCAGATATTCCATTAGCTAACCCTGACAAAACGTTTGCTAACGCTATATTAAAAAATACTCCATAAATTATTTGTCGGTTGGCATCATCTTTAAACTATGCAATTTCATCCCGAATGACTGTGAGTTTTATGTGTAACAGAATTCCCCCCCCCCCCCTCATCCAAGCATCTTGGATGAGCAGGATGAGGGGAATTCTGTGAAGCATAAAACTAACATGTCAGAGGGATGCCTTCCCCCCCAGGCTTGGGTCGCAAGAACCCACCCATTTTTTCATGCTGCCAACCTCCAATAGGATTTAAATCGACATTCTGTTCATCATGAACCAGCGTTTTATACTCAGGCAACAATAACTGATCATAAAATCATTCATGCATAGCACTCATTTTCACCTCTTTTAATAGAGATTGGCGCGCCCCCTATCAGTGACGATGCAATTTCATTCCTCTGACATGTTCGTTTTATGCTTCACAGAATTCCCCTCATCCTGCTCATCCAAGATGCTTGGATGAGGGGGGAATTCTTCAGCGGTAGGAAATTTGAAAACATCACACATTTCCAATGTAGTGCTGTGTCATCGATGCATTCCAATCAGACTTAATGTAAAATAATGTTGAAGATGTGCAGTATGCCTTAGTACACAGCACCACCATACCCCCACATGGGCAATTGGGATGGAGTGCCTTGCCCAAGGACACAACCCAGTTACCCCTGGCAGGGATCCAATAATGGACCTTTTGGTTTGAAGTTCAATGCCGTAATCACTGAGCCACTGGGCTCCTGTTTTGTTAGATACATGTATAAGGTTAAACAGTCTGCTGTTCAAATAGTTTGACTCTTTCATCATTTCAGCTCATAGTAATTGTTGAGTGCCTTGATGAGATGGGGTTTGAATTTATATTTATTTGTAGGTTGATTTTATCATTTTTGTAATATTTAATGGGAACACAATAAAAATTTAAAGATAGATCAATCAGTATTTTCAAAATGTAGCCTCATGGTTACAGGCTGAAAAATTCATTGCTCAGTCCACAGACCTAGAAAGAACCCATGAATCAGTAATTAGGTTATGCGTGGGTTACCTTATTCATAAAATATGCAAACGAATCACAGATTATGACAAAATAATACAATATAAATTAAATTCCCGACCCCACGTTTTGCATGTTAGACCTGGCAACTTTTCAGGATTAACTCAACTACAGGTCCTAGTAATTTTCCACAATGCATCCACATCTGAATACAATAGTATGCCATTTACATCTTAACAGAATTTCTGCCAAAATAAATAACTACTAACATTCAATTTTGCCAAGAATGCATGTGAGTTGTTGCTCTTTATTTTGACAGAAATTTTGTGAAGACGTAAATAGCATGGCAGGCGTAGTAAAAACAAAGAAGGCGGAAAAGCAACACAACACATTTTCCTTGTGGGTTACTAGAATGCTATATTGTGTAATCTGTAGAGGGTTACCATGTAGGCTCGGTATTTCCAGGCCTGAGTCCAATAAAGTGAAGATGTAATTTTTCTGCACTAATTGCCTACTGAGATATGTGTGTCTCAGTTGATACACCCGAGGTAGACATTTTTTATCTTGGGGGGGGGGGGGGGAGGGGGGGGAGATAGCCCCTATATTGGAGACCATTTTGGAGCTCTATGTTGTGTGAAACTTCCATTAGGCCAATGTTTTTTTTTTGGGGGGGGGGGGGGGGGGGGGAGGGCAGCAAACAATTTTGCGGGGAGAATGGGGATAAGCCCATGTCCCTGGGCTCCCTCATAGCTACACCACTGTCCTGATTTGAATGTTTAATGATTTCATCATCATCAGCATTTTGTATTCAATTATGGCACCCACTTGCCTTAAATTGACACAGCTGGCCATTCCAGCCACACACTACTCAGGGTGGTGATTTGCTCCCACCACTCACCACATGGCATAATCAAACTCCATAATTTCAAAAATGACGTCACTGCATTGTGCAATGTCTGCTGTTTCAACTCGGTTCAATATGTTAACCCATCACTGTCATGAGCTAATGCTCATTTTCAAACTGTATAGCCTATATATATAAAAAAGAAAAAAAAAGGTCTATATTCTGATAAAACAAATCTGTTTTAAGTGTGCTGGATCTGAGAGATGCAAGAGCCTAAAGCGAAATAAATTTGTCTAAATAAACCTCGAACAGCACAGGAAAAAAAAAATTTTCACCTAGCTTTTGGTCTGATGAAGAACTTATTCAGGGTACAGACACAACAAGAAAAGATACACACTGACGACAAAAGAAATGAAATGTGGCGATGTTCTCGTAAGCCAAGTTCTGACTAAAAGGGTGTGTAATACAACCCAAAAAGAAAAGAAACCGGGGTAAATGTAGAAAGCAAAAGGTAAAAAAAATACTGTTAGACAAATTCTGAAAAGTATTCTAGTAAGCCCTCACTCCCGGTAAAGCCTGATATTAATATATCTTTCGAAAATTAAAAGGAACTGGAATTTTGAAATGTGAAGATACTTCCATGTATTACATGAAAGTAAGATAACTGGATGATAAAAAAAAAAAAATTCCAGGTTTGACCCAACCTGTGCTGACCATAGTACTTCTGGAGAAGATTTTTTTAATTTTTGAAAATAAGCAGACTCAGCATTTCCTCCATTCCCCCCCCCCCCTCCCACCACAGTGTATTCTAACACAACCAATTGCAATGTTTCTTGCCCAATCAATTCTACTGCTCCTAAGGATGCTTCATTCCACATAACATTGTATTTTTAGCTCCTGGGGTTTCCATGGGGATCGAGAAAAGATTCTTTTTGAATGACCAAGTACTCACCAAATGAGGTTGAACTTTATGGCGTACGAACAGGTTCAAAAATAACTAGAAAGTGTTTTAGAACACTAAAACATATGTCTCCCCTTCCTTTTGAGGTCAGAGGTCAAGGACACATGCAGTTCATCAAGGTAGTGCTCATGCGGTTTCATGGTGACACATCCACATGTCAAAAAAAAAAAAACAACTTCTGGTCTGGACAATTACTCCCTATTTAAAGTACATAAATTTGACCTTGAGGTCAAGGTCACATGAAGGTCATGATGACATGTGGTCTCATTGTGATACATCCACATGTCAATTATCGAAGTCCTGGGTCAAAAAACAAAAAAGTTCTGATCTGGACAATTATTCCCTATTTGAAGTACATAAATTTGATTTGGCCTTGAGGTCAGAGGTCAAGGTCACATGCAGTTCATCAAGGTAGCGGACATGTGGTTTCATGGTGACACATCCACATGTCCAAAAAAAAAAAATCTGGTCTGGACAATTACTCCCTATTTAAAGTACATAAATTTGACCTTGAGGTCAAGGTCACATGAAGGTCATGATTACATGTGACATGCGGTCTAATTGCGATACATCCACATGTCAAATATCTAAGTCCTAGGTCAAAAAACAAAAAAGTTCTGGTTTGGATAATTATTCCCTTTTTGAAGTACATAAATTTGACCTTAAGGTCAGAGGTCAAGGTCACATGTAGGTCATCGAGGTAGACGACATGCAGTCTCATGGTGACACATCCACATGTCAAATAACCAAGTCCTAGGTCAAAAAACAAAAAAATTCTGGTCTGGACAATTACTCCCTATTTGAAGTACACAAATTTGACCTTGAGGTCAAGGTCACATGAAGGTCTCAACATGCGGTCTCATGGTGACACATCCACATGTCAAATAACCAAGTCCTAGGTCAAAAAACAGAAACATTCTGGTCTGGACAATTACTCCCTATTTGAAGTACATAAATTTGACCTTGAGGTCAAGGTCACATGAAGGTCACAATGGTATGCAACACACCGGCTCATGGTGATACATCCACGTGCCAAATATCTAAGGCCTGGCTCAAAAGACAAACAAGTTTTGGTCTAGACATAGTTTCCTTGAAAAAAGCACAAATCTGACCTTCAGATCAAAGGTCAAGGTCACATGAAGGTCACAATGGTACGCTACACACCGGCTCATGGTGATACATTCACATGCCAAATATCTAAAGCCTGACTCAAAATACGAAAAAGTTCTGGTCCAGACAGTTTCCCTTAAAAAAGTGCATAAATCTGACCTTCAGGTCAAAGGTCAAGGCCACATGAAGGTCACTATGGTACACTGCACACCGGTTCATGGTGATACATCCACATGCCAAGTATCTAAGGTGTAGGTCAAAAGACAAAAAAGTTATGGCCCGGACAAAGTTTGTGTGATGTTTCCCTTAAAAAAAACACATAAATCTGACCTTCAGGTCAAAGGTCAAGGTCACATGAAGGTCACTATGGTACACTGCACACTGACACCCGTGACAGGAATCACAGGTTGCAGGTGGTTGATTGGTGACAGATTGGCTCAATATAGTTGACAGTTACTTCAAACTTACTTGACTTCAATGTATTCACCATCTATCAAGATGAAATTATCAGTTTGTGTATCAATTGGGAGAGTGCAAAACTTCCCTTTGCATCTCCCTGGACCGGTCCCTTATTATTATTGTTTCATGTTGAACCAGGTTCGACATCAATATTTCAGGTTCATCCTATATTAATTGAGAGGCCCATCAATTTAACAAAGCTGAATTGCCCCTCCCCAGTCATCATTCACATGAAATTTTATTGGAATCAGTCCAGCAATTTGGGAGAAGGCTCAAACAGGACCTTTATGATGGATGACAATGGCTGAAGAATGATCACTATAGCCCACCCTGACTTTCAGTAAGGTAAGCTAAAAATATAGTTATGGTGGCCCTTCATTGGAATGAGCTCACTATGATAATTCCAGTCAAAAGTCACAAGATTCTGTAGAGAGAGAGAATACAAACTCTCAGTTATTTGAGAAAAACTTTGTTAGGAAAGGGGTTTCAAAAATAAACCTGGCAAATAAAATGTTCTAAACAACTACAAGTAAAAGAGTGGACATTCATAGTAGAAAAAAGTGATCTACAATATGTGAGAGCGAGAGAGAGTAGGATTAAATCACTCAAAAATAGGCCGATGAAATCGTGAGATGTGTACCCATACGCACAACTAGTAGAAAGCTGTATGACGGAGGGCCACCACGGATGCCGACATTATGTACACCATTCAAGGTATGGGTACATATAGAAATGGATTGGAGGAGTGTCTAATTTGATGTATAAAGGGTTAATATCTCCAGATCAAATTATCAGATTTACATAAAAAACTATACAGCACAGCACATCAGAAACCTGAATAAATATATAAAGAAACATGACAATCGGATTGATATTTTTTGAGTTATCTCATGCCAAAGGGATTGGAGGAATTTTCAATTTGAAGGATAAAGGGGGTTAATATCTCCGGATCAAATTATCAATTTACACCAAACACTATACAGCTCAGCACATCAGTAACCTAAACACAATTATAAAGTAACTTGACAATCCAAGCAATATTTTTCAAGTTATCAAATGCCAAAGGGATTGGAGGAATTTTCAATTTGAAGGATAAAGGGTTAATATCTCAGGATTAAATTATCAGATTTACACCAAAAACTATACAGCTCGGCACATCAGTAACCTGAACACAAATATAAAGTAACTTGACAATCCAAGCAAAATTTTTCAAGTTATCGAATGCCAAAGGATTGGAGAAATTTTCAATTTGAAGGATAAAGGGTTAATATCTCAGGATCAAAATAACAGATTTACACCCAAAACCATACAGCTCGGTACATCAGTAACCTGAACACAAATATAAAGTAACTTGACAATCCAAGCAAAATTTTTCAAGTTATCGAATGCCAAAGGGATTGGAAGAATTTTTCAATTTGAAGGATAAAGGGTTAATATCTCAGGATCAAAATAACAGATTTACACCAAAAACTATACAGCTCGGCACATCAGTAACCTGAACACAAATATAAAGTAACTTCACAATCCAAACAACATTTTTCAAGTTATCGAATGCCAAAGGGATTGGAGAGATTTTCAATGTGAAGGATAAAGGGTTAATATCTCAGGATTAAATTATCAGATTTACACCAAAAAACTATACACCTTAGCACATCAGTAACCTGAACACAAATATAAAGTAACTTGACAATCCAAGCAATATTTTTCAAGTTATCGAATGCCAAAGGATTGGAGAAATTTTCAATTTGAAGGGTAAAGGGTTAATATCTCAGGATCAAAAAAACAGATTTTCACCAAAAACTATACAGCTCGGTACATCAGTAACCTGAACACAAATATAAAGTAACTTAACAATCCAAGCAATATTTTTCAAGTTATCGAATGCCAAAGGGATTGGAGAAATTTTCAATGTGAAGGATAAAGGGTTAATATCTCAGGATTAAATTATCAGATTTACACAAAAAAACTATACAGCTCGGCACATCAGTAACCTGAACACAAATACAAAGGAACTTGACAATCCAAGCGATATATGTTTCAAGTTATCGAATGCCAAAGGACTGGAGAAATTTTCAATTTGAAGGTTAAAGGGTTAATATCTCAGGATCAAAATAACAGATCTACCCCAAAAACTACACAGCTCGGTACATCAGTAACCTGAACACAAATATAAAGTAACTTGACAATCCAAGCAATATTTTTCAAGTTATCGAATGCCAAAGGGATTGGTAGAATCTTCAATTTGAAGGATAAAGGGTTAATATCTCAAGATTAAATTATCAGATTTACACCAAAAACTACACAGCTCAGCACACCAGTAACCTGAACACAATTATAAAGTAACTTGACAATCCAAGCAATATTTTTCAAGTTATCAAATGCCAAATGGATTGGGGGAATTTTCAATTTGAAGGATAAAGGGTTAATATCTCAGGATCAAAATAACAGATTTACACCAAAAACTATACAGCTTGGTACATCAGTAACCTGAACACAAATATAAAGTAACTTGACAATCCAAGCAAAATTTTTCAAGTTATCGAATGCCAAAGGGATTGGAAGAATTTTTCAATTTGAAGGATAAAGGGTTAATATCTCAGGATCAAAATAACAGATTTACACCAAAAACTATACAGCTCGGCACATCAGTAACCTGAACACAAATATAAAGTAACTTCACAATCCAAACAACATTTTTCAAGTTATCGAATGCCAAAGGGATTGGAGAGATTTTCAATGTGAAGGATAAAGGGTTAATATCTCAGGATTAAATTATCAGATTTACACCAAAAAACTATACACCTTAGCACATCAGTAACGTGAACACAAATATAAAGTAACTTGACAATCCAAGCAATATTTTTCAAGTTATCGAATGCCAAAGGATTGGAGAAATTTTCAATTTGAAGGGTAAAGGGTTAATATCTCAGGATCAAAAAAACAGATTTACACCAAAAACTATACAGCTCGGTACATCAGTAACCTGAACACAAATATAAAGTAACTTAACAATCCAAGCAATATTTTTCAAGTTATCGAATGCCAAAGGGATTGGAGAAATTTTCAATGTGAAGGATAAAGGGTTAATATCTCAGGATTAAATTATCAGATTTACACAAAAAAAACTATACAGCTCGGCACATCAGTAACCTGAACACAAATACAAAGGAACTTGACAATCCAAGCGATATATGTTTCAAGTTATCGAATGCCAAAGGACTGGAGAAATTTTCAATTTGAAGGTTAAAGGGTTAATATCTCAGGATCAAAATAACAGATCTACCCCAAAAACTACACAGCTCGGTACATCAGTAACCTGAACACAAATATAAAGTAACTTGACAATCCAAGCAATATTTTTCAAGTTATCGAATGCCAAAGGGATTGGTAGAATCTTCAATTTGAAGGATAAAGGGTTAATATCTCAAGATTAAATTATCAGATTTACACCAAAAACTACACAGCTCAGCACACCAGTAACCTGAACACAATTATAAAGTAACTTGACAATCCAAGCAATATTTTTCAAGTTATCAAATGCCAAATGGATTGGGGGAATTTTCAATTTGAAGGATAAAGGGTTAATATCTCAGGATCAAAATAACAGATTTACACCAAAAACTATACAGCTTGGTACATCAGTAACCTGAACACAAATATAAAGTAACTTGACAATCCAAGCAATATTTTTCAAGTTATCGAATGCCAAAAGGGATTGGTAGAATCTTCAATTTGAAGGATAAAGGGTTAATATCTCAAGATTAAATTATCAGATTTACACCAAAAACTATACAGCTCGGCACATCAGTAACCTGAACACAAATATAAAGTAACTTGACAATCCAAGCAAAATTTTTCAAGTTATCGAATGCCAAAGGATTGGAGAAATTTTCAATTTGAAGGATAAAGGGTTAATATCTCAGGATCAAAATAACAGATTTACACCCAAAACCATACAGCTCGGTACATCAGTAACCTGAACACAAATATAAAGTAACTTGACAATCCAAGCAAAATTTTTCAAGTTATCGAATGCCAAAGGGATTGGAAGAATTTTTCAATTTGAAGGATAAAGGGTTAATATCTCAGGATCAAAATAACAGATTTACACCAAAAACTATACAGCTCGGCACATCAGTAACCTGAACACAAATATAAAGTAACTTCACAATCCAAACAACATTTTTCAAGTTATCGAATGCCAAAGGGATTGGAGAGATTTTCAATGTGAAGGATAAAGGGTTAATATCTCAGGATTAAATTATCAGATTTACACCAAAAAACTATACACCTTAGCACATCAGTAACCTGAACACAAATATAAAGTAACTTGACAATCCAAGCAATATTTTTCAAGTTATCGAATGCCAAAGGATTGGAGAAATTTTCAATTTGAAGGGTAAAGGGTTAATATCTCAGGATCAAAAAAACAGATTTACACCAAAAACTATACAGCTCGGTACATCAGTAACCTGAACACAAATATAAAGTAACTTAACAATCCAAGCAATATTTTTCAAGTTATCGAATGCCAAAGGGATTGGAGAAATTTTCAATGTGAAGGATAAAGGGTTAATATCTCAGGATTAAATTATCAGATTTACACAAAAAAAACTATACAGCTCGGCACATCAGTAACCTGAACACAAATACAAAGGAACTTGACAATCCAAGCGATATATGTTTCAAGTTATCGAATGCCAAAGGACTGGAGAAATTTTCAATTTGAAGGTTAAAGGGTTAATATCTCAGGATCAAAATAACAGATCTACCCCAAAAACTACACAGCTCGGTACATCAGTAACCTGAACACAAATATAAAGTAACTTGACAATCCAAGCAATATTTTTCAAGTTATCGAATGCCAAAGGGATTGGTAGAATCTTCAATTTGAAGGATAAAGGGTTAATATCTCAAGATTAAATTATCAGATTTACACCAAAAACTACACAGCTCAGCACACCAGTAACCTGAACACAATTATAAAGTAACTTGACAATCCAAGCAATATTTTTCAAGTTATCAAATGCCAAATGGATTGGGGGAATTTTCAATTTGAAGGATAAAGGGTTAATATCTCAGGATCAAAATAACAGATTTACACCAAAAACTATACAGCTTGGTACATCAGTAACCTGAACACAAATATAAAGTAACTTGACAATCCAAGCAATATTTTTCAAGTTATCGAATGCCAAAAGGGATTGGTAGAATCTTCAATTTGAAGGATAAAGGGTTAATATCTCAAGATTAAATTATCAGATTTACACCAAAAACTATACAGCTCGGCACATCAGTAACCTGAACACAAATATAAAGTAACTTGACAATCCAAGCAATATTTTTCAAGTTATCGAATGCCAAAGGGATTGGAGAAATTTTCAATTTGAAGGATAAAGGGTTAATATCTCAGGATCAAAATAACAGATTTATACCAAAAACTATACACCTCGGTACATCAGTAACCTGAACACAAATATAAAGTAACTTGACAATCCAAGCAATATTTTTCAAGTTATCGAATGCCGAAGGGATTGGAAGAATTTTCAATTTGAAGGATAAAGGGTTAATATCTCAAGATTAAATTATCAGATTTACACCAAAAACTATACAGCTCGGCACATCAGTAACCTGAACACAAAAATAAAGTAACTTAACAATCCAAGCAACATTTTTCAAGTTATCGAATGCCAAAGGGATTGGAGAAATTTTCAATGTGAAGGATAAAGGGTTAATATCTCAGGATCAAAATAACAGATTTATACCAAAAACTATACACCTCGGTACATCAGTAACCTGAACACAAATATAAAGTAACTTGACAATCCAAGCAATATTTTTCAAGTTATCGAATGCCAAAGGGATTGGTAGAATCTTCAATTTGAAGGATAAAGGGTTAATATCTCAAGATTAAATTATCAGATTTACACCAAAAACTACACAGCTCAGCACACCAGTAACCTGAACACAATTATAAAGTAACTTGACAATCCAAGCAATATTTTTCAAGTTATCAAATGCCAAATGGATTGGGGGAATTTTCAATTTGAAGGATAAAGGGTTAATATCTCAGGATCAAAATAACAGATTTACACCAAAAACTATACAGCTTGGTACATCAGTAACCTGAACACAAATATAAAGTAACTTGACAATCCAAGCAATATTTTTCAAGTTATCGAATGCCAAAAGGGATTGGTAGAATCTTCAACTTGAAGGATAAAGGGTTAATATCTCAAGATTAAATTATCAGATTTACACCAAAAACTATACAGCTCGGCACATCAGTAACCTGAACACAAATATAAAGTAACTTGACAATCCAAGCAATATTTTTCAAGTTATCGAATGCCAAAGGGATTGGAGAAATTTTCAATTTGAAGGATAAAGGGTTAATATCTCAGGAACAAAATAACAGATTTACACCAAAAACTATACAGCTCGGTACATCAGTAACCTGAACACAATATAAAGTAACTTGACAATCCAAGCAATATTTTTCAAGTTATCGAATGCCAAAGGGATTGGTAGAATCTTCAATTTGAAGGATAAAGGGTTAATATCTCAAGCTTAAATTATCAGATTTACATAAAAAACTATACAGCTCAGCACATCAGTAAGCTGAACACAAATATAAAGTAACTTGACAATCCAAGCAATATTTTTCAAGTTATCAAATGCCAAATGGATTGGGGGAATTTTCAATTTGAAGGATAAAGGATTAATATCTCAGGATCAAAATAACAGATTTACACCAAAAACTATACAGCTCGGTACATCAGTAACCTGAACACAAATATAAAGTAACTTGACAATCCAAGCAATATTTTTCAAGTTATCGAATGCCAAAGGGATTGGAAAAATTTTCAATGTGAAGGATAAAGGGTTAATATCTCAGGATTAAATTATCAGATTTACACAAAAAACTATACAGCTCGGCACATCAGTAACCTGAACACAAATACAAAGTAACTTGACAATCCAAGGGATATATGTTTCAAGTTATCGAATGCCAAAGGACTGGAGAAATTTTCAATTTGAAGGATAAAGGGTTAATATCTCAGGATCAAAATAACAGATCTACACCAAAAACTACACAGCTCGGTACATCAGTAACCTGAACAGAAATATAAAGGAACTTGACAATCCAAGCAATATTTTTCAAGTTATCAAATGCCAAAGGGATTGGAAGAATTTTCAATTTGAAGGATGACGGGTTAATATCTCAAGATTAAATTATCAGATTTACACCAAAAACTATACAGCTCGGCACATCAGTAACCTGAACACAAATACAAAGTAACTTGACAATCCAAGCAATATTTTTCAAGTTATCGAATGCCAAAGGGATTGGAGAAATTTTCAATTTGAAGGATAAAGGGTTAATATCTCGGGATCAAATCATCAGATTTACACCAAAAACTATACAGCTCGGCAAATCAGTAACCTGAACACAAATATAAAGTAACTTGACAATCCAAGCAAAATTTTTCAAGTTATCGAATGCCAAAGGATTGGAGAAATTTTCAATTTGAAGGTAAAGGGTTAATATCTCAGGATCAAAATAACAGATTTACACCAAAAACTATACAGCTCGGTACATCAGTAACCTGAACACAAATATAAAGTAAAATGACAATCCAAGCAATATTTTTCATGTTATCGAATGCCAAAGGGATTGGAGAAATTTTCAATGTGAAGGATAAAGGGTTAATATCTCAGGATTAAATTATCAGATTTACACCCAAAACTATACAGCTCGGCACATCAGTAACCTAAACACAAATATAAAGTAACTTGACAATCCAAGCAAAATTTTTCAAGTTATCGAATACAAAGGATTGGAGGAATTTTCAATTTGAAGGATAAAGGGTTAATATCTCAGGATCAAAATAACAGATTTATACCAAAAACTATACACCTCGGTACATCAGTAACCTGAACACAAATATAAAGTAACTTGACAATCCAAGCAATATTTTTCAAGTTATCGAATGCCGAAGGGATTGGAAGAATTTTCAATTTGAAGGATAAAGGGTTAATATCTCAAGATTAAATTATCAGATTTACACCAAAAACTATACAGCTCGGCACATCAGTAACCTGAACACAAAAATAAAGTAACTTAACAATCCAAGCAACATTTTTCAAGTTATCGAATGCCAAAGGGATTGGAGAAATTTTCAATGTGAAGGATAAAGGGTTAATATCTCAGGATTAAATTATCAGATTTACACAAAAAACTATACAGCTCGGCACATCAGTAACCTGAACACAAATACAAAGTAACTTGACAATCCAAGCGATATATGTTTCAAGTTATCGAATGCCAAAGGACTGGAGAAATTTTCAATTTGAAGGATAAAGGATTAATATCTCAGGATCAAAATAACAGATCTACACCAAAAAGTACACAGCTCGGTACATCAGTAACCTGAACCCAAATATAAAGTAACTTGACAATCCAAGCAATATTTTTCAAGTTATCAAATGCCAAAGGGATTGGAAGAATTTTCAATTTGAAGGATGACGGGTTAATATCTCAAGATTAAATTATCAGATTTACACCAAAAACTATACAGCTCGGCACATCAGTAACCTGAACACAAATACAAAGTAACTTGACAATCCAAGCAATATTTTTCAAGTTATCGAATGCCAATGGGATTGGAGAAATTTTCAATTTGAAGGATAAAGGGTTAATATCTCAGGATCAAATCATCAGATTTACACCAAAAACTATACAGCTCGGCAAATCAGTAACCTGAACACAAATATAAAGTAACTTGACAATCCAAGCAAAATTTTTCAAGTTATCGAATGCCAAAGGATTGGAGAAATTTTCAATTTGAAGGATAAAGGGTTAATATCTCAGGATCAAAATAACAGATTTACACCAAAAACTATACAGCTCGGTACATCAGTAACCTGAACACAAATGTAAAATAACTTGACAATCCAAGCAATATTTTTCAAGTTATCGAATGCCAAAGGATTGGAGAAATTTTCAATGTGAAGGATAAAGGGTTAATATCTCAGGATTAAATTATCAGATTTACACCAAAAACTATACAGCGCGGCACATCAGTAACCTGAACACAAATGTAAGGTAACTTGACAATCCAAGCAAAATTTTTCAAGTTATCGAATGCCAAAGGATTGGAGAAATTTTCAATTTGAAGGATAAAGGGTTAATATCTCAGGATCAAAATAACAGATTTACACCAAAAACTATACAGCTCGGTACATCAGTAACCTGAACACAATATAAAGTAACTTGAGAATCCAAGAAATATTTTTCAAGTTATCGAATGCCAAAGGGATTGGAAGAATTTTCAATTTGAAGGATAAAGGGTTAATATCTCAAGATTAAATTATCAGATTTACACCAAAAACTATACAGCTCGGCACATCAGTAACCTGAACACAAAAATAAAGTAACTTGACAATCCAAGCAACATTTTTCAAGTTATCGAATGCCAAAGGGATTGGAGAAATTTTCAATGTGAAGGATAAAGGGTTAATATCTCAGGATTAAATTATCAGATTTACACAAAAAACTATACAGCTCAGCACATCAGTAACCTGAACACAAATACAAAGTAACTTGACAATCCAAGCGATATATGTTTCAAGTTATCGAATGCCAAAGGACTGGAGAAATTTTCAATTTGAAGGATAAAGGGTTAATATCTCAGGATCAAAATAACAGATCTACACCAAAAACTACACAGCTCGGTACATCAGTAACCTGAACACAAATGTAAAGTAACTTGACAATCCAAGCAATATTTTTCAAGTTATCAAATGCCAAAGGGATTGGAAGAATTTTCAATTTGAAGGATGACGGGTTAATATCTCAAGATTAAATTATCAGATTTACACCAAAAACTATACAGCTCGGCACATCAGTAACCTGAACACAAATACAAAGTAACTTGACAATCCAAGCAATATTTTTCAAGTTATCGAATGCCAAAGGGATTGGAGAAATTTTCAATTTGAAGGATAAAGGGTTAATATCTCGGGATCAAATCATCAGATTTACACCAAAAACAATACAGCTCGGCAAATCAGTAACCTGAACACAAATATAAAGTAACTTCACAATCCAAGCAAAATTTTTCAAGTTATCGAATGCCAAAGGATTGGAGAAATTTTCAATTTGAAGGATAAAGGGTTAATATTTCAGGATCAAAATAACAGATTTACAGCAAAAACTATACAGCTCGGTACATCAGTAACCTGAACACAAATATAAAGTCACTTGACAATCCAAGCAATATTTTTCAAGTTATCGAATGCCAAAGGGATTGGAAGAATTTTTAATTTGAAGGATAAAGGGTTAATATCTCAAGATTAAATTATCAGATTTACACCAAAAACTATACAGCTCGGCACATCAGTAACCTGAACACAAAAATAAAGTAACTTGACAATCCAAGCAACATTTTTCAAGTTATCGAATGCCAAAGGGATTGGAGAAATTTTCAATGTGAAGGATAAAGGGTTAATATCTCAGGATTAAATTATCAGATTTACACCACAAACTAAACAGCTTCGGCACATCAGTGACCTGAACACAAATATAAAGTAACTTGACAATCCTAGCAATATTTTTCAAGTTATCGAATGCCAAAGGATTGGAGAAATTTTCAATTTGAAGGGTAAAGGGTTAATATCTCAGGATCAAAATAACAGATTTACACCAAAAACTATACAGCTCGGTACATCAGTAACCTGAACACAAATATGAAGTAACCTGACAATCCAAGCAATATTTTTCAAGTTATCGAATGCCAATTGATTGGTAGAATCTTCAATTTGAAGGATAAAGGGTTAATATCTCAAGATTAAATGATCAGATTTACACCAAAAACTATACAGCTTGGCACATCAGTAACCTGAACACAAATATAAAGTAACTTGACAATCCAAGCAATATTTTTCAAGTTATCGAATGCCAAAGGGATTGGAGAAATTTTCAATTTGAAGGATAAAGGGTTAATATCTCAGGATCAAAATAACAGATTTACACCAAAAACTATACAGCTCGGTACATCAGAAACCTGAACACAATATAAAGTAACTTGACAATCCAAGCAATATTTTTCAAGTTATTGAATGCCAATTGATTGGTAGAATCTTCAATTTGAAGGATAAAGGGTTAATACCTCAAGATTAAATTATCAGATTTACACCAAAAACTATACAGCTCGGCACATCAGTAACCTGAACACAAATATAAAGTAACTTGACAATCCAAGCAATATTTTTCAAGTTATCGAATGCCAAAGGGATTGGAGAAATTTTCAATTTGAAGGATAAAGGATTAATATCTCAGGATCAAAATAACAGATTTACACCAAAAACTATACAGCTCGGTACATCAGTAACCTGAACACAATATAAAGTAACTTGACAATCCAAGCAATATTTTTCAAGTTATCAAATGCCAAATGGACTGGGGGAATTTTCAATTTGAAGGATAAAGGGTTAATATCTCAGGATCAAAATAACAGATTTACACCAAAAACTATACAGCTCGGTACATCAGAAACCTGAACACAATATAAAGTAACTTGACAATCCAAGCAATATTTTTCAAGTTATTGAATGCCAATTGATTGGTAGAATCTTCAATTTGAAGGATAAAGGGTTAATATCTCAAGAATAAATTATCAGATTTACACCAAAAACTATACAGCTCGGCACATCAGTAACCTGAACACAAATATAAAGTAACTTGACAATCCAAGCAATATTTTTCAAGTTATCGATTGCCAAAGGGATTGGTAGAATCTTCAATTTGAAGGATAAAGGGTTAATATCTCAAGATTAAATTATCAGATTAACACCAAAAACTATACAGCTCAGCACACCAGTAACCTGAACACAATTATAAAGTAACCTGACAATCCAAGCAATATTTTTCAAGTTATCAAATGCCAAATGGACTGGGGGAATTTTCAATTTGAAGGATAAAGGGTTAATATCTCAGGATCAAAATAACAGATTTACACCAAAAACTATACAGCTTGGTACATCAGTAACCTGAACACAATATAAAGTAACTTGACAATCCAAGCAATATTTTTCAAGTTATCGAATGCCAAAGGGATTGGTAGAATCTTCAATTTGAAGGATAAAGGGTTAATATCTCAAGATTAAATTATCAGATTTACATAAAAAACTATACAGCTCAGCACAGCAGTAACCTGAACACAAATATAAAGTAACTTGACAATCCAAGCAATATTTTTCAAGTTATCAAATGCCAAACGGATTGGGGGAATTTTCAATTTGAAGGATAAAGGATTAATATCTCAGGATCAAAATAACAGATTTACACCAAAAACTATACAGCTCGGTACATTAGTAACCTGAACACAAATATAAAGTAACTTGACAATCCAAGCAATATTTTTCAAGTTATCGAATGCCAAAGGGATTGGAGAAATTTTCAATGTGAAGGATAAAGGGTTAATATCTCAGGATTAAATTATCAGATTTACACAAAAAACTATACAGCTCGGCACATCAGTAACCTGAACACAAATATAAAGTAACTTGACAATCCAAGCGATATATATTTCAAGTTATCGAATGCCAAAGGATTGGAGAAATTTTCAATTTGAAGGATAAAGGGTTAATATCTCAGGATCAAAATAACGGATTTACACCAAAAACTATACAGCTCGGTACATCAGTAACCTGAACACAAATATAAAGTAACTTGACAATCCAAGCAATATTTTTCAAGTTATCAAATGCCAAAGGGATTGGAAGAATTTTCAATTTGAAGGATGACGGGTTAATATCTCAAGATTAAATTATCAGATTTACACCAAAAACTATACAGCTTGGCACATCAGTAACCTGAACACAAATATAAAGTAACTTGACAATCCAAGCAATATTTTTCAAGTTATCGAATGCCAAAGAGATTGGAGAAATTTTCAATGTGAAGGATAAAGAGTTAATATCTCGGGATCAAATCATCAGATTTACACCAAAAACTATACAGCTCGGCACATCAGAAACCTGAACACAAATATAAAGTAACTTGACAATCCAAGCAATATTTTTCAAGTTATCGAATGCCAAAGGGATTGGTAGAATCTTCAATTTGAAGGATAAAGGGTTAATATCTCAAGATTAAATTATCAGATCTACACCAAAAACTATACAGCTCAGCACATCAGTAACCTGAACACAATTATAAAATAACTTGACAATCAAAGCAATATTTTTCAAGTTATCAAATGCCAAATGGATTGGAGGAATTTTCAATTTGAAGGATAAAGGGTTAATATCTCAGGATCAAAATAACAGATTTACACCAAAAACTATACAGCTCGGTACATCAGTAACCTGAACACAAATATAAAGTAACTTGACAATACAAGCAATATTTTTCAAGTTATCGAATGCCAAAGGGATTGGAAGAATTTTCAATTTGAAGGATAAAGGATTAATATCTCAGGATCAAAATAACAGATTTACACCAAAAACTATACAGCTTGGCACATCAGTAACCTGAACACAAATATAAAGTAACCTGACATTCCAAGCAACATTTTTCGAGTTATCGAATGCCAAAGGGATTGGAGAAATTTTCAATGTGAAGGATAAAGGGTTAATATCTCAGGATTAAATTATCAGATTTACACCAAAAACTATACAGCTTGGCACATCAGTAACCTGAACACAAATATAAAGTAACTTGACAATCCAAGCAATATTTTTCAAGTTATCGAATGCCAAAGGATTGGAGAAATTTTGAATTTGAAGGGTAAAGGGTTAATATCTCAGGATCAAAATAAGAGATTTACACCAAAAACTATACAGCTCGTTACATCAGTAACCTGAACACAAATATAAAGTAACTTGACAATCCAAGCAATATTTTTCAAGTTATCGAATGCCAAAGGGATTCGAAGAATTTTCAATTTGAAGGATAAAGGGTTAATATCTCAAGATTAAATTATCAGATTTACAGCAAAAACTATACAGCTCGGCACATCAGTAACCTGAACACAAATACAAAGTAACTTGACAATCCAAGCAATATTTTTCAAGTTATCGAATGCCAAAGGGATTGGAGAAATTTTCAATTTGAAGGATAAAGGGTTAATATCTCGGGATCAAATCATCAGATATACACCAAAAACAATACAGCTCGGCAAATCAGTAACCTGAACACAAATATAAAGTAACTTGACAATCCAAGCAAAATTTTTCAAGTTATCGAATGCCAAAGGATTGGAGAAATTTTCAATTTGAAGGATAAAGGGTTAATATTTCAGGATCAAAATAACAGATTTACACCAAAAACTATACAGCTCGGTACATCAGTAACCTGAACACAAATATAAAGTCACTTGACAATCCAAGCATTATTTTTCAAGTTATCGAATGCCAAAGGGATTGGAAGAATTTTTAATTTGAAGGATAAAGGGTTAATATCTCAAGATTAAATTATCAGATTTACACCAAAAACTATACAGCTCGGCACATCAGTAACCTGAACACAAAAATAAAGTAACTTGACAATCCAAGCAACATTTTTCAAGTTATCGAATGCCAAAGGGATTGGAGAAATTTTCAATGTGAAGGATAAAGGGTTAATATCTCAGGATTAAATTATCAGATTTACACCAAAAACTAAACAGCTTCGGCACATCAGTAACCTGAACACAAATATAAAGTAACTTGACAATCCTAGCAATATTTTTCAAGTTATCGAATGCCAAAGGATTGGAGAAATTTTCAATTTGAAGGGTAAAGGGTTAATATCTCAGGATCAAAATAACAGATTTACACCAAAAACTATACAGCTCGGTACATCAGTAACCTGAACACAAATATGAAGTAACTTGACAATCCAAGCAATATTTTTCAAGTTATTGAATGCCAATTGATTGGTAGAATCTTCAATTTGAAGGATAAAGGGTTAATATCTCAAGATTAAATGATCAGATTTACACCAAAAACTATACAGCTTGGCACATCAGTAACCTGAACACAAATATAAAGTAACTTGATAATCCAAGCAATATTTTTCAAGTTATCGAATGCCAAAGGGATTGGAGAAATTTTCAATTTGAAGGATAAAGGGTTAATATCTCAGGATCAAAATAACAGATTTACACCAAAAACTATACAGCTCGGTACATCAGAAACCTGAACACAATATAAAGTAACTTGACAATCCAAGCAATATTTTTCAAGTTATTGAATGCCAATTGATTGGTAGAATCTTCAATTTGAAGGATAAAGGGTTAATATCTCAAGATTAAATTATCAGATTTACACCAAAAACTATACAGCTCGGCACATCAGTAACCTGAACACAAATATAAAGTAACTTGACAATCCAAGCAATATTTTTCAAGTTATCGAATGCCAAAGGGATTGGAGAAATTTTCAATTTGAAGGATAAAGGATTAATATCTCAGGATCAAAATAACAGATTTACACCAAAAACTATACAGCTCGGTACATCAGTAACCTGAACACAATATAAAGTAACTTGACAATCCAAGCAATATTTTTCAAGTTATCAAATGCCAAATGGACTGGGGGAATTTTCAATTTGAAGGATAAAGGGTTAATATCTCAGGATCAAAATAACAGATTTACACCAAAAACTATACAGCTCGGTACATCAGAAACCTGAACACAATATAAAGTAACTTGACAATCCAAGCAATATTTTTCAAGTTATTGAATGCCAATTGATTGGTAGAATCTTCAATTTGAAGGATAAAGGGTTAATATCTCAAGAATAAATTATCAGATTTACACCAAAAACTATACAGCTCGGCACATCAGTAACCTGAACACAAATATAAAGTAACTTGACAATCCAAGCAATATTTTTCAAGTTATCGATTGCCAAAGGGATTGGTAGAATCTTCAATTTGAAGGATAAAGGGTTAATATCTCAAGATTAAATTATCAGATTTACACCAAAAACTATACAGATCAGCACACCAGTAACCTGAACACAATTATAAAGTAACTTGACAATCCAAGCAATATTTTTCAAGTTATCAAATGCCAAATGGACTGGGGGAATTTTCAATTTGAAGGATAAAGGGTTAATATCTCAGGATCAAAATAACAGATTTACACCAAAAACTATACAGCTTGGTACATCAGTAACCTGAACACAATATAAAGTAACTTGACAATCCAAGCAATATTTTTCAAGTTATCGAATGCCAAAGGGATTGGTAGAATCTTCAATTTGAAGGATAAAGGGTTAATATCTCAAGATTAAATTATCAGATTTACATAAAAAACTATACAGCTCAGCACAGCAGTAACCTGAACACAAATATAAAGTAACTTGACAATCCAAGCAATATTTTTCAAGTTATCAAATGCCAAATGGATTGGGGGAATTTTCAATTTGAAGGATAAAGGATTAATATCTCAGGATCAAAATAACAGATTTACACCAAAAACTATACAGCTCGGTACATCAGTAACCTGAACACAAATATAAAGTAACTTGACAATCCAAGCAATATTTTTCAAGTTATCGAATGCCAAAGGGATTGGAGAAATTTTCAATGTGAAGGATAAAGGGTTAATATCTCAGGATTAAATTATCAGATTTACACAAAAAACTATACAGCTCGGCACATCAGTAACCTGAACACAAATATAAAGTAACTTGACAATCCAAGCGATATATATTTCAAGTTATCGAATGCCAAAGGATTGGAGAAATTTTCAATTTGAAGGATAAAGGGTTAATATCTCAGGATCAAAATAACGGATTTACACCAAAAACTATACAGCTCGGTACATCAGTAACCTGAACACAAATATAGAGTAACTTGACAATCCAAGCAATATTTTTCAAGTTATCAAATGCCAAAGGGATTGGAAGAATTTTCAATTTGAAGGATGACGGGTTAATATCTCAAGATTAAATTATCAGATTTACACCAAAAACTATACAGCTTGGCACATCAGTAACCTGAACACAAATATAAAGTAACTTGACAATCCAAGCAATATTTTTCAAGTTATCGAATGCCAAAGGGATTGGAGAAATTTTCAATGTGAAGGATAAAGGGTTAATATCTCGGGATCAAATCATCAGATTTACACCAAAAACTATACAGCTCGGCACATCAGTAACCTGAACACAAATATAAAGTAACTTGACAATCCAAGCAATATTTTTCAAGTTATCGAATGCCAAAGGGATTGGTAGAATCTTCAATTTGAAGGATAAAGGGTTAATATCTCAAGATTAAATTATCAGATTTACACCAAAAACTATACAGCTCAGCACATCAGTAACCTGAACACAATTATAAAGTAACTTGACAATCAAAGCAATATTTTTCAAGTTATCAAATGCCAAATGGATTGGAGGAATTTTCAATTTGAAGGATAAAGGGTTAATATCTCAGGATTAAATTATCAGATTTACACAAAAAACTATACAGCTCGGCACATCAGTAACCTGAACACAAATATAAAGTAACTTGACAATCCAAGCGATATATATTTCAAGTTATCGAATGCCAAAGGATTGGAGAAATTTTCAATTTGAAGGATAAAGGGTTAATATCTCAGGATCAAAATAACGGATTCACACCAAAAACTATACAGCTCGGTACATCAGTAACCTGAACACAAATATAAAGTAACTTGACAATCCAAGCAATATTTTTCAAGTTATCAAATGCCAAAGGGATTGGAGAAATTTTCAATGTGAAGGATAAAGGGTTAATATCTCAGGATTAAATTATCAGATTTACACCAAAAACTAAACAGCTTCGGCACATCAGTAACCTGAACACAAATATAAAGTAACTTGACAATCCTAGCAATATTTTTCAAGTTATCGAATGCCAAAGGATTGGAGAAATTTTCAATTTGAAGGGTAAAGGGTTAATATCTCAGGATCAAAATAACAGATTTACACCAAAAACTATACAGCTCGGTACATCAGTAACCTGAACACAAATATGAAGTAACTTGACAATCCAAGCAATATTTTTCAAGTTATCGAATGCCAATTGATTGGTAGAATCTTCAATTTGAAGGATAAAGGGTTAATATCTCAAGATTAAATGATCAGATTTACACCAAAAACTATACAGCTTGGCACATCAGTAACCTGAACACAAATATAAAGTAACTTGACAATCCAAGCAATATTTTTCAAGTTATCGAATGCCAAAGGGATTGGAGAAATTTTCAATTTGAAGGATAAAGGGTTAATATCTCAGGATCAAAATAACAGATTTACACCAAAAACTATACAGCTCGGTACATCAGAAACCTGAACACAATATAAAGTAACTTGACAATCCAAGCAATATTTTTCAAGTTATTGAATGCCAATTGATTGGTAGAATCTTCAATTTGAAGGATAAAGGGTTAATACCTCAAGATTAAATTATCAGATTTACACCAAAAACTATACAGCTCGGCACATCAGTAACCTGAACACAAATATAAAGTAACTTGACAATCCAAGCAATATTTTTCAAGTTATCGAATGCCAAAGGGACTGGAGAAATTTTCAATTTGAAGGATAAAGGATTAATATCTCAGGATCAAAATAACAGATTTACACCAAAAACTATACAGCTCGGTACATCAGTAACCTGAACACAATATAAAGTAACTTGACAATCCAAGCAATATTTTTCAAGTTATCAAATGCCAAATGGACTGGGGGAATTTTCAATTTGAAGGATAAAGGGTTAATATCTCAGGATGAAAATAACAGATTTACACCAAAAACTATACAGCTCGGTACATCAGAAACCTGAACACAATATAAAGTAACTTGACAATCCAAGCAATATTTTTCAAGTTATTGAATGCCAATTGATTGGTAGAATCTTCAATTTGAAGGATAAAGGGTTAATATCTCAAGAATAAATTATCAGATTTACACCAAAAACTATACAGCTCGGCACATCAGTAACCTGAACACAAATATAAAGTAACTTGACAATCCAAGCAATATTTTTCAAGTTATCGATTGCCAAAGGGATTGGTAGAATCTTCAATTTGAAGGATAAAGGGTTAATATCTCAAGATTAAATTATCAGATTTACACCAAAAACTATACAGCTCAGCACACCAGTAACCTGAACACAATTATAAAGTAACTTGACAATCCAAGCAATATTTTTCAAGTTATCAAATGCCAAATGGACTGGGGGAATTTTCAATTTGAAGGATAAAGGGTTAATATCTCAGGATCAAAATAACAGATTTACACCAAAAACTATACAGCTTGGTACATCAGTAACCTGAACACAATATAAAGTAACTTGACAATCCAAGCAATATTTTTCAAGTTATCGAATGCCAAAGGGATTGGTAGAATCTTCAATTTGAAGGATAAAGGGTTAATATCTCAAGATTAAATTATCAGATTTACATAAAAAACTATACAGCTCAGCACAGCAGTAACCTGAACACAAATATAAAGTAACTTGACAATCCAAGCAATATTTTTCAAGTTATCAAATGCCAAACGGATTGGGGGAATTTTCAATTTGAAGGATAAAGGATTAATATCTCAGGATCAAAATAACAGATTTACACCAAAAACTATACAGCTCGGTACATTAGTAACCTGAACACAAATATAAAGTAACTTGACAATCCAAGCAATATTTTTCAAGTTATCGAATGCCAAAGGGATTGGAGAAATTTTCAATGTGAAGGATAAAGGGTTAATATCTCAGGATTAAATTATCAGATTTACACAAAAAACTATACAGCTCGGCACATCAGTAACCTGAACACAAATATAAAGTAACTTGACAATCCAAGCGATATATATTTCAAGTTATCGAATGCCAAAGGATTGGAGAAATTTTCAATTTGAAGGATAAAGGGTTAATATCTCAGGATCAAAATAACGGATTTACACCAAAAACTATACAGCTCGGTACATCAGTAACCTGAACACAAATATAAAGTAACTTGACAATCCAAGCAATATTTTTCAAGTTATCAAATGCCAAAGGGATTGGAAGAATTTTCAATTTGAAGGATGACGGGTTAATATCTCAAGATTAAATTATCAGATTTACACCAAAAACTATACAGCTTGGCACTTCAGTAACCTGAACACAAATATAAAGTAACTTGACAATCCAAGCAATATTTTTCAAGTTATCGAATGCCAAAGAGATTGGAGAAATTTTCAATGTGAAGGATAAAGGGTTAATATCTCGGGATCAAATCATCAGATTTACACCAAAAACTATACAGCTCGGCACATCAGTAACCTGAACACAAATATAAAGTAACTTGACAATCCAAGCAATATTTTTCAAGTTATCGAATGCCAAAGGGATTGGTAGAATCTTCAATTTGAAGGATAAAGGGTTAATATCTCAAGATTAAATTATCAGATCTACACCAAAAACTATACAGCTCAGCACATCAGTAACCTGAACACAATTATAAAGTAACTTGACAATCAAAGCAATATTTTTCAAGTTATCAAATGCCAAATGGATTGGAGGAATTTTCAATTTGAAGGATAAAGGGTTAATATCTCAGGATCAAAATAACAGATTTACACCAAAAACTATACAGCTCGGTACATCAGTAACCTGAACACAAATATAAAGTAACTTGACAATACAAGCAATATTTTTCAAGTTATCGAATGCCAAAGGGATTGGAAGAATTTTCAATTTGAAGGATAAAGGATTAATATCTCAGGATCAAAATAACAGATTTACACCAAAAACTATACAGCTTGGCACATCAGTAACCTGAACACAAATATAAAGTAACCTGACATTCCAAGCAACATTTTTCGAGTTATCGAATGCCAAAGGGATTGGAGAAATTTTCAATGTGAAGGATAAAGGGTTAATATCTCAGGATTAAATTATCAGATTTACACCAAAAACTATACAGCTTGGCACATCAGTAACCTGAACACAAATATAAAGTAACTTGACAATCCAAGCAATATTTTTCAAGTTATCGAATGCCAAAGGATTGGAGAAATTTTGAATTTGAAGGGTAAAGGGTTAATATCTCAGGATCAAAATAAGAGATTTACACCAAAAACTATACAGCTCGTTACATCAGTAACCTAAACACAAATATAAAGTAACTTGACAATCCAAGCAATATTTTTCAAGTTATCGAATGCCAAAGGGATTCGAAGAATTTTCAATTTGAAGGATAAAGGGTTAATATCTCAAGATTAAATTATCAGATTTACACCAAAAACTATACAGCTCGGCACATCAGTAACCTGAACACAAATACAAAGTAACTTGACAATCCAAGCAATATTTTTCAAGTTATCGAATGCCAAAGGGATTGGAGAAATTTTCAATTTGAAGGATAAAGGGTTAATATCTCGGGATCAAATCATCAGATATACACCAAAAACAATACAGCTCGGCAAATCAGTAACCTGAACACAAATATAAAGTAACTTGACAATCCAAGCAAAATTTTTCAAGTTATCGAATGCCAAAGGACTGGAGAAATTTTCAATTTAAAGGATAAAGGGTTAATATTTCAGGATCAAAATAACAGATTTACACCAAAAACTATACAGCTCGGTACATCAGTAACCTGAACACAAATATAAAGTCACTTGACAATCCAAGCATTATTTTTCAAGTTATCGAATGCCAAAGGGATTGGAAGAATTTTTAATTTGAAGGATAAAGGGTTAATATCTCAAGATTAAATTATCAGATTTACACCAAAAACTATACAGCTCGGCACATCAGTAACCTGAACACAAAAATAAAGTAACTTGACAATCCAAGCAACATTTTTCAAGTTATCGAATGCCAAAGGGATTGGAGAAATTTTCAATGTGAAGGATAAAGGGTTAATATCTCAGGATTAAATTATCAGATTTACACCAAAAACAAAACAGCTTCGGCACATCAGTAACCTGAACACAAATATAAAGTAACTTGACAATCCTAGCAATATTTTTCAAGTTATCGAATGCCAAAGGATTGGAGAAATTTTCAATTTGAAGGGTAAAGGGTTAATATCTCAGGATCAAAATAACAGATTTACACCAAAAACTATACAGCTCGGTACATCAGTAACCTGAACACAAATATGAAGTAACTTGACAATCCAAGCAATATTTTTCAAGTTATTGAATGCCAATTGATTGGTAGAATCTTCAATTTGAAGGATAAAGGGTTAATATCTCAAGATTAAATGATCAGATTTACACCAAAAACTATACAGCTTGGCACATCAGTAACCTGAACACAAATATACAGTAACTTGACAATCCAAGCAATATTTTTCAAGTTATCGAATGCCAAAGGGATTGGAGAAATTTTCTATTTGAAGGATAAAGGGTTAATATCTCAGGATCAAAATAACAGATTTACACCAAAAACTATACAGCTCGGTACATCAGAAACCTGAACACAATATAAAGTAACTTGACAATCCAAGCAATATTTTTCAAGTTATTGAATGCCAATTGATTGGTAGAATCTTCAATTTGAAGGATAAAGGGTTAATATCTCAAGATTAAATTATCAGATTTACACCAAAAACTATACAGCTCGGCACATCAGTAACCTGAACACAAATATAAAGTAACTTGACAATCCAAGCAATATTTTTCAAGTTATCGAATGCCAAAGGGATTGGAGAAATTTTCAATTTGAAGGATAAAGGATTAATATCTCAGGATCAAAATAACAGATTTACACCAAAAACTATACAGCTCGGTACATCAGTAACCTGAACACAATATAAAGTAACTTGACAATCCAAGCAATATTTTTCAAGTTATCAAATGCCAAATGGACTGGGGGAATTTTCAATTTGAAGGATAAAGGGTTAATATCTCAGGATCAAAATAACAGATTTACACCAAAAACTATACAGCTCGGTACATCAGAAACCTGAACACAATATAAAGTAACTTGACAATCCAAGCAATATTTTTCAAGTTATTGAATGCCAATTGATTGGTAGAATCTTCAATTTGAAGGATAAAGGGTTAATATCTCAAGAATAAATTATCAGATTTACACCAAAAACTATACAGCTCGGCACATCAGTAACCTGAACACAAAAATAAAGTAACTTGACAATCCAAGCAATATTTTTCAAGTTATCGATTGCCAAAGGGATTGGTAGAATCTTCAATTTGAAGGATAAAGGGTTAATATCTCAAGATTAAATTATCAGATTTACACCAAAAACTATACAGCTCAGCACACCAGTAACCTGAACACAATTATAAAGTAACTTGACAATCCAAGCAATATTTTTCAAGTTATCAAATGCCAAATGGACTGGGGGAATTTTCAATTTGAAGGATAAAGGGTTAATATCTCAGGATCAAAATAACAGATTTACACCAAAAACTATACAGCTTGGTACATCAGCAACCTGAACACAATATAAAGTAACTGGACAATCCAAGCAATATTTTTCAAGTTATCGAATGCCAAAGGGATTGGTAGAATCTTCAATTTGAAGGATAAAGGGTTAATATCTCAAGATTAAATTATCAGATTTACATAAAAAACTATACAGCTCAGCACAGCAGTAACCTGAACACAAATATAAAGTAACTTGACAATCCAAGCAATATTTTTCAAGTTATCAAATGCCAAATGGATTGGGGGAATTTTCAATTTGAAGGATAAAGGATTAATATGTCAGGATCAAAATAACAGATTTACACCAAAAACTATACAGCTCGGTACATCAGTAACCTGAACACAAATATAAAGTAACTTGACAATCCAAGCAATATTTTTCAAGTTATCGAATGCCAAAGGGATTGGAGAAATTTTCAATGTGAAGGATAAAGGGTTAATATCTCAGGATTAAATTATCAGATTTACACAAAAAACTATACAGCTCGGCACATCAGTAACCTGAACACAAATATAAAGTAACTTGACAATCCAAGCGATATATATTTCAAGTTATCGAATGCCAAAGGATTGGAGAAATTTTCAATTTGAAGGATAAAGGGTTAATATCTCAGGATCAAAATAACGGATTTACACCAAAAACTATACAGCTCGGTACATCAGTAACCTGAACACAAATATAAAGTAACTTGACAATCCAAGCAATATTTTTCAAGTTATCAAATGCCAAAGGGATTGGAAGAATTTTCAATTTGAAGGATGACGGGTTAATATCTCAAGATTAAATTATCAGATTTACACCAAAAACTATACAGCTTGGCACATCAGTAACCTGAACACAAATATAAAGTAACTTGACAATCCAAGCAATATTTTTCAAGTTATCGAATGCCAAAGGGATTGGAGAAATTTTCAATGTGAAGGATAAAGGGTTAATATCTCGGGATCAAATCATCAGATTTACACCAAAAACTATACAGCTCGGCACATCAGTAACCTGAACACAAATATAAAGTAACTTGACAATCCAAGCAATATTTTTCAAGTTATCGAATGCTAAAGGGATTGGTAGAATCTTCAATTTGAAGGATAAAGGGTTAATATCTCAAGATTAAATTATCAGATTTACACCAAAAACTATACAGCTCAGCACATCAGTAACCTGAACACAATTATAAAGTAACTTGACAATCAAAGCAATATTTTTCAAGTTATCAAATGCCAAATGGATTGGAGGAATTTTCAATTTGAAGGATAAAGGGTTAATATCTCAGGATTAAATTATCAGATTTACACAAAAAACTATACAGCTCGGCACATCAGTAACCTGAACACAAATATAAAGTAACTTGACAATCCAAGCGATATATATTTCAAGTTATCGAATGCCAAAGGATTGGAGAAATTTTCAATTTGAAGGATAAAGGGTTAATATCTCAGGATCAAAATAACGGATTTACACCAAAAACTATACAGCTCGGTACATCAGTAACCTGAACACAAATATAAAGTAACTTGACAATCCAAGCAATATTTTTCAAGTTATCAAATGCCAAAGGGATTGGAAGAATTTTCAATTTGAAGGATGACGGGTTAATATCTCAAGAATAAATTATCAGATTTACACCAAAAACTATACAGCTTGGCACATCAGTAACCTGAACACAAATATAAAGTAACTTGACAATCCAAGCAATATTTTTCAAGTTATCGAATGCCAAAGAGATTGGAGAAATTTTCAATGAGAAGGATAAAGGGTTAATATCTCGGGATCAAATCATCAGATTTACACCAAAAACTATACAGCTCGGCACATCAGTAACCTGAACACAAATATAAAGTAACTTGACAATCCAAGCAATATTTTTCAAGTTATCGAATGCCAAAGGGATTGGTAGAATCTTCAATTTGAAGGATAAAGGGTTAATATCTCAAGATTAAATTATCAGATCTACACCAAAAACTATACAGCTCAGCACATCAGTAACCTGAACACAATTATAAAGTAACTTGACAATCAAAGCAATATTTTTCAAGTTATCAAATGCCAAATGGATTGGAGGAATTTTCAATTTGAAGGATAAAGGGTTAATATCTCAGGATCAAAATAACAGATTTACACCAAAAACTATACAGCTCGGTACATCAGTAACCTGAACACAAATATAAAGTAACTTGACAATACAAGCAATATTTTTCAAGTTATCGAATGCCAAAGGGATTGGAAGAATTTTCAATTTGAAGGGTAAAGGGTTAATATCTCAGGATCAAAATAACAGATTTACACCAAAAACTATACAGCTCGGTACATCAGTAACCTGAACACAAATATGAAGTAACTTGACAATCCAAGCAATATTTTTCAAGTTATCGAATGCCAATTGATTGGTAGAATCTTCAATTTGAAGGATAAAGGGTTAATATCTCAAGATTAAATGATCAGATTTACACCAAAAACTATACAGCTTGGCACATCAGTAACCTAAACACAAATATAAAGTAACTTGACAATCCAAGCAATATTTTTCAAGTTATCGAATGCCAAAGGGATTGGAGAAATTTTCAATTTGAACGATAAAGGGTTAATATCTCAGGATCAAAATAACAGATTTACACCAAAAACTATACAGCTCGGTACATCAGAAACCTGAACACAATATAAAGTAACTTGACAATCCAAGCAATATTTTTCAAGTTATTGAATGCCAATTGATTGGTAGAATCTTCAATTTGAAGGATAAAGGGTTAATACCTCAAGATTAAATTATCAGATTTACACCAAAAACTATACAGCTCGGCACATCAGTAACCTGAACACAAATATAAAGTAACTTGACAATCCAAGCAATATTTTTCAAGTTATCGAATGCCAAAGGGATTGGAGAAATTTTCAATTTGAAGGATAAAGGATTAATATCTCAGGATCAAAATAACAGATTTACACCAAAAACTATACAGCTCGGTACATCAGTAACCTGAACACAATATAAAGTAACTTGACAATCCAAGCAATATTTTTCAAGTTATCAAATGCCAAATGGACAGGGGGAATTTTCAATTTGAAGGATAAAGGGTTAATATCTCAGGATCAAAATAACAGATTTACACCAAAAACTATACAGCTCGGTACATCAGAAACCTGAACACAATATAAAGTAACTTGACAATCCAAGCAATATTTTTCGAGTTATTGAATGCCAATTGATTGGTAGAATCTTCAATTTGAAGGATAAAGGGTTAATATCTCAAGAATAAATTATCAGATTTACACCAAAAACTATACAGCTCGGCACATCAGTAACCTGAACACAAATATAAAGTAACTTGACAATCCAAGCAATATTTTTCAAGTTATCGATTGCCAAAGGGATTGGTAGAATCTTCAATTTGAAGGATAAAGGGTTAATATCTCAAGATTAAATTATCAGATTTACACCAAAAACTATACAGCTCAGCACACCAGTAACCTGAACACAATTATAAAGTAACTTGACAATCCAAGCAATATTTTTCAAGTTATCAAATGCCAAATGGACTGGGGGAATTTTCAATTTGAAGGATAAAGGGTTAATATCTCAGGATCAAAATAACAGATTTACACCAAAAACTATACAGCTTGGTACATCAGTAACCTGAACACAATATAAAGTAACTTGACAATCCAACCAATATTTTTCAAGTTATCGAATGCCAAAGGGATTGGTAGAATCTTCAATTTGAAGGATAAAGGGTTAATATCTCAAGATTAAATTATCAGATTTACATAAAAAACTATACAGCTCAGCACAGCAGTAACCTGAACACAAATATAAAGTAACTTGACAATCCAAGCAATATTTTTCAAGTTATCAAATGCCAAACGGATTGGGGGAATTTTCAATTTGAAGGATAAAGGATTAATATCTCAGGATCAAAATAACAGATTTACACCAAAAACTATACAGCTCGGTACATCAGTAACCTGAACACAAATATAAAGTAACTTGACAATCCAAGCAATATTTTTCAAGTTATCGAATGCCAAAGGGATTGGAGAAATTTTCAATGTGAAGGATAAAGGGTTAATATCTCAGGATTAAATTATCAGATTTACACAAAAAACTATACAGCTCGGCACATCAGTAACCTGAACACAAATATAAAGTAACTTGACAATCCAAGCGATATATATTTCAAGTTATCGAATGCCAAAGGATTGGAGAAATTTTCAATTTGAAGGATAAAGGGTTAATATCTCAGGATCAAAATAACGGATTTACACCAAAAACTATACAGCTCGGTACATCAGTAACCTGAACACAAATGTAAAGTAACTTGACAATCCAAGCAATATTTTTCAAGTTATCAAATGCCAAAGGGATTGGAAGAATTTTCAATTTGAAGGATGACGGGTTAATATCTCAAGATTAAATTATCAGATTTACACCAAAAACTATACAGCTTGGCACATCAGTAACCTGAACACAAATATAAAGTAACTTGACAATCCAAGCAATATTTTTCAAGTTATCGAATGCCTAAGAGATTGGAGAAATTTTCAATGTGAAGGATAAAGGGTTAATATCTCGGGATCAAATCATCAGATTTACACCAAAAACTATACAGCTCGGCACATCAGTAACCTGAACACAAATATAAAGTAACTTGACAATCCAAGCAATATTTTTCAAGTTATCGAATGCCAAAGGGATTGGTAGAATCTTCAATTTGAAGGATAAAGGGTTAATATCTCAAGATTAAATTATCAGATCTACACCAAAAACTATACAGCTCAGCACATCAGTAACCTGAACACAATTATAAAGTAACTTGACAATCAAAGCAATATTTTTTAAGTTATCAAATGCCAAATGGATTGGAGGAATTTTCAATTTGAAGGATAAAGGGTTAATATCTCAGGATCAAAATAACAGATTTACACCAAAAACTATACAGCTCGGTACATCAGTAACCTCAACACAAATATAAAGTAACTTGACAATACAAGCAATATTTTTCAAGTTATCGAATGCCAAAGGGATTGGAAGAATTTTCAATTTGAAGGATAAAGGATTAATATCTCAGGATCAAAATAACAGATTTACACCAAAAACTATACAGCTTGGCATATCAGTAACCTGAACACAAATATAAAGTAACCTGACATTCCAAGCAACATTTTTCGAGTTATCGAATGCCAAAGGGATTGGAGAAATTTTCAATGTGAAGGATAAAGGGTTAATATCTCAGGATTAAATTATCAGATTTACACCAAAAACTATACAGCTTGGCACATCAGTAACCTGAACACAAATATAAAGTAACTTGACAATCCAAGCAATATTTTTCAAGTTATCGAATGCCAAAGGATTGGAGAAATTTTGAATTTGAAGGGTAAAGGGTTAATATCTCAGGATCAAAATAAGAGATTTACACCAAAAACTATACAGCTCGTTACATCAGTAACCTGAACACAAATATAAAGTAACTTGACAATCCAAGCAATATTTTTCAAGTTATCGAATGTCAAAGGGATTCGAAGAATTTTCAATTTGAAGGATAAAGGGTTAATATCTCAAGATTAAATTATCAGATTTACACCAAAAACTATACAGCTCGGCACATCAGTAACCTGAACACAAATACAAAGTAACTTGACAATCCAAGCAATATTTTTCAAGTTATCGAATGCCAAAGGGATTGGAGAAATTTTCAATTTGAAGGATAAAGGGTTAATATCTCGGGATCAAATCATCAGATATACACCAAAAACAATACAGCTCGGCAAATCAGTAACCTGAACACAAATATAAAGTAACTTGACAATCCAAGCAATATTTTTCAAGTTATTGAATGCCAATTGATTGGTAGAATCTTCAATTTGAAGGATAAAGGGTTAATATCTCAAGAATAAATTATCAGATTTACACCAAAAACTATACAGCTCGGCACATCAGTAACCTGAACACAAATATAAAGTAACTTGACAATCCAAGCAATATTTTTCAAGTTATCGATTGCCAAAGGGATTGGTAGAATCTTCAATTTGAAGGATAAAGGGTTAATATCTCAAGATTAAATTATCAGATTTACACCAAAAACTATACAGCTCAGCACACCAGTAACCTGAACACAATTATAAAGTAACTTGACAATCCAAGCAATATTTTTCAAGTTATCAAATGCCAAATGGACTGGGGGAATTTTCAATTTGAAGGATAAAGGGTTAATATCTCAGGATCAAAATAACAGATTTACACCAAAAACTATACAGCTTGGTACATCAGTAACCTGAACACAATATAAAGTAACTGGACAATCCAAGCAATATTTTTCAAGTTATCGAATGCCAAAGGGATTGGTAGAATCTTCAATTTGAAGGATAAAGGGTTAATATTTCAGGATCAAAATAACAGATTTACACCAAAAACTATACAGCTCGGTACATCAGTAACCTGAACACAAATATAAAGTCACTTGACAATCCAAGCATTATTTTTCAAGTTATCGAATGCCAAAGGGATTGGAAGAATTTTTAATTTGAAGGATAAAGGGTTAATATCTCAAGATTAAATTATCAGATTTACACCAAAAACTATACAGCTCGGCACATCAGTAACCTGAACACAAAAATAAAGTAACTTGACAATCCAAGCAACATTTTTCAAGTTATCGAATGCCAAAGGGATTGGAGAAATTTTCAATGTGAAGGATAAAGGGTTAATATCTCAGGATTAAATTATCAGATTTACACCAAAAACTAAACAGCTTCGGCACATCAGTAACCTCAACACAAATATAAAGTAACTTGACAATCCTAGCAATATTTTTCAAGTTATCGAATGCCAAAGGGATTGGAGAAATTTTCAATTTGAAGGATAAAGGGTTAATATCTCAGGATCAAAATAACAGATTTACACCAAAAACTATACAGCTCGGTACATCAGAAACCTGAACACAATATAAAGTAACTTGACAATCCAAGCAATATTTTTCAAGTTATTGAATGCCAATTGATTGGTAGAATCTTCAATTTGAAGGATAAAGGGTTAATACCTCAAGATTAAATTATCAGATTTACACCAAAAACTATACAGCTCGGCACATCAGTAACCTGAACACAAATATAAAGTAACTTGACAATCCAAGCAATATTTTTCAAGTTATCGAATGCCAAAGGGATTGGAGAAATTTTCAATTTGAAGGATAAAGGATTAATATCTCAGGATCAAAATAACAGATTTACACCAAAAACTATACAGCTCGGTACATCAGTAACCTGAACACAATATAAAGTAACTTGACAATCCAAGCAATATTTTTCAAGTTATCAAATGCCAAATGGACAGGGGGAATTTTCAATTTGAAGGATAAAGGGTTAATATCTCAGGATCAAAATAACAGATTTACACCAAAAACTATACAGCTCGGTACATCAGAAACCTGAACACAATATAAAGTAACTTGACAATCCAAGCAATATTTTTCAAGTTATTGAATGCCAATTGATTGGTAGAATCTTCAATTTGAAGGATAAAGGGTTAATATCTCAAGAATAAATTATCAGATTTACACCAAAAACTATACAGCTCGGCACATCAGTAACCTGAACACAAATATAAAGTAACTTGACAATCCAAGCAATATTTTTCAAGTTATCGATTGCCAAAGGGATTGGTAGAATCTTCAATTTGAAGGATAAAGGGTTAATATCTCAAGATTAAATTATCAGATTTACACCAAAAACTATACAGCTCAGCACACCAGTAACCTGAACACAATTATAAAGTAACTTGACAATCCAAGCAATATTTTTCAAGTTATCAAATGCCAAATGGACTGGGGGAATTTTCAATTTGAAGGATAAAGGGTTAATATCTCAGGATCAAAATAACAGATTTACACCAAAAACTATACAGCTTGGTACATCAGTAACCTGAACACAATATAAAGTAACTTGACAATCCAAGCAATATTTTTCAAGTTATCGAATGCCAAAGGGATTGGTAGAATCTTCAATTTGAAGGATAAAGGGTTAATATCTCAAGATTAAATTATCAGATTTACATAAAAAACTATACAGCTCAGCACAGCAGTAACCTGAACACAAATATAAAGTAACTTGACAATCCAAGCAATATTTTTCAAGTTATCAAATGCCAAACGGATTGGGGGAATTTTCAATTTGAAGGATAAAGGATTAATATCTCAGGATCAAAATAACAGATTTACACCAAAAACTATACAGCTCGGTACATCAGTAACCTGAACACAAATATAAAGTAACTTGACAATCCAAGCAATATTTTTCAAGTTATCGAATGCCAAAGGGATTGGAGAAATTTTCAATGTGAAGGATAAAGGGTTAATATCTCAGGATTAAATTATCAGATTTACACAAAAAACTATACAGCTCGGCACATCAGTAACCTGAACACAAATATAAAGTAACTTGACAATCCAAGCGATATATATTTCAAGTTATCGAATGCCAAAGGATTGGAGAAATTTTCAATTTGAAGGATAAAGGTTTAATATCTCAGGATCAAAATAACGGATTTACACCAAAAACTATACAGCTCGGTACATCAGTAACCTGAACACAAATATAAAGTAACTTGACAATCCAAGCAATATTTTTCAAGTTATCAAATGGCAAAGGGATTGGAAGAATTTTCAATTTGAAGGATGACGGGTTAATATCTCAAGATTAAATTATCAGATTTACACCAAAAACTATACAGCTTGGCACATCAGTAACCTGAACACAAATATAAAGTAACTTGACAATCCAAGCAATATTTTTCAAGTTATCGAATGCCAAAGAGATTGGAGAAATTTTCAATGTGAAGGATAAAGGGTTAATATCTCGGGATCAAATCATCAGATTTACACCAAAAACTATACAGCTCGGCACATCAGTAACCTGAACACAAATATAAAGTAACTTGACAATCCAAGCAATATTTTTCAAGTTATCGAATGCCAAAGGGATTGGTAGAATCTTCAATTTGAAGGATAAAGGGTTAATATCTCAAGATTAAATTATCAGATCTACACCAAAAACTATACAGCTCAGCACATCAGTAACCTGAACACAATTATAAAGTAACTTGACAATCAAAGCAATATTTTTCAAGTTATCAAATGCCAAATGGATTGGAGGAATTTTCAATTTGAAGGATAAAGGGTTAATATCTCAGGATCAAAATAACAGATTTACACCAAAAACTATACAGCTCGGTACATCAGTAACCTGAACACAAATATAAAGTAACTTGACAATACAAGCAATATTTTTCAAGTTATCGAATGCCAAAGGGATTGGAAGAATTTTCAATTTGAAGGATAAAGGATTAATATCTCAGGATCAAAATAACAGATTTACACCAAAAACTATACAGCTTGGCACATCAGTAACCTGAACACAAATATAAAGTAACCTGACATTCCAAGCAACATTTTTCGAGTTATCGAATGCCAAAGGGATTGGAGAAATTTTCAATGTGAAGGATAAAGGGTTAATATCTCAGGATTAAATTATCAGATTTACACCAAAAACTATACAGCTTGGCACATCAGTAACCTGAACACAAATATAAAGTAACTTGACAATCCAAGCAATATTTTTCAAGTTATCGAATGCCAAAGGATTGGAGAAATTTTGAATTTGAAGGGTAAAGGGTTAATATCTCAGGATCAAAATAAGAGATTTACACCAAAAACTATACAGCTCGTTACATCAGTAACCTGAACACAAATATAAAGTAACTTGACAATCCAAGCAATATTTTTCAAGTTATCGAATGTCAAAGGGATTCGAAGAATTTTCAATTTGAAGGATAAAGGGTTAATATCTCAAGATTAAATTATCAGATTTACACCAAAAACTATACAGCTCGGCACATCAGTAACCTGAACACAAATACAAAGTAACTTGACAATCCAAGCAACATTTTTCAAGTTATCGAATGCCAAAGGGATTGGAGAAATTTTCAATGTGAAGGATAAAGGGTTAATATCTCAGGATTAAATTATCAGATTTACACCAAAAACTAAACAGCTTCGGCACATCAGTAACCTGAACACAAATATAAAGTAACTTGACAATCCTAGCAATATTTTTCAAGTTATCGAATGCCAAAGGATTGGAGAAATTTTCAATTTGAAGGGTAAAGGGTTAATATCTCAGGATCAAAATAACAGATTTACACCAAAAACTATACAGCTCGGTACATCAGTAACCTGAACACAAATATGAAGTAACTTGACAATCCAAGCAATATTTTTCAAGTTATCGAATGCCAATTGATTGGTAGAATCTTCAATTTGAAGGATAAAGGGTTAATATCTCAAGATTAAATGATCAGATTTACACCAAAAACTATACAGCTTGGCACATCAGTAACCTGAACACAAATATAAAGTAACTTGACAATCCAAGCAATATTTTTCAAGTTATCGAATGCCAAAGGGATTGGAGAAATTTTCAATTTGAAGGATAAAGTGTTAATATCTCAGGATCAAAATAAGAGATTTACACCAAAAACTATACAGCTCGGTACATCAGAAACCTGAACACAATATAAAGTAACTTGACAATCCAAGCAATATTTTTCAAGTTATTGAATGCCAATTGATTGGTAGAATCTTCAATTTGAAGGATAAAGGGTTAATATCTCAAGATTAAATTATCAGATTTACACCAAAAACTATACAGCTCGGCACATCAGTAACCTGAACACAAATATAAAGTAACTTGACAATCCAAGCAATATTTTTCAAGTTATCGAATGCCAAAGGGATTGGAGAAATTTTCAATTTGAAGGATAAAGGATTAATATCTCAGGATCAAAATAACAGATTTACACCAAAAACTATACAGCTCGGGACATCAGTAACCTGAACACAATATAAAGTAACTTGACAATCCAAGCAATATTTTTCAAGTTATCAAATGCCAAATGGACTGGGGGAATTTTCAATTTGAAGGATAAAGGGTTAATATCTCAGGATCAAAATAACAGATTTACACCAAAAACTATACAGCTCGGTACATCAGAAACCTGAACACAATATAAAGTAACTTGACAATCCAAGCAATATTTTTCAAGTTATTGAATGCCAATTGATTGGTAGAATCTTCAATTTGAAGGATAAAGGGTTAATATCTCAAGAATAAATTATCAGATTTACACCAAAAACTATACAGCTCGGCACATCAGTAACCTGAACACAAATATAAAGTAACTTGACAATCCAAGCAATATTTTTCAAGTTATCGATTGCCAAAGGGATTGGTAGAATCTTCAATTTGAAGGATAAAGGGTTAATATCTCAAGATTAAATTATCAGATTTACACCAAAAACTATACAGCTCAGCACACCAGTAACCTGAACACAATTATAAAGTAACTTGACAATCCAAGCAATATTTTTCAAGTTATCAAATGCCAAATGGACTGGGGGAATTTTCAATTTGAAGGATAAAGGGTTAATATCTCAGGATCAAAATAACAGATTTACACCAAAAACTATACAGCTTGGTACATCAGTAACCTGAACACAATATAAAGTAACTTAACAATCCAAGCAATATTTTTCAAGTTATCGAATGCCAAAGGGATTGGTAGAATCTTCAATTTGAAGGATAAAGGGTTAATATCTCAAGATTAAATTATCAGATTTACACCAAAAACTATACAGCTTGGCACATCAGTAACCTGAACACAAATATAAAGTAACTTGACAATCCAAGCAATATTTTTCAAGTTATCGAATGCCAAAGAGATTGGAGAAATTTTCAATGTGAAGGATAAAGGGTTAATATCTCGGGATCAAATCATCAGATTTACACCAAAAACTATACAGCTCGGCACATCAGTAACCTGAACACAAATATAAAGTAACTTGACAATCCAAGCAATATTTTTCAAGTTATCGAATGCCAAAGGGATTGGTAGAATCTTCAATTTGAAGGATAAAGGGTTAATATCTCAAGATTAAATTATCAGATCTACACCAAAAACTATACAGCTCAGCACATCAGTAACCTGAACACAATTATAAAGTAACTTGACAATCAAAGCAATATTTTTCAAGTTATCAAATGCCAAATGGATTGGAGGAATTTTCAATTTGAAGGATAAAGGGTTAATATCTCAGGATCAAAATAACAGATTTACACCAAAAACTATACAGCTCGGTACATCAGTAACCTCAACACAAATATAAAGTAACTTGACAATACAAGCAATATTTTTCAAGTTATCGAATGCCAAAGGGATTGGAAGAATTTTCAATTTGAAGGATAAAGGATTAATATCTCAGGATCAAAATAACAGATTTACACCAAAAACTATACAGCTTGGCATATCAGTAACCTGAACACAAATATAAAGTAACCTGACATTCCAAGCAACATTTTTCGAGTTATCGAATGCCAAAGGGATTGGAGAAATTTTCAATGTGAAGGATAAAGGGTTAATATCTCAGGATTAAATTATCAGATTTACACCAAAAACTATACAGCTTGGCACATCAGTAACCTGAACACAAATATAAAGTAACTTGACAATCCAAGCAATATTTTTCAAGTTATCGAATGCCAAAGGATTGGAGAAATTTTGAATTTGAAGGGTAAAGGGTTAATATCTCAGGATCAAAATAAGAGATTTACACCAAAAACTATACAGCTCGTTACATCAGTAACCTGAACACAAATATAAAGTAACTTGACAATCCAAGCAATATTTTTCAAGTTATCGAATGCCAAAGGGATTCGAAGAATTTTCAATTTGAAGGATAAAGGGTTAATATCTCAAGATTAAATTATCAGATTTACACCAAAAACTATACAGCTCGGCACATCAGTAACCTGAACACAAATACAAAGTAACTTGACAATCCAAGCAATATTTTTCAAGTTATCGAATGCCAAAGGGATTGGAGAAATTTTCAATTTGAAGGATAAAGGGTTAATATCTCGGGATCAAATCATCAGATATACACCAAAAACAATACAGCTCGGCAAATCAGTAACCTGAACACAAATATAAAGTAACTTGACAATCCAAGCAAAATTTTTCAAGTTATCGAATGCCAAAGGATTGGAGAAATTTTCAATTTGAAGGATAAAGGGTAAATATTTCAGGATCAAAATAACAGATTTACACCAAAAACTATACAGCTCGGTACATCAGTAACCTGAACACAAATATAAAGTCACTTGACAATCCAAGCATTATTTTTCAAGTTATCGAATGCCAAAGGGATTGGAAGAATTTTTAATTTGAAGGATAAAGGGTTAATATCTCAAGATTAAATTATCAGATTTACACCAAAAACTATACAGCTCGGCACATCAGTAACCTGAACACAAAAATAAAGTAACTTGACAATCCAAGCAACATTTTTCAAGTTATCGAATGCCAAAGGGATTGGAGAAATTTTCAATGTGAAGGATAAAGGGTTAATATCTCAGGATTAAATTATCAGATTTACACCAAAAACTAAACAGCTTCGGCACATCAGTAACCTGAACACAAATATAAAGTAACTTGACAATCCTAGCAATATTTTTCAAGTTATCGAATGCCAAAGGATTGGAGAAATTTTCAATTTGAAGGGTAAAGGGTTAATATCTCAGGATCAAAATAACAGATTTACACCAAAAACTATACAGCTCGGTACATCAGTAACCTGAACACAAATATGAAGTAACTTGACAATCCAAGCAATATTTTTCAAGTTATCGAATGCCAATTGATTGGTAGAATCTTCAATTTGAAGGATAAAGGGTTAATATCCCAAGATTAAATGATCAGATTTACACCAAAAACTATACAGCTTGGCACATCAGTAACCTGAACACAAATATAAAGTAACTTGACAATCCAAGCAATATTTTTCAAGTTATCGAATGCCAAAGGGATTGGAGAAATTTTCAATTTGAAGGATAAAGGGTTAATATCTCAGGATCAAAATAACAGATTTACACCAAAAACTATACAGCTCGGTACATCAGAAACCTGAACACAATATAAAGTAACTTGACAATCCAAGCAATATTTTTCAAGTTATTGAATGCCAATTGATTGGTAGAATCTTCAATTTGAAGGATAAAGGGTTAATATCTCAAGATTAAATTATCAGATTTACACCAAAAACTATACAGCTCGGCACATCAGTAACCTGAACACAAATATAAAGTAACTTGACAATCCAAGCAATATTTTTCAAGTTATCGAATGCCAAAGGGATTGGAGAAATTTTCAATTTGAAGGATAAAGGATTAATATCTCAGGATCAAAATCACAGATTTACACCAAAAACTATACAGCTCGGTACATCAGTAACCTGAACACAATATAAAGTAACTTGACAATCCAAGCAATATTTTTCAAGTTATCAAATGCCAAATGGACTGGGGGAATTTTCAATTTGAAGGATAAAGGGTTAATATCTCAAGATTAAATTATCAGATTTACATAAAAAACTATACAGCTCAGCACAGCAGTAACCTGAACACAAATATAAAGTAACTTGACAATCCAAGCAATATTTTTCAAGTTATCAAATGCCAAACGGATTGGGGGAATTTTCAATTTGAAGGATGAAGGATTAATATCTCAGGATCAAAATAACAGATTTACACCAAAAACTATACAGCTCGGTACATCAGTAACCTGAACACAAATATAAAGTAACTTGACAATCCAAGCAATATTTTTCAAGTTATCGAATGCCAAAGGGATTGGAGAAATTTTCAATGTGAAGGATAAAGGGTTAATATCTCAGGATTAAATTATCAGGTTTACACAAAAAACTATACAGCTCGGCACATCAGTAACCTGAACACAAATATAAAGTAACTTGACAATCCAAGCGATATCTATTTCAAGTTATCGAATGAAAAAGGATTGGAGAAATTTTCAATTTGAAGGATAAAGGGTTAATATCTCAGGATCCAAATAACGGATTTACACCAAAAACTATACAGCTCGGTACATCAGTAACCTGAACACAAATATAAAGTAACTTGACAATCCAAGCAATATTTTTCAAGTTATCAAATGCCAAAGGGATTGGAAGAATTTTCAATTTGAAGGATGACGGGTTAATATCTCAAGATTAAATTATCAGATTTACACCAAAAACTATACAGCTTGGCACATCAGTAACCTGAACACAAATATAAAGTAACTTGACAATCCAAGCAATATTTTTCAAGTTATCGAATGCCAAAGAGATTGGAGAAATTTTCAATGTGAAGGATAAAGGGTTAATATCTCGGGATCAAATCATCAGATTTACACCAAAAACTATACAGCTCGGCATTTCAGTAACCTGAACACAAATATAAAGAAACTTGACAATCCAAGCAATATTTTTCAAGTTATCGAATTCCAAAGGGATTGGTAGAATCTTCAATTTGAAGGATAAAGGGTTAATATCTCAAGATTAAATTATCAGATCTACACCAAAAACTATACAGCTCAGCACATCAGTAACCTGAACACAATTATAAAGTAACTTGACAATCAAAGCAATATTTTTCAAGTTATCAAATGCCAAATGGATTGGAGGAATTTTCAATTTGAAGGATAAAGGGTTAATATCTCAGGATCAAAATAACAGATTTACACCAAAAACTATACAGCTCGGTACATCAGTAACCTGAACACAAATATAAAGTAACTTGACAATACAAGCAATATTTTTCAAGTTATCGAATGCCAAAGGGATTGGAAGAATTTTCAATTTGAAGGATAAAGGATTAATATCTCAGGATCAAAATAACAGATTTACACCAAAAACTATACAGCTTGGCACATCAGTAACCTGAACACAAATATAAAGTAACCTGACATTCCAAGCAACATTTTTCGAGTTATCGAATGCCAAAGGGATTGGAGAAATTTTCAATGTGAAGGATAAAGGGTTAATATCTCAGGATTAAATTATCAGATTTACACCAAAAACTATACAGCTTGGCACATCAGTAACCTGAACACAAATATAAAGTAACTTGACAATCCAAGCAATATTTTTCAAGTTATCGAATGCCAAAGGATTGGAGAAATTTTGAATTTGAAGGGTAAAGGGTTAATATCTCAGGATCAAAATAAGAGATTTACACCAAAAACTATACAGCTCGTTACATCAGTAACCTGAACACAAATATAAAGTAACTTGACAATCCAAGCAATATTTTTCAAGTTATCGAATGCCAAAGGGATTCGAAGAATTTTCAATTTGAAGGATAAAGGGTTAATATCTCAAGATTAAATTATCAGATTTACACCAAACACTATACAGCTCGGCACATCAGTAACCTGAACACAAATACAAAGTAACTTGACAATCCAAGCAATATTTTTCAAGTTATCGAATGCCAAAGGGATTGGAGAAATTTTCAATTTGAAGGATAAAGGGTTAATATCTCGGGATCAAATCATCAGATATACACCAAAAACAATACAGCTCGGCAAATCAGTAACCTGAACACAAATATAAAGTAACTTGACAATCCAAGCAAAATTTTTCAAGTTATCGAATGCCAAAGGATTGGAGAAATTTTCAATTTGAAGGATAAAGGGTTAATATTTCAGGATCAAAATAACAGATTTACACCAAAAACTATACAGCTCGGTACATCAGTAACCTGAACACAAATATAAAGTCACTTGACAATCCAAGCATTATTTTTCAAGTTATCGAATGCCAAAGGGATTGGAAGAATTTTTAATTTGAAGGATAAAGGGTTAATATCTCAAGATTAAATTATCAGATTTACACCAAAAACTATACAGCTCGGCACATCAGTAACCTGAACACAAAAATAAAGTAACTTGACAATCCAAGCAACATTTTTCAAGTTATCGAATGCCAAAGGGATTGGAGAAATTTTCAATGTGAAGGATAAAGGGTTAATATCTCAGGATTAAATTATCAGATTTACACCAAAAACTAAACAGCTTCGGCACATCAGTAACCTGAACACAAATATAAAGTAACTTGACAATCCTAGCAATATTTTTCAAGTTATCGAATGCCAAAGGATTGGAGAAATTTTCAATTTGAAGGGTAAAGGGTTAATATCTCAGGATCAAAATAACAGATTTACTCCAAAAACTATACAGCTCGGTACATCAGTAACCTGAACACAAATATGAAGTAACTTGACAATCCAAGCAATATTTTTCAAGTTATCGAATGCCAATTGATTGGTAGAATCTTCAATTTGAAGGATAAAGGGTTAATATCTCAAGATTAAATGATCAGATTTACACCAAAAACTATACAGCTTGGCACATCAGTAACCTGAACACAAATATAAAGTAACTTGACAATCCAAGCAATATTTTTCAAGTTATCGAATGCCAAAGGGATTGGAGAAATTTTCAATTTGAAGGATAAAGGGTTAATATCTCAGGATCAAAATAACAGATTTACACCAAAAACTATACAGCTCGGTACATCAGAAACCTGAACACAATATAAAGTAACTTGACAATCCAAGCAATATTTTTCAAGTTATTGAATGCCAATTGATTGGTAGAATCTTCAATTTGAAGGATAAAGGGTTAATATCTCAAGATTAAATTATCAGATTTACACCAAAAACTATACAGCTCGGCACATCAGTAACCTGAACACAAATATAAAGTAACTTGACAATCCAAGCAATATTTTTCAAGTTATCGAATGCCAAAGGGATTGGAGAAATTTTCAATTTGAAGGATAAAGGATTAATATCTCAGGATCAAAATAACAGATTTACACCAAAAACTATACAGCTCGGTACATCAGTAACCTGAACACAATATAAAGTAACTTGACAATCCAAGCAATATTTTTCAAGTTATCAAATGCCAAATGGACTGGGGGAATTTTCAATTTGAAGGATAAAGGGTTAATATCTCAAGATTAAATTATCAGATTTACATAAAAAACTATACAGCTCAGCACAGCAGTAACCTGAACACAAATATAAAGTAACTTGACAATCCAAGCAATATTTTTCAAGTTATCAAATGCCAAACGGATTGGGGGAATTTTCAATTTGAAGGATAAAGGATTAATATCTCAGGATCAAAATAACAGATTTACACCAAAAACTATACAGCTCGGTACATCAGTAACCTGAACACAAATATAAAGTAACTTGACAATCCAAGCAATATTTTTCAAGTTATCAAATGCCAAAGGGATTGGAAGAATTTTCAATTTGAAGGATGACGGGTTAATATCTCAAGATTAAATTATCAGATTTACACCAAAAACTATACAGCTTGGCACATCAGTAACCTGAACACAAATATAAAGTAACTTGACAATCCAAACAATATTTTTCAAGTTATCGAATGCCAAAGAGATTGGAGAAATTTTCAATGTGAAGGATAAAGGGTTAATATCTCGGGATCAAATCATCAGATTTACACCAAAAACTATACAGCTCGGCACATCAGTAACCTGAACACAAATATAAAGAAACTTGACAATCCAAGCAATATTTTTCAAGTTATCGAATTCCAAAGGGATTGGTAGAATCTTCAATTTGAAGGATAAAGGGTTAATATCTCAAGATTAAATTATCAGATCTACACCAAAAACTATACAGCTCAGCACATCAGTAACCTGAACACAATTATAAAGCAACTTGACAATCAAAGCAATATTTTTCAAGTTATCAAATGCCAAATGGATTGGAGGAATTTTCAATTTGAAGGATAAAGGGTTAATATCTCAGGATCAAAATAACAGATTTACACCAAAAACTATACAGCTCGGTACATCAGTAACCTGAACACAAATATAAAGTAACTTGACAATACAAGCAATATTTTTCAAGTTATCGAATGCCAAAGGGATTGGAAGAATTTTCAATTTGAAGGATAAAGGATTAATATCTCAGGATCAAAATAACAGATTTACACCAAAAACTATACAGCTTGGCACATCAGTAACCTGAACACAAATATAAAGTAACCTGACATTCCAAGCAACATTTTTCGAGTTATCGAATGCCAAAGGGATTGGAGAAATTTTCAATGTGAAGGATAAAGGGTTAATATCTCAGGATTAAATTATCAGATTTACACCAAAAACTATACAGCTTGGCACATCAGTAACCTGAACACAAATATAAAGTAACTTGACAATCCAAGCAATATTTTTCAAGTTATCGAATGCCAAAGGATTGGAGAAATTTTGAATTTGAAGGGTAAAGGGTTAATATCTCAGGATCAAAATAAGAGATTTACACCAAAAACTATACAGCTCGTTACATCAGTAACCTGAACACAAATATAAAGTAACTTGACAATCCAAGCAATATTTTTCAAGTTATCGAATGCCAAAGGGATTCGAAGAATTTTCAATTTGAAGGATAAAGGGTTAATATCTCAAGATTAAATTATCAGATTTACACCAAACACTATACAGCTCGGCACATCAGTAACCTGAACACAAATACAAAGTAACTTGACAATCCAAGCAATATTTTTCAAGTTATCGAATGCCAAAGGGATTGGAGAAATTTTCAATTTGAAGGATAAAGGGTTAATATCTCGGGATCAAATCATCAGATATACACCAAAAACAATACAGCTCGGCAAATCAGTAACCTGAACACAAATATAAAGTAACTTGACAATCCAAGCAAAATTTTTCAAGTTATCGAATGCCAAAGGATTGGAGAAATTTTCAATTTGAAGGATAAAGGGTCAATATTTCAGGATCAAAATAACAGATTTACACCAAAAACTATACAGCTCGGTACATCAGTAACCTGAACACAAATATAAAGTCACTTGACAATCCAAGCATTATTTTTCAAGTTATCGAATGCCAAAGGGATTGGAAGAATTTTTAATTTGAAGGATAAAGGGTTAATATCTCAAGATTAAATTATCAGATTTACACCAAAAACTATACAGCTCGGCACATCAGTAACCTGAACACAAAAATAAAGTAACTTGACAATCCAAGCAACATTTTTCAAGTTATCGAATGCCAAAGGGATTGGAGAAATTTTCAATGTGAAGGATAAAGGGTTAATATCTCAGGATTAAATTATCAGATTTACACCAAAAACTAAACAGCTTCGGCACATCAGTAACCTGAACACAAATATAAAGTAACTTGACAATCCTAGCAATATTTTTCAAGTTATCGAATGCCAAAGGATTGGAGAAATTTTCAATTTGAAGGGTAAAGGGTTAATATCTCAGGATCAAAATAACAGATTTACTCCAAAAACTATACAGCTCGGTACATCAGTAACCTGAACACAAATATGAAGTAACTTGACAATCCAAGCAATATTTTTCAAGTTATCGAATGCCAATTGATTGGTAGAATCTTCAATTTGAAGGATAAAGGGTTAATATCTCAAGATTAAATGATCAGATTCACACCAAAAACTATACAGCTTGGCACATCAGTAACCTGAACACAAATATAAAGTAACTTGACAATCCAAGCAATATTTTTCAAGTTATCGAATGCCAAAGGGATTGGAGAAATTTTCAATTTGAAGGATAAAGGGTTAATATCTCAGGATCAAAATAACAGATTTACACCAAAAACTATACAGCTCGGTACATCAGAAACCTGAACACAATATAAAGTAACTTGACAATCCAAGCAATATTTTTCAAGTTATTGAATGCCAATTGATTGGTAGAATCTTCAATTTGAAGGATAAAGGGTTAATATCTCAAGATTAAATTATCAGATTTACACCAAAAACTATACAGCTCGGCACATCAGTAACCTGAACACAAATATAAAGTAACTTGACAATCCAAGCAATATTTTTCAAGTTATCGAATGCCAAAGGGATTGGAGAAATTTTCAATTTGAAGGATAAAGGATTAATATCTCAGGATCAAAATAACAGATTTACACCAAAAACTATACAGCTCGGTACATCAGTAACCTGAACACAATATAAAGTAACTTGACAATCCAAGCAATATTTTTCAAGTTATCAAATGCCAAATGGACTGGGGGAATTTTCAATTTGAAGGATAAAGGGTTAATATCTCAAGATTAAATTATCAGATTTACATAAAAAACTATACAGCTCAGCACAGCAGTAACCTGAACACAAATATAAAGTAACTTGACAATCCAAGCAATATTTTTCAAGTTATCAAATGCCAAACGGATTGGGGGAATTTTCAATTTGAAGGATAAAGGATTAATATCTCAGGATCAAAATAACAGATTTACACCAAAAACTATACAGCTCGGTACATCAGTAACCTGAACACAAATATAAAGTAACTTGACAATCCAAGCAATATTTTTCAAGTTATCGAATGCCAAAGGGATTGGAGAAATTTTCAATGTGAAGGATAAAGGGTTAATATCTCAGGATTAAATTATCAGATTTACACAAAAAACTATACAGCTCGGCACATCAGTAACCTGAACACAAATATAAAGTAACTTGACAATCCAAGCGATATATATTTCAAGTTATCGAATGCCAAAGGATTGGAGAAATTTTCAATTTGAAGGATAAAGGGTTAATATCTCAGGATCAAAATAACGGATTTACACCAAAAACTATACAGCTCGGTACATCAGTAACCTGAACACAAATATAAAGTAACTTGACAATCCAAGCAATATTTTTCAAGTTATCAAATGCCAAAGGGATTGGAAGAATTTTCAATTTGAAGGATGACGGGTTAATATCTCAAGATTAAATTATCAGATTTACACCAAAAACTATACAGCTTGGCACATCAGTAACCTGAACACAAATATAAAGTAACTTGACAATCCAAGCAATATTTTTCAAGTTATCGAATGCCAAAGAGATTGGAGAAATTTTCAATGTGAAGGATAAAGGGTTAATATCTCGGGATCAAATCATCAGATTTACACCAAAAACTATACAGCTCGGCACATCAGTAACCTGAACACAAATATAAAGTAACTTGACAATCCAAGCAATATTTTTCAAGTTATCGAATGCCAAAGGGATTGGTAGAATCTTCAATTTGAAGGATAAAGGGTTAATATCTCAAGATTAAATTATCAGATCTACACCAAAAACTATACAGCTCAGCACATCAGTAACCTGAACACAATTATAAAGTAACTTGACAATCAAAGCAATATTTTTCAAGTTATCAAATGCCAAATGGATTGGAGGAATTTTCAATTTGAAGGATAAAGGGTTAATATCTCAGGATCAAAATAACAGATTTACACCAAAAACTATACAGCTCGGTACATCAGTAACCTGAACACAAATATAAAGTAACTTGACAATACAAGCAATATTTTTCAAGTTATCGAATGCCAAAGGGATTGGAAGAATTTTCAATTTGAAGGATAAAGGATTAATATCTCAGGATCAAAATAACAGATTTACACCAAAAACTATACAGCTTGGCACATCAGTAACCTGAACACAAATATAAAGTAACCTGACATTCCAAGCAACATTTTTCGAGTTATCGAATGCCAAAGGGATTGGAGAAATTTTCAATGTGAAGGATAAAGGGTTAATATCTCAGGATTAAATTATCAGATTTACACCAAAAACTATACAGCTTGGCACATCAGTAACCTGAACACAAATATAAAGTAACTTGACAATCCAAGCAATATTTTTCAAGTTATCGAATGCCAAAGGATTGGAGAAATTTTGAATTTGAAGGGTAAAGGGTTAATATCTCAGGATCAAAATAAGAGATTTACACCAAAAACTATACAGCTCGTTACATCAGTAACCTGAACACAAATATAAAGTAACTTGACAATCCAAGCAATATTTTTCAAGTTATCGAATGCCAAAGGGATTCGAAGAATTTTCAATTTGAAGGATAAAGGGTTAATATCTCAAGATTAAATTATCAGATTTACACCAAAAACTATACAGCTCGGCACATCAGTAACCTGAACACAAATACAAAGTAACTTGACAATCCAAGCAATATTTTTCAAGTTATCGAATGCCAAAGGGATTGGAGAAATTTTCAATTTGAAGGATAAAGGGTTAATATCTCGGGATCAAATCATCAGATATACACCAAAAACAATACAGCTCGGCAAATCAGTAACCTGAACACAAATATAAAGTAACTTGACAATCCAAGCAAAATTTTTCAAGTTATCGAATGCCAAAGGATTGGAGAAATTTTCAATTTGAAGGATAAAGGGTTAATATTTCAGGATCAAAATAACAGATTTACACCAAAAACTATACAGCTCGGTACATCAGTAACCTGAACACAAATATAAAGTCACTTGACAATCCAATCATTATTTTTCAAGTTATCGAATGCCAAAGGGATTGGAAGAATTTTTAATTTGAAGGATAAAGGGTTAATATCTCAAGATTAAATTATCAGATTTACACCAAAAACTATACAGCTCGGCACATCAGTAACCTGAACACAAAAATAAAGTAACTTGACAATCCAAGCAACATTTTTCAAGTTATCGAATGCCAAAGGGATTGGAGAAATTTTCAATGTGAAGGATAAAGGGTTAATATCTCAGGATTAAATTATCAGATTTACACCAAAAACTAAACAGCTTCGGCACATCAGTAACCTGAACACAAATATAAAGTAACTTGACAATCCTAGCAATATTTTTCAAGTTATCGAATGCCAAAGGATTGGAGAAATTTTCAATTTGAAGGGTAAAGGGTTAATATCTCAGGATCAAAATAACAGATTTACACCAAAAACTATACAGCTCGGTACATCAGTAACCTGAACACAAATATGAAGTAACTTGACAATCCAAGCAATATTTTTCAAGTTATCGAATGCCAATTGATTGGTAGAATCTTCAATTTGAAGGATAAAGGGTTAATATCTCAAGATTAAATGATCAGATTTACACCAAAAACTATACAGCTTGGCACATCAGTAACCTGAACACAAATATAAAGTAACTTGACAATCCAAGCAATATTTTTCAAGTTATCGAATGCCAAAGGGATTGGAGAAATTTTCAATTTGAAGGATAAAGGGTTAATATCTCAGGATCAAAATAACGGATTTACACCAAAAACTATACAGCTCGGTACATCAGTAACCTGAACACAAATATAAAGTAACTTGACAATCCAAGCAATATTTTTCAAGTTATCAAATGCCAAAGGGATTGGAAGAATTTTCAATTTGAAGGATGACGGGTTAATATCTCAAGATTAAATTATCAGATTTACACCAAAAACTATACAGCTTGGCACATCAGTAACCTGAATACAAATATAAAGTAACTTGACAATCCAAGCAATATTTTTCAAGTTATCGAATGCCAAAGGGATTGGAGAAATTTTCAATGTGAAGGATAAAGGGTTAATATCTCGGGATCAAATCATCAGATTTACACCAAAAACTATACAGCTCGGCACATCAGTAACCTGAACACAAATATAAAGTAACTTGACAATCCAAGCAATATTTTTCAAGTTATCGATTGCCAAAGGGATTGGTAGAATCTTCAATTTGAAGGATAAAGGGTTAATATCTCAAGATTAAATTATCAGATTTACACCAAAAACTATACAGCTCAGCACACCAGTAACCTGAACACAATTATAAAGTAACTTGACAATCCAAGCAATATTTTTCAAGTTATCAAATGCCAAATGGACTGGGGGAATTTTCAATTTGAAGGATAAAGGGTTAATATCTCAGGATCAAAATAACAGATTTACACCAAAAACTATACAGCTTGGTACATCAGTAACCTGAACACAATATAAAGTAACTTGACAATCCAAGCAATATTTTTCAAGTTATCGAATGCCAAAGGGATTGGCAGAATCTTCAATTTGATGGATAAAGGGTTAATATCTCAAGATTAAATTATCAGATTTACATAAAAAACTATACAGCTCAGCACAGCAGTAACCTGAACACAAATATAAAGTAACTTGACAATCCAAGCAATATTTTTCAAGTTATCAAATGCCAAATGGATTGGGGGAATTTTCAATTTGAAGGATAAAGGATTAATATCTCAGGATCAAAATAACAGATTTACACCAAAAACTATACAGCTCGGTACATCAGTAACCTGAACACAAATATAAAGTAACTTGACAATCCAAGCAATATTTTTCAAGTTATCGAATGCCAAAGGGATTGGAGAAATTTTCAATGTGAAGGATAAAGGGTTAATATCTCAGGATTAAATTATCAGATTTACACAAAAAACTATACAGCTCGGCACATCAGTAACCTGAACACAAATATAAAGTAACTTGACAATCCAAGCGATATATATTTCAAGTTATCGAATGCCAAAGGATTGGAGAAATTTTCAATTTGAAGGATAAAGGGTTAATATCTCAGGATCAAAATAACGGATTTACACCAAAAACTATACAGCTCGGTACATCAGTAACCTGAACACAAATATAAAGTAACTTGACAATCCAAGCAATATTTTTCAAGTTATCAAATGCCAAAGGGATTGGAAGAATTTTCAATTTGAAGGATGACGGGTTAATATCTCAAGATTAAATTATCAGATTTACACCAAAAACTATACAGCTTGGCACATCAGTAACCTGAATACAAATATAAAGTAACTTGACAATCCAAGCAATATTTTTCAAGTTATCGAATGCCAAAGGGATTGGAGAAATTTTCAATGTGAAGGATAAAGGGTTAATATCTCGGGATCAAATCATCAGATTTACACCAAAAACTATACAGCTCGGCACATCAGTAACCTGAACACAAATATAAAGTAACTTGACAATCCAAGCAATATTTTTCAAGTTATCGAATGCCAAAGGGATTGGTAGAATCTTCAATTTGAAGGATAAAGGGTTAATATCTCAAGATTAAATTATCAGATTTACACCAAAAACTATACAGCTCAGCACATCAGTAACCTGAACACAATTATAAAGTAACTTGACAATCAAAGCAATATTTTTCAAGTTATCAAATGCCAAATGGATTGGAGGAATTTTCAATTTGAAGGATAAAGGGTTAATATCTCAGGATTAAATTATCAGATTTACACAAAAAACTATACAGCTCGGCACATCAGTAACCTGAACACAAATATAAAGTAACTTGACAATCCAAGCGATATATATTTCAAGTTATCGAATGCCAAAGGATTGGAGAAATTTTCAATTTGAAGGATAAAGGGTTAATATCTCAGGATCAAAATAACGGATTTACACCAAAAACTATACAGCTCGGTACATCAGTAACCTGAACACAAATATAAAGTAACTTGACAATCCAAGCAATATTTTTCAAGTTATCAAATGCCAAAGGGATTGGAAGAATTTTCAATTTGAAGGATGACGGGTTAATATCTCAAGATTAAATTATCAGATTTACACCAAAAACTATACAGCTTGGCACATCAGTAACCTGAACACAAATATAAAGTAACTTGACAATCAGAGCAATATTTTTCAAGTTATCGAATGCCAAAGAGATTGGAGAAATTTTCAATGAGAAGGATAAAGGGTTAATATCTCGGGATCAAATCATCAGATTTACACCAAAAACTATACAGCTCGGCACATCAGTAACCTGAACACAAATATAAAGTAACTTGACAATCCAAGCAATATTTTTCAAGTTATCGAATGCCAAAGGGATTGGTAGAATCTTCAATTTGAAGGATAAAGGGTTAATATCTCAAGATTAAATTATCAGATCTACACCAAAAACTATACAGCTCAGCACATCAGTAACCTGAACACAATTATAAAGTAACTTGACAATCAAAGCAATATTTTTCAAGTTATCAAATGCCAAATGGATTGGAGGAATTTTCAATTTGAAGGATAAAGGGTTAATATCTCAGGATCAAAATAACAGATTTACACCAAAAACTATACAGCTCGGTACATCAGTAACCTGAACACAAATATAAAGTAACTTGACAATACAAGCAATATTTTTCAAGTTATCGAATGCCAAAGGGATTGGAAGAATTTTCAATTTGAAGGATAAAGGATTAATATCTCAGGATCAAAATAACAGATTTACACCAAAAACTATACAGCTTGGCACATCAGTAACCTGAACACAAATATAAAGTAACCTGACATTCCAAGCAACATTTTTCGAGTTATCGAATGCCAAAGGGATTGGAGAAATTTTCAATGTGAAGGATAAAGGGTTAATATCTCAGGATTAAATTATCAGATTTACACCAAAAACTATACAGCTTGGCACATCAGTAACCTGAACACAAATATAAAGTAACTTGACAATCCAAGCAATATTTTTCAAGTTATCGAATGCCAAAGGATTGGAGAAATTTTGAATTTGAAGGGTAAAGGGTTAATATCTCAGGATCAAAATAAGAGATTTACACCAAAAACTATACAGCTCGTTACATCAGTAACCTGAACACAAATATAAAGTAACTTGACAATCCAAGCAATATTTTTCAAGTTATCGAATGCCAAAGGGATTCGAAGAATTTTCAATTTGAAGGATAAAGGGTTAATATCTCAAGATTAAATTATCAGATTTACACCAAACACTATACAGCTCGGCACATCAGTAACCTGAACACAAATACAAAGTAACTTGACAATCCAAGCAATATTTTTCAAGTTATCGAATGCCAAAGGGATTGGAGAAATTTTCAATTTGAAGGATAAAGGGTTAATATCTCGGGATCAAATCATCAGATATACACCAAAAACAATACAGCTCGGCAAATCAGTAACCTGAACACAAATATAAAGTAACTTGACAATCCAAGCAAAATTTTTCAAGTTATCGAATGCCAAAGGATTGGAGAAATTTTCAATTTGAAGGATAAAGGGTCAATATTTCAGGATCAAAATAACAGATTTACACCAAAAACTATACAGCTCGGTACATCAGTAACCTGAACACAAATATAAAGTCACTTGACAATCCAAGCATTATTTTTCAAGTTATCGAATGCCAAAGGGATTGGAAGAATTTTTAATTTGAAGGATAAAGGGTTAATATCTCAAGATTAAATTATCAGATTTACACCAAAAACTATACAGCTCGGCACATCAGTAACCTGAACACAAAAATAAAGTAACTTGACAATCCAAGCAACATTTTTCAAGTTATCGAATGCCAAAGGGATTGGAGAAATTTTCAATGTGAAGGATAAAGGGTTAATATCTCAGGATTAAATTATCAGATTTACACCAAAAACTAAACAGCTTCGGCACATCAGTAACCTGAACACAAATATAAAGTAACTTGACAATCCTAGCAATATTTTTCAAGTTATCGAATGCCAAAGGATTGGAGAAATTTTCAATTTGAAGGGTAAAGGGTTAATATCTCAGGATCAAAATAACAGATTTACTCCAAAAACTATACAGCTCGGTACATCAGTAACCTGAACACAAATATGAAGTAACTTGACAATCCAAGCAATATTTTTCAAGTTATCGAATGCCAATTGATTGGTAGAATCTTCAATTTGAAGGATAAAGGGTTAATATCTCAAGATTAAATGATCAGATTTACACCAAAAACTATACAGCTTGGCACATCAGTAACCTGAACACAAATATAAAGTAACTTGACAATCCAAGCAATATTTTTCAAGTTATCGAATGCCAAAGGGATTGGAGAAATTTTCAATTTGAAGGATAAAGGGTTAATATCTCAGGATCAAAATAACAGATTTACACCAAAAACTATACAGCTCGGTACATCAGAAACCTGAACACAATATAAAGTAACTTGACAATCCAAGCAATATTTTTCAAGTTATTGAATGCCAATTGATTGGTAGAATCTTCAATTTGAAGGATAAAGGGTTAATATCTCAAGATTAAATTATCAGATTTACACCAAAAACTATACAGCTCGGCACATCAGTAACCTGAACACAAATATAAAGTAACTTGACAATCCAAGCAATATTTTTCAAGTTATCGAATGCCAAAGGGATTGGAGAAATTTTCAATTTGAAGGATAAAGGATTAATATCTCAGGATCAAAATAACAGATTTACACCAAAAACTATACAGCTCGGTACATCAGTAACCTGAACACAATATAAAGTAACTTGACAATCCAAGCAATATTTTTCAAGTTATCAAATGCCAAATGGACTGGGGGAATTTTCAATTTGAAGGATAAAGGGTTAATATCTCAAGATTAAATTATCAGATTTACATAAAAAACTATACAGCTCAGCACAGCAGTAACCTGAACACAAATATAAAGTAACTTGACAATCCAAGCAATATTTTTCAAGTTATCAAATGCCAAACGGATTGGGGGAATTTTCAATTTGAAGGATAAAGGATTAATATCTCAGGATCAAAATAACAGATTTACACCAAAAACTATACAGCTCGGTACATCAGTAACCTGAACACAAATATAAAGTAACTTGACAATCCAAGCAATATTTTTCAAGTTATCGAATGCCAAAGGGATTGGAGAAATTTTCAATGTGAAGGATAAAGGGTTAATATCTCAGGATTAAATTATCAGATTTACACAAAAAACTATACAGCTCGGCACATCAGTAACCTGAACACAAATATAAAGTAACTTGACAATCCAAGCGATATATATTTCAAGTTATCGAATGCCAAAGGATTGGAGAAATTTTCAATTTGAAGGATAAAGGGTTAATATCTCAGGATCAAAATAACGGATTTACACCAAAAACTATACAGCTCGGTACATCAGTAACCTGAACACAAATATAAAGTAACTTGACAATCCAAGCAATATTTTTCAAGTTATCAAATGCCAAAGGGATTGGAAGAATTTTCAATTTGAAGGATGACGGGTTAATATCTCAAGATTAAATTATCAGATTTACACCAAAAACTATACAGCTTGGCACATCAGTAACCTGAACACAAATATAAAGTAACTTGACAATCCAAGCAATATTTTTCAAGTTATCGAATGCCAAAGAGATTGGAGAAATTTTCAATGTGAAGGATAAAGGGTTAATATCTCGGGATCAAATCATCAGATTTACACCAAAAACTATACAGCTCGGCACATCAGTAACCTGAACACAAATATAAAGTAACTTGACAATCCAAGCAATATTTTTCAAGTTATCGAATGCCAAAGGGATTGGTAGAATCTTCAATTTGAAGGATAAAGGGTTAATATCTCAAGATTAAATTATCAGATCTACACCAAAAACTATACAGCTCAGCACATCAGTAACCTGAACACAATTATAAAGTAACTTGACAATCAAAGCAATATTTTTCAAGTTATCAAATGCCAAATGGATTGGAGGAATTTTCAATTTGAAGGATAAAGGGTTAATATCTCAGGATCAAAATAACAGATTTACACCAAAAACTATACAGCTCGGTACATCAGTAACCTGAACACAAATATAAAGTAACTTGACAATACAAGCAATATTTTTCAAGTTATCGAATGCCAAAGGGATTGGAAGAATTTTCAATTTGAAGGATAAAGGATTAATATCTCAGGATCAAAATAACAGATTTACACCAAAAACTATACAGCTTGGCACATCAGTAACCTGAACACAAATATAAAGTAACCTGACATTCCAAGCAACATTTTTCGAGTTATCGAATGCCAAAGGGATTGGAGAAATTTTCAATGTGAAGGATAAAGGGTTAATATCTCAGGATTAAATTATCAGATTTACACCAAAAACTATACAGCTTGGCACATCAGTAACCTGAACACAAATATAAAGTAACTTGACAATCCAAGCAATATTTTTCAAGTTATCGAATGCCAAAGGATTGGAGAAATTTTGAATTTGAAGGGTAAAGGGTTAATATCTCAGGATCAAAATAAGAGATTTACACCAAAAACTATACAGCTCGTTACATCAGTAACCTGAACACAAATATAAAGTAACTTGACAATCCAAGCAATATTTTTCAAGTTATCGAATGCCAAAGGGATTCGAAGAATTTTCAATTTGAAGGATAAAGGGTTAATATCTCAAGATTAAATTATCAGATTTACACCAAAAACTATACAGCTCGGCACATCAGTAACCTGAACACAAATACAAAGTAACTTGACAATCCAAGCAATATTTTTCAAGTTATCGAATGCCAAAGGGATTGGAGAAATTTTCAATTCGAAGGATAAAGGGTTAATATCTCGGGATCAAATCATCAGATATACACCAAAAACAATACAGCTCGGCAAATCAGTAACCTGAACACAAATATAAAGTAACTTGACAATCCAAGCAAAATTTTTCAAGTTATCGAATGCCAAAGGATTGGAGAAATTTTCAATTTGAAGGATAAATGGTTAATATTTCAGGATCAAAATAACAGATTTACACCAAAAACTATACAGCTCGGTACATCAGTAACCTGAACACAAATATAAAGTCACTTGACAATCCAATCATTATTTTTCAAGTTATCGAATGCCAAAGGGATTGGAAGAATTTTTAATTTGAAGGATAAAGGGTTAATATCTCAAGATTAAATTATCAGATTTACACCAAAAACTACACAGCTCGGCACATCAGTAACCTGAACACAAAAATAAAGTAACTTGACAATCCAAGCAACATTTTTCAAGTTATCGAATGCCAAAGGGATTGGAGAAATTTTCAATGTGAAGGATAAAGGGTTAATATCTCAGGATTAAATTATCAGATTTACACCAAAAACTAAACAGCTTCGGCACATCAGTAACCTGAACACAAATATAAAGTAACTTGACAATCCTAGCAATATTTTTCAAGTTATCGAATGCCAAAGGATTGGAGAAATTTTCAATTTGAAGGGTAAAGGGTTAATATCTCAGGATCAAAATAACAGATTTACACCAAAAACTATACAGCTCGGTACATCAGTAACCTGAACACAAATATGAAGTAACTTGACAATCCAAGCAATATTTTTCAAGTTATCGAATGCCAATTGATTGGTAGAATCTTCAATTTGAAGGATAAAGGGTTAATATCTCAAGATTAAATGATCAGATTTACACCAAAAACTATACAGCTTGGCACATCAGTAACCTGAACACAAATATAAAGTAACTTGACAATCCAAGCAATATTTTTCAAGTTATCGAATGCCAAAGGGATTGGAGAAATTTTCAATTTGAAGGAGAAAGGGTTAATATCTCAGGATCAAAATAACAGATTTACACCAAAAACTATACAGCTCGGTACATCAGAAACCTGAACACAATATAAAGTAACTTGACAATCCAAGCAATATTTTTCAAGTTATTGAATGCCAATTGATTGGTAGAATCTTCAATTTGAAGGATAAAGGGTTAATATCTCAAGATTAAATTATCAGATTTACACCAAAAACTATACAGCTCGGCACATCAGTAACCTAAACACAAATATAAAGTAACTTGACAATCCAAGCAATATTTTTCAAGTTATCGATTGCCAAAGGGATTGGTAGAATCTTCAATTTGAAGGATAAAGGGTTAATATCTCAAGATTAAATTATCAGATTTACACCAAAAACTATACAGCTCAGCACACCAGTAACCTGAACACAATTATAAAGTAACTTGACAATCCAAGCAATATTTTTCAAGTTATCAAATGCCAAATGGACTGGGGGAATTTTCAATTTGAAGGATAAAGGGTTAATATCTCAGGATCAAAATAACAGATTTACACCAAAAACTATACAGCTTGGTACATCAGTAACCTGAACACAATATAAAGTAACTTGACAATCCAAGCAATATTTTTCAAGTTATCGAATGCCAAAGGGATTGGCAGAATCTTCAATTTGATGGATAAAGGGTTAATATCTCAAGATTAAATTATCAGATTTACATAAAAAACTATACAGCTCAGCACAGCAGTAACCTGAACACAAATATAAAGTAACTTGACAATCCAAGCAATATTTTTCAAGTTATCAAATGCCAAATGGATTGGGGGAATTTTCAATTTGAAGGATAAAGGATTAATATCTCAGGATCAAAATAACAGATTTACACCAAAAACTATACAGCTCGGTACATCAGTAACCTGAACACAAATATAAAGTAACTTGACAATCCAAGCAATATTTTTCAAGTTATCGAATGCCAAAGGGATTGGAGAAATTTTCAATGTGAAGGATAAAGGGTTAATATCTCAGGATTAAATTATCAGATTTACACAAAAAACTATACAGCTCGGCACATCAGTAACCTGAACACAAATATAAAGTAACTTGACAATCCAAGCGATATATATTTCAAGTTATCGAATGCCAAAGGATTGGAGAAATTTTCAATTTGAAGGATAAAGGGTTAATATCTCAGGATCAAAATAACGGATTTACACCAAAAACTATACAGCTCGGTACATCAGTAACCTGAACACAAATATAAAGTAACTTGACAATCCAAGCAATATTTTTCAAGTTATCAAATGCCAAAGGGATTGGAAGAATTTTCAATTTGAAGGATGACGGGTTAATATCTCAAGATTAAATTATCAGATTTACACCAAAAACTATACAGCTTGGCACATCAGTAACCTGAACACAAATATAAAGTAACTTGACAATCCAAGCAATATTTTTCAAGTTATCGAATGCCAAAGGGATTGGAGAAATTTTCAATGTGAAGGATAAAGGGTTAATATCTCGGGATCAAATCATCAGATTTACACCAAAAACTATACAGCTCGGCACATCAGTAACCTGAACACAAATATAAAGTAACTTGACAATCCAAGCAATATTTTTCAAGTTATCGAATGCCAAAGGGATTGGTAGAATCTTCAATTTGAAGGATAAAGGGTTAATATCTCAAGATTAAATTATCAGATTTACACCAAAAACTATACAGCTCAGCACATCAGTAACCTGAACACAATTATAAAGTAACTTGACAATCAAAGCAATATTTTTCAAGTTATCAAATGCCAAATGGATTGGAGGAATTTTCAATTTGAAGGATAAAGGGTTAATATCTCAGGATTAAATTATCAGATTTACACAAAAAACTATACAGCTCGGCACATCAGTAACCTGAACACAAATATAAAGTAACTTGACAATCCAAGCGATATATATTTCAAGTTATCGAATGCCAAAGGATTGGAGAAATTTTCAATTTGAAGGATAAAGGGTTAATATCTCAGGATCAAAATAACAGATTTACACCAAAAACTATACAGCTCGGTACATCAGAAACCTGAACACAAATATAAAGTAACTTGACAATACAAGCAATATTTTTCAAGTTATCGAATGCCAAAGGGATTGGAAGAATTTTCAATTTGAAGGATAAAGGATTAATATCTCAGGATCAAAATAACAGATTTACACCAAAAACTATACAGCTTGGCACATCAGTAACCTGAACACAAATATAAAGTAACCTGACATTCCAAGCAACATTTTTCGAGTTATCGAATGCCAAAGGGATTGGAGAAATTTTCAATGTGAAGGATAAAGGGTTAATATCTCAGGATTAAATTATCAGATTTACACCAAAAACTATACAGCTTGGCACATCAGTAACCTGAACACAAATATAAAGTAACTTGACAATCCAAGCAATATTTTTCAAGTTATCGAATGCCAAAGGATTGGAGAAATTTTGAATTTGAAGGGTAAAGGGTTAATATCTCAGGATCAAAATAAGAGATTTACACCAAAAACTATACAGCTTGTTACATCAGTAACCTGAACACAAATATAAAGTAACTTGACAATCCAAGCAATATTTTTCAAGTTATCGAATGCCAAAGGGATTCGAAGAATTTTCAATTTGAAGGATAAAGGGTTAATATCTCAAGATTAAATTATCAGATTTACACCAAAAACTATACAGCTCGGCACATCAGTAACCTGAACACAAATACAAAGTAACTTGACAATCCAAGCAATATTTTTCAAGTTATCGAATGCCAAAGGGATTGGAGAAATTTTCAATTTGAAGGATAAAGGGTTAATATCTCGGGATCAAATCATCAGATTTACACCAAAAACAATACAGCTCGGCAAATCAGTAACCTGAACACAAATATAAAGTCACTTGACAATCCAAGCAATATTTTTCAAGTTATCGAATGCCAAAGGGATTGGAAGAATTTTTAATTTGAAGGATAAAGGGTTAATATCTCAAGATTAAATTATTAGATTTACACCAAAAACTATACAGCTCGGCACATCAGTAACCTGAACACAAAAATAAAGTAACTTGACAATCCAAGCAACATTTTTCAAGTTATCGAATGCCAAAGGGATTGGAGAAATTTTCAATGTGAAGGATAAAGGGTTAATATCTCAGGATTAAATTATCAGATTTACACCAAAAACTAAACAGCTTCGGCACATCAGTAACCTGAACACAAATATAAAGTAACTTGACAATCCTAGCAATATTTTTCAAGTTATCGAATGCCAAAGGATTGGAGAAATTTTCAATTTGAAGGGTAAAGGGTTAATATCTCAGGATCAAAATAACAGATTTACACCAAAAACTATACAGCTCGGTACATCAGTAACCTGAACACAAATATGAAGTAACTTGACAATCCAGGCAATATTTTTCAAGTTATCGAATGCCAATTGATTGGTAGAATCTTCAATTTGAAGGATAAAGGGTTAATATCTCAAGATTAAATGATCAGATTTACACCAAAAACTATACAGCTTGGCACATCAGTAACCTGAACACAAATATAAAGTAACTTGACAATCCAAGCAATATTTTTCAAGTTATCGAATGCCAAAGGGATTGGAGAAATTTTCAATTTGAAGGATAAAGGGTTAATATCTCAGGATCAAAATAACAGATTTACACCAAAAACTATACAGCTCGGTACATCAGAAACCTGAACACAATATAAAGTAACTTGACAATCCAAGCAATATTTTTCAAGTTATTGAATGCCAATTGATTGGTAGAATCTTCAATTTGAAGGATAAAGGGTTAATATCTCAAGATTAAATTATCAGATTTACACCAAAAACTATACAGCTCGGCACATCAGTAACCTGAACACAAATATAAAGTAACTTGACAATCCAAGCAATATTTTTCAAGTTATCGAATGCCAAAGGGATTGGAGAAATTTTCAATTTGAAGGATAAAGGGTTAATATCTCAGGATCAAAATAACAGATTTACACCAAAAACTATACAGCTCGGTACATCAGTAACCTGAACACAATATAAAGTAACTTGACAATCCAAGCAATATTTTTCAAGTTATCAAATGCCAAATGGACTGGGGGAATTTTCAATTTGAAGGATAAAGGGTTAATATCTCAGGATCAAAATAACAGATTTACACCAAAAACTATACAGCTCGGTACATCAGAAACCTGAACACAAATATAAAGTAACTTGACAATCCAAGCAATATTTTTCAAGTTATCGATTGCCAAAGGGATTGGTAGAATCTTCAATTTGAAGGATAAAGGGATAATATCTCAAGATTAAATTATCAGATTTACACCAAAAACTATACAGCTCGGCACATCAGTAACCTGAACACAAATATAAAGTAACTTGACAATCCAAGCAATATTTTTCAAGTTATCGATTGCCAAAGGGATTGGTAGAATCTTCAATTTGAAGGATAAAGGGATAATATCTCAAGATTAAATTATCAGATTTACACCAAAAACTATACAGCTCAGCACACCAGTAACCTGAACACAATTATAAAGTAACTTGACAATCCAAGCAATATTTTTCAAGTTATCAAATGCCAAATGGACTGGGGGAATTTTCAATTTGAAGGATAAAGGGTTAATATCTCAGGATCAAAATAACAGATTTACACCAAAAACTATACAGCTTGGTACATCAGTAACCTGAACACAATATAAAGTAACTTGACAATCCAAGCAATATTTTTCAAGTTATCGAATGCCAAAGGGATTGGTAGAATCTTCAATTTGAAGGATAAAGGGTTAATATCTCAAGATTAAATTATCAGATTTACATAAAAAACTATACAGCTCAGCACATCAGTAACCTGAACACAAATATAAAGTAACTTGACAATCCAAGCAATATTTTTCAAGTTATCAAATGCCAAATGGATTGGGGGAATTTTCAATTTGAAGGATAAAGGATTAATATCTCAGGATCAAAATAACAGATTTACACCAAAAACTATACAGCTCGGTACATCAGTAACCTGAACACAAATATAAAGTAACTTGACAATCCAAGCAATATTTTTCAAGTTATCGAATGCCAAAGGGATTGGAGAAATTTTCAATGTGAAGGATAAAGGGTTAATATCTCAGGATTAAATTATCAGATTTACACAAAAAACTATACAGCTCGGCACATCAGTAACCTGAACACAAATATAAAGTAACTTGACAATCCAAGCGATATATATTTCAAGTTATCGAATGCCAAAGGATTGGAGAAATTTTCAATTTGAAGGATAAAGGGTTAATATCTCAGGATCAAAATAACGGATTTACACCAAAAACTATACAGCTCGGTACATCAGTAACCTGAACACAAATATAAAGTAACTTGACAATCCAAGCAATATTTTTCAAGTTATCAAATGCCAAAGGGATTGGAAGAATTTTCAATTTGAAGGATGACGGGTTAATATCTCAAGATTAAATTATCAGATTTACACCAAAAACTATACAGCTTGGCACATCAGTAACCTGAACACAAATATAAAGTAACTTGACAATCCAAGCAATATTTTTCAAGTTATCGAATGCCAAAGGGATTGGAGAAATTTTCAATGTGAAGGATAAAGGGTTAATATCTCGGGATCAAATCATCAGATTTACACCAAAAACTATACAGCTCGGCACATCAGTAACCTGAACACAAATATAAAGTAACTTGACAATCCAAGCAATATTTTTCAAGTTATCGAATGCCAAAGGGATTGGTAGAATCTTCAATTTGAAGGATAAAGGGTTAATATCTCAAGATTAAATTATCAGATTTACACCAAAAACTATACAGCTCAGCACATCAGTAACCTGAACACAATTATAAAGTAACTTGACAATCAAAGCAATATTTTTCAAGTTATCAAATGCCAAATGGATTGGAGGAATTTTCATTTTGAAGGATAAAGGGTTAATATCTCAGGATGAAAATAACAGATTTACACCAAAAACTATACAGCTCGGTACATCAGTAACCTGAACACAAATATAAAGTAACTTGACAATACAAGCAATATTTTTCAAGTTATCGAATGCCAAAGGGATTGGAAGAATTTTCAATTTGAAGGATAAAGGATTAATATCTCAGGATCAAAATAACAGATTTACACCAAAAACTATACAGCTTGGCACATCAGTAACCTGAACACAAATATAAAGTAACCTGACATTCCAAGCAACATTTTTCGAGTTATCGAATGCCAAAGGGATTGGAGAAATTTTCAATGTGAAGGATAAAGGGTTAATATCTCAGGATTAAATTATCAGATTTACACCAAAAACTATACAGCTTGGCACATCAGTAACCTGAACACAAATATAAAGTAACTTGATAATCCAAGCAATATTTTTCAAGTTATCGAATGCCAAAGGATTGGAGAAATTTTGAATTTGAAGGGTAAAGGGTTAATATCTCAGGATCAAAATAAGAGATTTACACCAAAAACTATACAGCTCGTTACATCAGTAACCTGAACACAAATATAAAGTAACTTGACAATCCAAGCAATATTTTTCAAGTTATCGAATGCCAAAGGGATTCGAAGAATTTTCAATTTGAAGGATAAAGGGTTAATATCTCAAGATTAAATTATCAGATTTACACCAAAAACTATACAGCTCGGCACATCAGTAACCTGAACACAAATATAAAGTAACTTGACAATCCAAGCAATATTTTTCAAGTTATCGAATGCCAAAGGGATTGGAGAAATTTTCAATTTGAAGGATAAAGGGCTAATATCTCAGGATCAAAATAACAGATTTACACCAAAAACTATACAGATCAGTACATCAGTAACCTGAACACAATATAAAGTAACTTGACAATCCAAGCAATATTTTTCAAGTTATCGAATGCCAAAGGGATTGGTTGAATCTTCAATTTGAAGGATAAAGGGTTAATATCTCAAGATTAAATTATCAGAGTTACACCAAAAACTATACAGCTCAGCACATCAGTAACCTGAACACAATTATAAAGTAACTTGACAATCCAAGCAATATTTTTCAAGTTATCAAATGCCAAATGGATTGGAGGAATTTTCAATTTGAAGGATAAAGGGTTAATATCTCAGGATCAAAATAACAGATTTACACCAAAAACTATACAGCTCGGTACATCAGTAACCTGAACACAAATATAAAGTAACTTGACAATCCAATTAATATTTTTCAAGTTATCGAATGCCAAAGGGATTGGAGAAATTTTCAATGTGAAGGATAAAGGGTTAATATCTCAGGATTAAATTATCAGATTTACACCAAAAACTATACAGCTCGGCACATCGGTAACCTGAACACAAATATAAAGTAACTTGACAATCCAAGCGATATTTTTCAAGTTATCGAATGCCAAAGGGATTGGAGAAATTTTCAATTTGAAGGATAAAGGGTTAATATCTCGGGATCAAATCATCAGATTTACACCAAAAACTATACAGCTTGGCAAATCAATAACCTGAACACAAATATAAAGTAACTAGACAATCCAAGCAATATTTTTCAAGTTATCGAATGCCAAAGGGATTGGAGGAGTTTTCAATTTGAAGGATAAAGGGTTAATATCTCAGGATCAAATTATCCGATTTACACCAAAAACTATACAGCTCAGCACCTCAGTAACCTGAACACAAATATAAAGTAACTTGACAATCCAAGTAATATTTTTCAAGTTATCGAATGCCAAAGAAATGGATACGGACGCCGGACGGACAGACAGACAGACAGACAGATGGATGGACAGACGGACAGACAAAGGATGGACAAACGACGGATGGTCACCCCGGATGCCGGCATTATGTGTACCATACAAAGTATGGGTACACATAAAAATGAACTTTTTATGAACCAGAATCTATTCTGAAAAGAAAGTGCATGATTACAAGCAAGAGCAAATCGATATATAGGACTCCAATCCAGACGAAAATGTCCTAGCTGGAAAAATTATTGGGAGGTATCACACCACTCACTTAGCAATGCCTCTGAGTAACAAATGTGTGGAACGCAGCAAGATTCCTAAATAGGATTACATTGAATGAACCAACAAGGATAGAAAAACAATATCAGACTTTAGAAATATGACCCCAAGACAATATCTTGACTTACGTAAAAGATAAGTACGTCATTAGGGATGCAAAACAATCAGTGGCATAAAAACCAGAAGGGAGAAATGGGGGGGGGGGGGGGGGGGGGGGGTATTTAAAGGTATTTAAAAGTGCTTCTGCATTATTGCTGGCTACCTGTACTTCTATGTTATTGTTGTCAGCCAACACTGATGTAAAAAGAATGTCAGGATAAATGCATCCTACCAGAAGAATTCTCAAGGAAGAATACACTTGGGACAACTTTTTCAGGACAGGGACGTAGCCAGGATTTTCTATTGAGGGTGGCATAATTTTTGGGGGAGTGTCAGGTCGATATATCCTGCAGGCATATCCAAAGGGCATAGGCCTGGTGTGTTGGTGAGTACAGGTGGAAGAGAGTATCTCCCTTCCATTGGTAGGTTCAGGAAAATTTTGAAAATTCAATGCCCTTAGAGTGAATCTGGGGTCTTTTGGTGCTTTAATTTGAAAATTTTCAGGTCATGTTAGCCCATTATTCACACAAATCATGAACGTAATTATTAAGTGTACTCTGTTGGGATATTCATTTAATATATATTGTTTCCAAGTATATGTATACCCCTGTGATTATCACAGTGCAATAATAAAAGCATGGACAACTCCACATTGCTGAAGTGAATGTTTTGCCACTTAAGTTGCACCTTTGTCACAAAGTAAGTTAGGATGTTATTAACCCATTCACTACCGCAAAGTTATACATCATACTGAAAGGTACCAACAACTTATTGCACATCCAATTATTGACATCAAAACTGATTTTTCTTGCCACTATCAACATAATGTTGTAAGCCACAGAGATTATGTGTTCATATCAGTACCATCGTTATTTTATCTGGTCAGGTAAATTTCTTTCATTTTCCCATTTTGAGGGGGAGGGGGGCACTGTATTTTCAGGGGGCACCTTGCCCCCCTCCTAGGCATGTCCTTAACTACATCATTGTTTCAGAGCAATATAAAAGGGGCTGTTTGTGGCTATTTGGGAACTTAAGGGTTAAGTTTCTTTAATGAATATATCGCTGCAAAGCCGAGTCTATTAACAGGTATTATGTTCTGCCACAAAGTTTACATGACATTATTCAATACCGTTTGGGGTTTGTGATGCGGAGAAATCCAGTTTGAAACTACCATGAAAGCCACCAAATTGCTAGTTTTAACCATAGATTTAAAAAAAAATTTCTTGGACTCCCTCTTTTGTTCCCACCTAAGGCAACGCGATAGAAAACCATCATCCACAAGAAAGTACCACCCTGAAAACAATTAGAGCTGAAACGGTTAAAGGTTTTTCTTGATCGAATAATCACATGGATTAACCTTGGTTAACCGATTAATCACTCGACTTACCCTAGTAGGTAGATGAATAATTGCTGTACCGTTGGTGATTTACAGCATTAACCTTTTACCCAACGCAAGGGGAAGAACCCCTCAGCGCTAAAAACAAAAATCTCCATTCCACTTTTATTATGTTTTCAATTTCTTGTCTCAAAAATATAGTTTATGACCCCTCATTGGAACAAGCTCTTTGAGCTCGTTCCAAAGAGAGGTCATCAGCTGTGTTTTTGAGACTTAAATTGAAAATTTTCACTAATTCAAGAATTTATTTTGCAAGTATCGAATTAGCCATGTTTTTGGTCGATCAAGACATTGATCATTGGTTAATCGATAAACCTGTTTCAGCTCTAAAAACAATTGCTCTAAAAGTCAAGAATCTGATGGACATGGTCCGTTCTTCTCCAACAGTTTGTTGAACTCTTCAATTTCTTTCACTTCCTCTGCAGATTTAATATACTTTGACCAGTCCTCATCATTGTTATCGGAAAGAGAGGAGGCATCAAGATCATGTGAATTAGACAGATATGTGGGTGATTTCAAAACTTTTGAGGGAGTCTGTTTTTCATACTCATTATCAGAGCTGGACCAAGATTTACATCTTTTCAACATTGAAGGTGGAAGAAAGTTGTTTTTATAAGTTCCATCATCACTGTCACCATTATCTGTACTATCCCCATCTTCAATATCAGGATCGTGACCACTATGACAATTGTATTCAGTGTCACTGTATTCTGGACTTGAGCTGTCTCGCGTGGAAAATGAATTGAAAAGTGTATTCTGATAGTTCAAAATGTCATCTAGATGATACAAACAGCTGTCATCTCCTTTGTCTGTTACAGTCCAGGGCAGTTCATGAACCAGTTTATTTAGAGCCTCCTTCATCTCACCTATTACTTTTCTGGCTGAATTTGAATTTCTAGCACGAAATTTATCACAGAATTTCACAAACTTAACTTTTCTGTTGTTAATAATATCTGAAGACTGCCAGGCAATGTAAGCAGCTGCTAATATTAATGAATCTGGATGTCTCCCTGTTATTAACCAGCATCGATTTGAAAGTGTAAGAACACCTTGACACATTTCAATCAGACTGTGGGAGAATCCAATTTTACCCAACAAATTTGCAGATAAACTTCCAAGGCTCAAGTCTGGAAGGTGAATATTAAATTTTGTTTTTAAAATAATGAGACACTGTCCGAATGCACGGGGATCACATCTTGCAGTATTACAGATTTGCCGAATGGTGATGACAATGTTTCTCTTCCTTGCTACACAATACACACAGCATGCAGAAAGGGCACATTTCTTCTGAAAGTGCTTTTTATTGAATTCTTCAGAGTAATAACACTGGTTTAATAGGAACTCACACTCTTCTTTGGCTGACTGATCAAATTTTAAGTGACTAGCCAGATTGTTCATGAATTTCCGCATGAATCTTTTTCCAGATGATTCCGATTTTCTGCCAATATTCTTTATGCTCCAGGGTGCATGATCTAAGTTTGCAGTTGCGCCTATAAGATATAAATGAATGAGGTTTTTTTTTTATCAAAACGCATATGTATCTAGTAAACACCCAGAAAGGATGCATATAGATGTTAAATACAGGAATGAGAGTGCAGGGCAACTAAATTAGCTGAAACTCCCTTATTTTCACTTGAAAACTGGCAAAAATAAATTTTTCTTTCAAAATAAGAGGACGAATGGTTAAGATACCACTTGGCAGACATTTTATTTCCACAAATTTACATGAAAATGGTCTTCAAGACCATTTTCATGTAAATGTGTAGAAAATAAAATTTCAACAATTATATAATTAATTAGCTGAAATCAGCTAATTAGCTTCACTCTCTCATCCCTATAAATAGAGGATACAAGAGCTGGGCGGTTTTTCGATTTTCTGGTTTAGTTCCAGTTCGTGCAGCAAACCAGAAAACCGAACTCTAAGACCCAGTGAAAACCAGCCTAACGATGTTACATGTACTGTCTGTACTGTGTGTGTGCATAAACTGATCAAATTACCTTATGTGGAAGGAACTTGACTTGTGGCACCTATGAACTCTTGTCACTTAGTCTTTCTGATAAAGGGGCGAATTAGCCATGTTCTCATTGTCACATTTTCTCCCCTATTGACTCGACCGGTGGACGAGTCAATAAGGGAGAAAAAGTGACACGGAGAACAAAACATAGATTAGATGAACTTTATTCATTTCTTACCCAAATTTGTCTTATTTCTGTCTCAATTGGCTTAGCAGCTGATCCCCTGATCCCCTAAAAACCCAAAGGATGATCAAAAGGAAGTTGGGATGAAGCCAATGGTGATACTTAAAGACAGGGCTTTTTGTGGTGTCGTACAAACAGGGTTTTTTCAAGTTAAGGAGTCTGAAGTGTTGTTTACTATATGCTTTTAACACATTGAAAAACTAAACCGAAACCAAGGTTTTTTCCTGAAACCAAGCCAATTGACGGAATCTGAAAAATCAAAACCTCCAAGCTCTGGAGGATACCTAGAGATTTTTGAGTTGGTACATGTACCATAATTTCTCTGGAGTGAATGCAAGAATTTCCTTGAAGTCACAAAAGAGGTAACTCTGGTACCCACTCAAAAACAGTAGGTAAATATTCTTTTTATCATATGTATTGCAATGCTGTAATTGCATTTACAACACTCAACACCCACAACATGCAATGATATCTATCTAAACTTTTTCAATAATATATTCCACTTCCAGAGAGGCATTCTCCTAAATCTATCATCACAACAGATATAACGAAAGTGTCAATGACACTGTAGCTTAACTTGTGTGTTGTGTTTGATGAAAAGGATAATGTTCAATGTTTATGAAAGGATTATGAAATAAGACAAGAATTGTGATAATTGGGAATATGTTCATTTCTGTTCCCTGTATGCTATGTTTATGATAAAAATAATATGAGGTGTACACTGTACTAAAGATCTGAGGGGTGGGTTAATATGACCTCACAGTTAATATATGTGGCCCTCACAGTTAACATATATCAACAAAATTACAATGAAATTATTCCAAAATGAGTCATCCTATCAAGTTACATTAAAATCCCTTCATAAATATGGCCTGTAGACTGTGCTAAAGGTTTTCGGGCTTCGGGCCCCTGTAGCCGTCAGTTTCCCAATTGCGTCCAAAGGGGACGTTCTCATCTAGACATTATATGAAGTCAACCTACCAAGTTACAATGAAATCCCTCCATAAATACGACCTGTAGACTGTGCTAAAGGTTTTCGGGCTTCAGGCACCTGTAGACATCACAGTTGACCAACCACGACCAAAAGGGGATGTCATCATCTAGGCATTATATGGAGTCAACCTAACAAGTTACAATGAAATCCTTCCATAAATATGATCTACAGACATGCTAGAAGGTTTTTGGGCTCGGGCAGCCATCAAGGCTGAATGATCATGACCAAAAGGGGACGTTCTCATCTGGACACTATTTGGAGTCATCCTACCAAGCTACAATAAAATCCCTTCATAATTATGACCTGTAGACTGTTCTAAAGGTTTTCGGGCTTTGGGCCCCTGAAGCCGTCACAGTTGCCCACTCATGTCCAAAAGGGGACGTTCTCATTTAGACATTATATGAAGTCAACCTACCAAGTTACAATGAAATCCCTTCATAAATATGACCTTAGACTGTGCTAAAGTGTTTCGGGCTTCAGGCTCGGGCAGCCATCATGGTTGAATGATCGCAACCAAAGGGGACAATCTCATCTGGGCATCATCTGGAGTGATCCTGCGAAGTTACAATGAAATCCCTTCATAAATATGACCTGTAGACTGTGTTCAAGGTTTTCGGGCTTCGGGCACCTGTAGCCATCACAGTTGACCAATCACGACCAAAAGGGGGATGTCATCATCTAGGCATTATATGGAGTCAATCTAACAATGTTACAATGAAATCCTTCTATAAATATAAACTTTTGCCTATGCTAAAGGTTTTTGGGCTCGGGCTGAATGATCACGGCCAAAATGGGACGTTCTCATCTTGACCTTATTTGGAGTCAACCTACCAAGTTACAATGAAATCCCTTCATAAATATGACCTGTAGACAGTGCTAAAGGTTTTTGGGCTTCGGGCACCCTTAGCCGTCAAAGTTGCCCAAACATGTCCAAAAGGGGACGTTCTCATCTAGGCATTATATGGAGTCAACCTACCAAGTTACAATGAAATCCCTTCACAAATATGACTTGTAGACTGTGCTTAAGGTTTTCGGGCTTCGGGTTCGGGCAGCCATCATGGTTGAATAATCGCAACCAAAGGGGACAATCTCATCTGGGCATCATCTGGAATGATCCTATGAAGTTACAATGAAATCCCTTCATAAATATGGCCTGTAGACTGTGCTCAAGGTTTTTGGGCTTCGGGCACTTGTAGCCAACACAGCTGACCAATTACGACCAAAAGGGGATGTCACCATCTAGGCATTATATGGAGTCAACCTAATAGGTTACAATGAAATCCTTCCATAAATATGACCTTTTACCTATGCTAAAGGTTTTTGGGCTCGGGCACCCATCAAGGCTGAATGATCGCGATCAAAAGGGGACGTTCTCATCTAGACATTATTTGGAGTCATCCTACCAAGTTACAATGAAATCCCCTCATAAATATGACCTGTAGACTGTGCTAAAGGTTTTCAGGCTTCGGGCACCTTTAGCCGTCACAGTTGCCCAATCATGTCCAAAAGGGGACGTTCTCATCTAGACATTATATGAAGTTAACCTACCAAGTTACAATGAAATCCCTTCATAAATATGACCTGTAGACTGTGCTAAAGGTTTTCGGGCTTCGGGCTCGGGCAGCCATCATGGGTGAATGATCGCACGTTCTCATCTAGACATTATATGAAGTTAACCTACCAAGTTACAATGAAATCCCTTCATAAATATGACCTGTAGACTGTGCTAAAGGTTTTCGGGCTTCGGGCTTGGGCAGCCATCATGGGTGAATGATCGCAACCATAGGGGACAATCTCATCTGAGAATCATCCGGAGTGATCCTAAGAAGTTACAATGAAATCCCTTCATAAATATGACCTGTAGACTGTGCTCAAGGTTTTCGGGCTTCGGGCACTTGTAGCCATCACAACTGGCCAATCATGACCGAAAGGGGATGTCATCATCTAGGCATTATATGGAGTCAACCTAACAGGTTACAATGAAATCCTTCCATAAATATGACCTTTTGCCTATGCTAAAGGTTTTTGGGCTCGGGCACCCATCAAGGCTGCATGATCGCGATCAAAATGGGACGTTCTCATCTAGACATTATTTGGAGTCATCCTGCCAAGTTACAATGAAATCATTTCATAAATATGACCTCTAGACTGTGCTAAAGGTTTTCGGGCTTTGGGCTCCTGTAGCCGTCACAGTTGCCCAATCACGTCCAAAGGGGGTCTTTCTCATCTAGACTCTAGACATTGTATGAAGTCAACCCACCAAGTTACAATGAAATTCCTCAATAAATATGACCTGTAGACTGTGCTAAAGGTTTTCGGGTTTTGGGCTCGGGCAGTCGTCACGGTTGGCAGATCATGCCCAAATGGGGAAATTCGCATCTAGACATCATAAGGAGTCATCCTACCAAGTTACAATGAAATCCCTCCACATTAAACATGACCTGCAGACTGTGCTAAAAGTTTTTGGGTTTTGGGCTTGGGCAGCCATCACGGTTGATAGATCATGCCCAAAAGGCATCCTACCAAGTTACAATGAAATCCCTTCATAAATACGACCTGTAGACTGTGCTAATGGTTTTCGGGTTTTGGGCTCGGGCAGCCATACCGGTTGCCCGATCGCGGCCAAAAGGGGACGTTCTCATCTAGACATGACCCCAAACCTGCATATGAAATTTCGTGACGATCAGACAAGAACTGCGGGGTGTAGCCCGTGCTAAAGGAAATGTGAACAGACGTCACAGACTCACAGACTAACAGACTTCCGCACGCGTGATGGCAATAGCTTATCTTGACTATGTCAAGTTAAGCTAAAAACAAGTGCAACACCAAAGGTGGCTATGCCCCCACCCCCATTGCCAATCATGAGTTTCTCGACACTTATCTTTGTTGATATTGAATTAATAAATATCTGATCTCCATTAAACCACAGCACCAATACAGCAGGCCACCAGATGTGTCAACAAGTCACTAATGCCCCCACTTTATTATAAACCTTTGTTCTCGATTTGCCACCGTACAATCCAGATTTGTCCCCGATAAAGCATTTGTGGGATGAGCTCGACAGGAGAGTCAGGAAGTGTGTCAATGTCCCAAACAACACCACTCAGCTCACACAGGCCCTTTTTCAAGAGGGGAATAACATCACATAAAGGGCCATAAATAACTTGATGGGGTCAGTGGTAAGGAGAGTTAGAGCAGCAACTCAGGCCCAGTGTGTGCACACTCATTATTGATTTTGATCAGGAAATGGTATAGTGTACCCACGTTATCCATGCAAATGCCATCTGTGTTAAGACAATAAAACACATAAAAATTTAATCAATAATGAAGAAATAACATCAAAATCCAAACAATGAAATAATCATCCATTAACACATTTGATAGATTCACCACAGAAAAAACTTTTCTCCGCTAGTATAGTATTCCTCATGTGAGTCCGTCAGTCTGTCCATCCTGAAGTCATATCATACACAGGATCTCAAGAGTAATTTTTATTTATTAACTGGCAAGGTAAACACTGAGACATGGCATTTAAGATACATGTGTATGAAAACCATAAACAACTATTCACACATTTTTGCATCATTTTTTAAAGAATTCAGTTAATCTTGACTGTCCTTCTAGCATGTGATTTAAGCCATTTTCAATTGAGTTCAACTTTTCTAAACATAGATTCAATGAGTTTGCTTTATCCCAACACATAGTCAGTGAGTTCATATCTAAGATTCTAAGCATTATTTAAAAATTATAAATTATGCCTTGCTCACATGGTTGAAAGACTATGATTGTGTTTACATGAAACTAGACAGTTAACCCTTTACCTAACATGAAAAGCAGACGACACTTGCAAAAAAAAATACTTGAATAACTAATTTTTTTCATTTTTTGTCTCAAAAACATAGGTTATGACCCCTCATTGGAACGAGCTCGATGAGCTCGTTCCAATGAGAGGCCATAACCTATGTTATTGAAACAAAAAATAAAAAAATAATGAAAATTAATTGGAGATTTTTTAGAATAGCACTGGCCGGTTTTGACTGTTACGTTGGGTAAAGGGTTAATGCCTTTAGCTTTTTGCACATGTGGATGTGCTGAACAATATTTTAAGTTTTTCCAAGCCAAAAATGTCTGAAGCAGCTACATGTAATAATGTCAAATGCCTCTCTTTCCACCAACACGACACTTCTAATTGTATTGTGTTTGTACATGTCGGCATTCATTTGTACAACAAACTAATTAATGAACATTATGAGCACCTATAGTATTTCCTGTCATTGTTTACATACACTACTTAGGCCTAAAAAAGTTAAAAATTTGTTTCTCAGGCCCTCTCGCATTGGTCCTTTTGGCTGCCGCATGCTCTCTTTTTATAACCAATGCAAGCTTATATGAAAGTGTCAATGACTCTATAGCTAAACTTGACAAACTTGAACTTGGTAAGTTACATGTATAAGTGAAATGACAAAACTGAAGATCATTGGTGCCAATGTTATTTGGTAAAACATCCAAAATAACAGCATTGTGTGTGCACAACGTCAGAGCAATCCGTGCATTTTTAAATGTAAACTGTTGGGCTGGCTACAGGAAAATTTTGATGCATAAATGCAGTAAGTTCAAAGGTCGCTGTAAACAGCAACTTTTTTCACAGAAATGAATGCTAATTGATAGCTCTTATCTAGAGGTACCGCCTAAACAAGCACACCAAGTTAAAAAACAATCCTATGATAAATGTGCCCTGTAGGCCATGTCAAAGAAGAATGCTGATGCACAAATGCAATAATAAATTCAAAGGTTGTAGCGAACAACAACAGTTTTTGATGGAAATGAAAAGAAAATCAATAAAAGGATAAGTTGCTGCACAAATACACTAACTTCAAAGGCTGGGGCTAATGACAATAATTTTGTATCGAAATGAAAGAAAATCAATAGCTCCCATCTAGAGGTCACCCCAAACATGCATACCAAGTTTCAAAGCGAACCAATCATAAATGTACCCTGTTGGGCATGCCAGAGGAATATATTGATGCCTGACTAAATTAAGTTCGAAGGTTGTTGCCAAGTTAATGCCAACGGCAATGTTTTTTAACAGAAATGGAAGAAAATCGATAGCTTCCATCTAGAGGTCACTCAAAACAAGCATACTAAGTTTCAAAGCAATCTGATCATAAATGTGCCCTGTAGGGTGTGCCAAAGGGAAATATTGATGTGCAACTAAACTGCCAACGGCAACCTTTTTTTATGGAAATGGAAGAAAATTGAAAGCTCCCATCTAGAGTTCACCCCAATCAAGCATACCAAGTTTCAAAGCGATCCAATCAAAAATGTGCTGTGTAGGATGTGCCAAAGGGAAATATTGATGCCTAACTAAACTCAGTTCAAAGGTCGTTGCCAATGGCAACATTTTGCAATGGAAATGGAAATGGAAGAAAATCGATTGCTCACATTTAGAGGTCACCCCAAACAAGTATACAAAGTTTCAAGGCGATCTAAGCATAAATGTGCCCTGCAATTGGTGCCAAAGGGAAATATTGATACACAACTGCACTAAGTTCATCAAAGATCGTTGCCAATGTCAACTATTTTTTATGGAAATGGAAGAAAATCGATAGCTCCGATCTAGAGGTCACCCCAAACAAGCAAACCAAGTTTCAAAGTGGATCATAAATGTTCCCTGTAGGGCATGCCAAAGGAATATATTGATGCTTGATTAAACTAAGTTCAAAGGTTGTTGCCAGCGACAACATTTTTTGATGGAAAAGGAAGAAAAATCAATTGCTCTCATCTAGTGGTCACCCCAAACAAGCATACCATATTTCAAAGCAATCCAATCATAAATGTGCCGTTGGGTGTGCCAAAGGGAAATATTGATGCCTGACTAAGCTAAGTTTAAAGGTCATTGCCAGGGGCAACATTTTTTGATGGAAATGGAAGAAAATCGAAAGTTCCCATCTAGAGGTCACCCCAAACAAGCATAACAAGTTTCAAAGTGATCCGATCATAAATGCGACTTGTGCGGTGTGCCAAAGGAAATTGTGGGTGTACGTCAAGTTGAGCTAAAAAATAATGAAAGTGTCAATGACACTGCAGCTCAACTTGTCCAAGAAGGGAATGAACTAAATGGAAAGCTCAAGTAATGATAAGTCACTCAATCAAGTTTCTACAAAAAAACCCATCACACTGAAACTCCATATGAAACCTTAAAGAGATCGAGTGATGGATACAACCTGCAGGGTCAACAATTTATGTGCCAAATCCAAAATGGCTGATGGTGGTCTTGTTTTTCAATGAAATTCAGAAAAATTTCATAGCGCCCATATAGACATCACCACAAAGCCATATATGACATTTTGGAATTGTTCACAATTTATATGTCAAATCAAAGATGGCTGGTGGCCATGTTTTTCAACAAAATTCAGAAAAATTTGATAGTTTCCATCTAGATATGTCACCAAAACTACATCTGAAATCTGAAAAAAATTGGGTGAGAAATGTGGCCTGTAGGGTGGACTTGTTGACAATTAACGTGACAAATCCAAGATGGCTGTTTTTCAACTAAATTCAGACAAATTTGATAGCACCCATCTAGACATCACACCAAAGCTACATATAAAATTTGAATAAGATTGGGTGAGAGATGCAGTCAGTAGTAGGGTGTGCCAATGGAATTGTTAACAATATATATGACAAATCTAAGATGGGTGCTGGTGGCTATGTTTTTCAATGAAATTCAGAAAAATTCAATAGCTCCCATCTGAACATTGTCCTAAAGACACATGAAATTTGGAACTAATCCGGGGAGAGATGCGGCCTGCAGGGTGTGCCAATGGAATGGAATTGTTGACAATTTATGTGCCAAATCTAAAATGGCCCGGCGACCATGTTTTTCAACAGAATTCAGAAAAATTCAATACCTCCCATCTAGGTATTGTTCTAAAGGCAAATATGAAATTTGGAATTAATCAGGTGAGAGTTGCAGCATGTAGGGTGTGCCAATGGAATTATTGACAATTTATGTGCCAAATCCAAGATGGCTGCTAGTGGCCATGTTTTTAAACGAAACTCGGAAAAATTTGATAGCTGCCATCTAGAAATGGTCCTAAAGCCACATACAAAATTTGGAACTAATTGGGTGAGAGATACGACCTGTAGGGTGTGCCAATGGAATTGTTGACAATTTATGTGCCACATCTAAGATGACCACTGGTGGCCATGTTTTTCAACAGACTTCAGAAAAATTCAATACCTCCCATCCTGGCATTGTCCTAAAGGCACAAATGAAATCTGGAACTATTCAGGTGAGAGATGCAACCTGTAGGGTGTGCCAATGGAATTATTGACAATTTAGGTGCCAAATCCAAGATGACTGCTGGCGGCCATGTTTTTCATCGAAATTCCCAAAATTTGATAGCTCCCATCTAGACATCACACCAAAGCTACATATGAAAATTGAAACTAATCAAGTAAGAGATGCAGCCTGTAGGGTGTGCCAATGGAATTGTTGACAATTTATATGCCAAATAAGGAATTTGAAAAAAAATCAAGAGCTCCCATCTAAACATTGCCCCAAAGCCACGTATGAAATTTGGAACTGATCAGATGAGAGCTGCGGTCTGTATGGTGTGCTGAAGGAAGTGTGGACAGACGTATGGATGGATGATGGACCACAACCCAACACAATGTGCCCAAATGTGCTGGGCAGGAATATCCACCACCAGCATGCAAGGAGTTAAAAACTGATTTTATGTCTGAGCCACTAAGATTCAAAGTAACAAATAGGTTGTTGATCATGGGTATAACAGTGTCTGCTCTTTGTAAGAGTATTGTCAAAAAACCCACATGATGAAGTGAGCTTAAAATGCTCAACTGGCTCAAGTTGTCTAGAAGGAAATTAAGGTGGGTTAGAGGGAGCAAGAGAGAAATAAGGGTGTTGGTGTTAAGGGATCAGAAAGATGGAAGCAAAAAAGGAAGTGTCACCTGCAATGACTGTCATCAAAACCAAAAATGTATATCTGATTCTGTTTTTCAACCCCACTTCACCCCTCCCATCACACGACCTACATTTGGCTTAAATTATGTTGAATGTAGATAAAGGAGCTTTTCTCTGAAAAAAAAACTTTCAAGTTGGATAGAATTCTGGCTTAAAATATTCAGTGCCCCATGACATAACAGTTTGCAATTTCTTTGGTCCACTCGATTCTAGTGGCCCTAAGAATACTTCATAACATATAACAATTCTCGGTTCCATGCAGTTTGGGAAATATGGGCATTTAAAAAAATATCTACTTTTTACTACTGTTCCACAAGGGCATGAAAAATTTGTTTTCCTGCTTAAATAAAGAACATGTTCCCTAATACTACAGTATATCAAATTTGTTTCAAAGTGGCCACACCCACTCAGAAAATAAAAATGCTGATAGGATCACCGAACCAATGTCGAGTTGTGACAGCACAAAAGTGGGTTTAATCAATATATCAACTTATCGTCTGGAAACCAATTGTTTACAATTTACTATGTGAAGGGTCACTGTTATTTTGACCATTGACCTAGTGATTCCAAAATAAATAGAGCGCTTTCTTGTACTAATGCCAACCTACCTATGAAGTTTCATGAACGTGGGTGGAACCATTGTCAAATTTTCATCTGAAAAGCAATTGTTTACGATTTATTATGTTCAAGGTCACTGTGACCTTGACCTTTGACCTAGCGAGTCCAAAATAAATAGGGGTCTTCCACTCACCTAGGCCAACCTACCTATGAAGTTTCACCAATTGTTTATGATTTACTATGTTGAAGGTCACTGTGACCTTGACCTTTAATCTAGCGAGTCCAAAATAAATAGGGTTCTTCCTCTCAAAGATGCCAACCTACCTATGAAGCTTCATGAACGTGGGTCAGACCATTATCAAGTTATCATCTGGAAATTTAAATTTTATAGTAAATTTCCTTTCTTATTATACCTACCACAATTGTTTACTACAGGCTTGCACAACAGTGGAAGTCCCTAACTCGGAAAATATACTCTCTATTTTGATCTTTCCCAAGCGATTTGGGAAAGAAAAGTGGTGCAAAGGCACCAAGAAAAAATAAGCCAAAGCTGTGTCAAGTGCTACTGGTGCACACCCAGTAGGGGACGCTCTTCTACTAGTACAGATCCACGGCTTCCGGTACCAGTGCGCAGTCGTGTAACTAATGCCTCATTCTTTTGAATCTGCCAACATTGGAGTTATGTGATCAGTGGGGAGGAAGGATTCTTACCCGAATAAGAAGACGGGAGGGCCTCCATGTAACAACTGTGGTAGGTACAATAAGAAAGGAAATTTACAATAAAATTTAAATTTCTTATCAACCTACCCTACAATTGTTTACTACAGGCTGAATAGACAATAGGAGGAGGGAATCACATAACCAACCCCCACATAACCCAACTGCACTGGAACCATGGACAGAAGAAGAGTTCACCAGGCTTATCAAACCATAGCATCACAAACATTAGTAAAAGACAATTGATGAGAGATGAGGCGTATGACACTGCGTGACGCACAGACAGAAAGGACAGTAAACAGCACAGGGCTGGAACTGACCTTGAAGTAGCCTAATGGCTGGGGTAGACAACAGCCTGAGCAGAAGAATGAGGGCCCAAAGAAAAAAGGTCCTCAGGCTGCTCCTGCAACAGATGCAGATAGAAGGTGGAGAAAGTAGAAGCATTTCTCCAGAAGGCTGCCTGCATAACATCCGACACCTTGACAGAGTTAGCATAAGCCCAGGAAGTAGACAAGGCATGCACCTCGTGGGCAGAAATATGATTGGTAATACAATCATCAGTCGCTAGATGAGCATAAGCCGCGCGAATAGCAAGACAAATCCATCGAGAATGGATTGAGGAGAGATCTTCTGTCAATCCAGGAATAAGAGACAGAAAGAGACGTTTCCTGCCTTTCCTAATGAACTGCGTCTGGTTGAGATAAATGCGAAGTACACAAACCAGACAGAGCAAAGGGCGATTACACTAAGCAGAAGGAAGAGCCCTGATACAGAGAGGAGGTGGAGTTGTTTTTGGTATCTGATTCTTGGCCAGAAAGGAGCAATCAGTGGTAAAAGTAACACTGTTGGCGGAGCTCCTGAAAAAGGCCGGATCAACCTAGAGAGCGCGAAGCTCACTAACCCGTCTGGCTGGGGCAAAAGCCATGAGAAAAGCTGTCTTGTATGTGAGAAAATGCATATCCACCTGGGATAAAAGTTCAAACGGTGCCCCCTAAGCAAAGTAGCACCCAAGAAAGATTCCATCTTGGGGTAAACTGCAAAATCCTAAGCCTTTTCAAAGAAAAGTGCCGAATAAGCTTGGAGAGGTATGGATTAGTGCCGATACGACGCTTTCCCACATACGAAAAGGTCTCCGAAAGCATGGACCTGTACCCTTTGATGTTAACAGGCTGGATACCCTGAGAATCAAACAGATACACCAGAAACTCCACAATCTGTGTTATCGAAGGATTGGCATAATCAACAGAGTGATCAGCACACCCTCGACAGAAGACCTTCCACTTAGCCACATAGGGTAAACCAGTGAAGTGCCGCCTTGAAGAAGAAATGCACTCCACTGCTTGTCTCGAAAAACCTCAGGAGACAGGACCTGACAAAAGATATGCATGAAGGCACAATGAAGTCGGGTCGATGCGAAACCTCCTCGGGTGACCTTGGCAAAGAAGGTCACGATGTAGAGGGAGACATGCCGGAACAGCCACCAACAGAGAGTGGAGCTGATTGATCCACACCCATTGAGGCAATCAGAATGAATTGACAACTGCAGGTTCTGATCTTGGTCAGAACCTGAGGAAGAATTGGAACCGGTGGGAAGGCATAGCCAACTAGACCATTCCAGTCGAGTGACAGAGCATCCATGACGAAAGCCAGAGGATCTGGACATGGGAACACGAAAGTGTCCACCTGATGGTTCCAAAGAGTCGCAAAGAGATTGATGTGGGGACAACCCAGAGATCGCAAAGCAACTGGAACACTGCCCTGTGAAACATCCACTCGGTGGAAATGACCCTGCCACATCGGGACAGGGAGTCGGCTAGGACATTCAGATGACCAGGAATGTGACGAACAACCACTCTGGTGTTGATATCCTGAGCTAGCAGTAGAAGATACTGAGCCAATTCGTACATGGGAACATACCGCCCTGGTTCTGAATGTAAGCGACCACTGTCGAATTGTCAGACAACAGAAGGACCTGAAGATTCGAAAGGTGGGGGATCCACTGTCTGAAACTCAGAAGAAGAGCAAGAAGCTCCTTCTGGTTGATGTGAAGAGCTGTTTGATCCTGGTCCCATACACCGTGAAGGGAAAGACCTAGGGATCCAACTTCGCACACCATCCAAGATAGCTGACATCTGCCGTCAGAACACGATCGGACGTGGGCAAGTCAAACGGAACCAGGGGTTTAGCCAGAGATGCTTCCAGCCATCTTTTGGACGCCCTGTTTACAATTTGGACGCATTGTTTTTTCAAAAAGGCCCTTCTGATGTTGCTATGCGTCCCTCACGGTGCCCTGTTGATTGTCTTTCCTAAATGTTACAAATGCCACCGGTTCCCCGTGTGTTAATTGCATAGAAAATACCCCAATTCCAATATGATACTGTCAGATACTGATAGATATCACGGAAATCTGCGTTCGGTCGATCGCATTCGAGGGCTATTCCCGTTTCTATGGTCTATTATTAGATTTCTGTAGTAGGCAACTATGATACGTCAGTGTAACGTCACGTGATTTAGGTGACTACACGGTTGTGTTGGTCAGTCCAAACTATCCTTGTTTTACCAGTGTATTTTGGGACTTACCATGGTTTACCATTGGTACTTTTTTATAAAGAAATTGAAGAATCCCCCTTCCCAACCCCGCTCCCATTATCTACCTGCTTTAGATTTGATCTGAAATCCAGAGAACGCAAATGACGACATCACCTGTCAATCTTTCTACTGTCTCCGCCCATTCAGTGACGTGAATGATGTTAAGATCTAATTTTGCTTATGGATAACCCTGAACGTACGTTTCAGTGAAATGCTGATGATCACACGTGTTCTAAACTTCGAGATGTGAATTTCACCCGTCCTAGTTTCAATGACAAATTAAGTCTACTCATTGACATTTCCTTCGAGGTCAGTCGACTGTTGACAGAATAATGCCACATCTACAATGTTTATAGTGCACACTGAACGCCGCACTCGGAACACATGCATTGCATCAATTTGCATGATGGAATGGAAGTTATGGAACAACCATCCATTGTAAGTTGTATGAAGCCAAAACGGACAGACTTGTCACAGACTCCCAGGTCAGTAATTGCACTTACAAAGTTATAAGTTACACCCCAATTCCTTTGTCTTCTGCGGCCCGGTTGGTATAATGAGAGATGAATGAAATACCTGATAGAACTGTATTTGAATTGAATACATGTAATCACGTACCAAGATACCAACATGGGTCAATGCGTTTTGTGAACTTTGGTTTAAGACCGTTACTAAGGTAACCTCGCTGCAGGTATTCGTGAATTTGAACAACCTGCCTACGTGCTGTAACACTCACCGCTCGTGGGCAGGATGTTCAAATTCATGAATACATGAATGTACCTACTACCTCAAGGCTCCACCTGAGTTAGTAACTATTACATCAATACACGGTTGGGGTTAGGCTGTAAGGGGGAGCCCGGGGGCGGGGAGGGATATAAGTCTGTGGCCCAAATGATTAAATGTCAATAAATTTGGGTGGGAAAATTGGAAAATTGTAACATGCTAAAAAATTGCTGTTAAAAAAATGTCTTTTTGCCCACTCAAAATTAAAAGTAGATTCAACCCCGAAAACTCACCAGAAGGCTCCATTTGATGCTAGATTTAAAAAATTTTCCAGGGGAGAACCACCCCGAATCCCCCTAAAAGGGCAAGTGCCTTCGGTAATTGCATGCAGATACCTTCGGCATCTGCATTTACCTCCGAAGACTCCAACTTGCCCCTCTCCCAAATTTGGACACCCTATTTTCAAATCCTGGCTAAACCCCTGAACGGAACTCCCTGTATAATCCACTAAACATCCATCCAGGGAAGAAGGTGACAAGGAAGAGAGTCTGGTAACTGAAGCACCAGATCCAGAGGATCGACATTCGGCCTCTGAGCAGAAAGTGTTGGAGAGGTCTGACATGCAGCCGACGGAGAGGAATGAGATCTGTCACCGAACAGCAGAGACCGAGCAGCTGGAGAATACACCGAGCTGTTGCAGACGTGGACTGGGACAGAGTCAGGGTGAAAGCTGAGAGAATCACAGCCCTTGCCCAGGGAACCGCCACCATATTCAGCTGAGTACGGAAGTCCATCCCCAGGGCCCAGATGACAAAACGACTGAGAAGAGACCAGGTCCGACTTCTCCTTGTTGACGTGAGCAAGCTCAACCATGTATTGACATCGGACTCCAGAAGAGCAACATTGGAGTGCCTCTGGAGGATATCATTCAGATATGCCGAAGTAGTCACCCTGGACTGTGTGCGATGGAAGGCTATCACATGCGACATCAGTCGGGTGAAGGCCCAAGGAGCCAGGTTAAGGCTGAAAGGCATGGCCCTGAACTGGTAAACTTGCCCCAGAAAAGCGAACCTGAGATACCTTCGCGATGTCCGATGAATCGGAACATGAAAGTAAGCATCTCGCAGGTCGATGCTGGAAGCGAAACATCCCTGGTGAATGGAGTGGCGAACCATCCTGAAAGTCTCCATGCTGAAGTGAAACGTCTGAAGGAACTTGTGTTGAAAGAGGCACTCTCGACAGAGTGGGGGTGCCTCCGGAAGGATATTCACAGCCCGGACCGAACAACATCTAACACCCAAGGATCGGATGTGATTGTGGCCCAATGGTCTGCAAACCCTGTCTTCCTCCAAACTGGGACGAATCGAGGTGAGGATCTTCATCTCGAGGCCCGTGAGAGGAGAAACCACCTCCTCTACTAGATGAATGATCCTGAGTCCTCCATCTGGTCTGCCAACGCTTACCCTTACCATGTGAGTAAGAAGTAGATGCGGCTTAGAATGGCCCCTGCCTCCAACAGAAGGTTGATCAAACTGGCGAAGCAGCAGGTGATCTTTGGAATGATGCAGAATGTCATCCCGGACTGTCACCACAGAATCATGGAAAAGTCGCAGACCCGCAAAAGAAGCGGATCGAAGAGCAGCATGCTGCCCCTCAGGAAGGGAACGGCTTGTGTCCAACACAGCGTCCCAGTGAACTAATTCCAAGTTAGCCGTGTTACAGGCATGTGTGTGAGTAAGGTGCATGAGCACCTTGGAAATTGCATGCAAAGGAGCCTGTACGTCGTCAAACCTATCTGGAGGCAGATAAGCAGCCGAAGCAGAGACAATGTGATCTGAGAGAGAAAGCATGCCCAGCATCTCTCTCGATAAGCCCAACAGGGACTCCAGAGATGCCATAGGAATAACGGCCGACTTGGGCTTGGAAAGCCTGAGGGAGGTGGAGACCTGATTCAAGACAGTCAAAGTCTGGCAGACTGACAGATTGGCGGAATTGTAGGAACGATAACACACAGGAGGCAAAAAGGTGTCAGCCCTGGTGAAGAACGAAGTCTTCATAGCCTTGGAACTCAGCTTAGAGTCCAAAGCTGCAAACGCTTCGGCCACCTGTACCGACTGGCATGGTCGAAGGCACCCAGAAGTGGGTTGCTCCACAGGCTGAAGGTGTGCGACCGATGATCACGGCCTAGCTGACAACCTATCTGGAGGCAGCCAAAGCAGAGACAACGTGATCTGAGAGAGAAAGCATGCCCAGCATCTCTCTCAATAAGCCCAACAGGGACTCCAGAGATGCCATAGGAATAACGGCTGACTTGTACTTGGAAAGCCCGAGGGAGGTGGAGACCTGATCCAAGACTGTCAAAGTCTGGCAGACTGACGGATTGGCGGAATCGTAGGAACGATAACACACAGGAGGCAAAAAGGTGTCAGCCCTGGTGAAGAACAAAGTCTTCAGAGCCTTGGAACTCAGCTTTGAGTCCAAAGCTGCAAACGCTTCAGCCACCTGTACCGACTGGCATGGTCGAAGGCACCCAGAAGCGGGTTGCTCCACAGGCTGGAGGCGTGCGACCGATGATCACGGCCTGGCTGACATTGTCGGCTGGTCTGATGGTTTGAGATCCGGGAGGAACTCAAACACAAAGTCAAGAGCTGCCCCCAAGTCAGAAGACTGTTGGCCCTCAACGTCAGGTATGTTGGTCCCATCCTCGGAGTCGGAAGACACATAGCCCATCACAGGCAAACCAGCTGATGCCTCCCATGGTGCAGGCACACCAGGGGGATCAGAAAGAGGCCTGCTTCCAATCCCGGGAGGCGACGCCACGTGGGCACATGGAAACCACTAGTAGCCTCGCTGGAGGCAACAGGAAGGCCATTGGAAAGAACCTGAGTGAGCAAGGAGAGGGCCTCCCTAAGCTCACGGCCCGTGGCAGCCGGTTCGATGTTGGAACGAACCGGCAAAGTGGCTTCACTCCTGACACTCTTACATGTAACCAGCGAAGGGTCACGATCCTCCAGAACACCGAATGCGGGACGACGGGTGGCAGCGGAAACATCTGCAGACAGATGCTGATAGGGGTATCCCAGACCCCGAGGATCAACAGTGCGGGAACTAAGGAGAGTCGCCGTGGACCTCAGAGGGACAGAATGTCCAGGCTGCACAAAAAGCGTCGGCCCCGCAAAACTGGCCGTCGGACCAGAGTGCGTGGACGGAAACACAACAGAATCCATGGTGACCCCACCAGGAATATCTAAATCCAAAAAGAAGGCTGCTGGGCTCGATGGCTGAGAGACCACAGCAGAGGGTTCGGCCTGCAGCCCCGAGATGAAGTCAGGGAAGGCTGAGGCCGATATCCTACGTCCACACTACCAGACATCTCTGCAGACCCCTGCAGGGATAAGCCGAGGCCGGCTGAAACGGTGACCGATGACATTGCAGACAGAACAGCAGTAGCAGCAGATACGATGGGAGCTGTTGAAACCGGTGGAAAAGTGGAGAGAGCAAAAGAGCTCAGCTCCAAAGGAGGAGTCACAACCCTAGTGACAGCCTCAGATGTCGACTGGAGAGGGACCACAGTCCCGGAACCAGGCATCTCTTCACCAGACAACTGAACAGCTCCCGCAGTATCCACCACAGGAAAAGACTGCACATTCCCCAAGGAGGGGTATAACTCTCACCAGATGTGGTCGTGTCGGGAGGCCCCGAACGACAGTGTTCCCCTTTCCTGCATGTGTGGGAGGAACAGCCACAAGAACGCACCACACGGTTCACAGAAGCCCCAAAGTGCATGACCAAGACCCACAGAGCCCACAGGGTCGGTCTGAAGAACACCCATTACAAGTGGCACAAGAAGCAAGGGAATCGTCCACATGCTTGGGCAAAAGGCATTGCCCTCAAGGAACAGTCTTGGGCATAACAGAGGTGAGAGCAGTAGAAGAAAAGGTGAACTCAACAGATGTAGAAAGTAGAAGAACACCCCCAACTATGAGAGAAAGGTGGCAGAAAATAAAGGACTGGACGGAACACAACTGAACCCAGACGGCCGACAGGGACCCAAAAAAACAGAAATGCTGCCCTCAACAGAGAGGAGAAATCCTGTCCAGACAGCCCCCCACTGACACCTAACTCCAATAATAATAATATCCAAAAGGATAACATAAATTTATCAACCAAAACATTATATGTCTGAACCGCACAGTACACAAAAGTTGTGCGCGAACACGGAGAATATGCAAAATACAGTGAAAATGTGGTTGAAATTAATAACGAGAATATATAAAAAACAGTCCTGTTATTATACGATACTCAGATCCATAATTCTAGTCACAGGTAACCATTATCAACGAGTTGAAATATCACTGTTTCATAATGCAAATGGCGGTACATCTTTCCAAGACGGCGGAAGAAATGAAAGTGTCAGTGACACTGTAGCTTAACTTGTGTGTTGTGTTTGATGAAAAGGATAATGTTCAATGTTTATGAAAGGATTATGAAATAAGACAAGAATTGTGATAATTGGGAATATGTTCATTTCTGTTCCCTGTGTGCTATGTTTATGATAAAAATAATATGAGGTGTACACTGTACTAAAGAGCTGAGGGGTGGGTTAATATGACCTCACAGTTAATGTATGTGGCCCTCACAGTTAACGTATATCAACAAAAGTTACCAAGTTACAGTGAAATTATTCCAAAACGAGTCATCCTATCAAGTTACATTAAAATCCCCTCATAAATATGGACTGTAGCCTGTGCTAAAGGTTTTCGGGCTTCGGGCCCCTGTAGCCGTCAGTTTCCCAATTGTACAAAGGGGACGTTCTCATCTAGACATTATATGAAGTCAATCTACCAAGTTACAATGAAATCCCTTAATAAATATGACCTGTAGACTGTGCTAAAGGTTTTTGGGCTTTGGCAGCCATCATGGTTGAATGATCGCAATCAAATGGGGACATTCTCATCTGGACACTATTTGGAGTCATCCTACCAAGCTACAATGAAATCCCTTCATAATTATGACCTGTAGATTGTTCTAAAGGTTTTCGGGCTTTGGGCCCCTGAAGCCGTCACAGTTGCCCAATCGTGTCCAAAAGGGGACGTTCTCATCTAGACGTTATATGAAGTCAACCTACCAAGTTACAATGAAATCCCTTCATAAATATGACCTGTAGACTGTACTCAAGGTTTTCGGGCTTCGGGCACCTGTAGCCATCACAGCTGACCAATCATGACCAAAAGGGGATGTCATCATCTAGGCATTATATGGAGTCAACCTAACAGGTTACAATGAAATCCTTCTATACATATAACCTTTTGCCTATGCTAAATGTTTTGGGCTCGGGCACCCATCAAGGCTGAATGATCACGGCCAAAATGGGAGGTTCTCATCTGGACATTATTTGGAGTCATCCTACCAAGTTACAATGAAATCCCTTCATAAATATGACCTGTAGACAGTGCAAAAGGTTTTCGGGCTTCGGGCACCTTTAGCCGTCAAAGTTGCCCAATCATGTCCAAAAGGGGACGTTCTCACCGAGACATTATATGAAGTCAACCTACCAAGTTACAATGAAATTCCTTCATAAATATGACCTGTAGACTGTGCTTAAGGTTTTCGGGCTTCGGGCTCGGGCAGCCATCATGGTTGAATGATCGCAACCAAAGGGGACAATCTCATCTGGGCATCATCTGGAGTGATCCTACGAAGTTACAATGAAATCCCTTCATAAATATGACCTGTAGATTGTGCTCAAGGTTTTTGGGCTTCGAGCATTTGTAGCCATCACAGCTGACCAATCACGACCAAAAGGGGATGTCATCATCTAGGCATTATATGGAGTCAACCTTACAATGAAATCCTTCCATAAATATGACCTTTTACCTATACTAAAGGTTTTGGGGCTCGGGCACCCATCAAGGCTGAATGATCGCGATCAAAATGGGATGTTCTCATCTAGACATTATTTGGAGTCATCCTACCAAGTTACAATGAAATCCCCTCATAAATATGACCTGAAGACTGTGCTAAAGGTTTTCGGGCTTCGGGCACCTTAAGCCGTCACAGTAGCCCAATCATGTCCAAAATGGGACGTTCTCATCTAGACATTATATGAAGTTAACCTACCAAGTTACAATGAAATCCCTTCATAAATATGACCTGTAGACTGTGCTAAAGGTTTTCGGGCTCGGGCAGCCATCATGGTTGAATGATCGCAACCAAAGGGGACAATCTCATCTGGGCATCATCTGGAGTCATCCTGCGAAGTTACAATGAAATCCCTTCATAAATGTGACCTGCAGACTGTGCTCAAGGTTTTCGGGCTTCAGGCACCTGTAGCCATCACAGTTGACCAATCACGACCAAAAGGGGATGTCATCATCTAGGCATTATATGGAGTCAACCTAACAGGTTACAATGAAATCCTTCTACAAATATAACCTTTTGCCTATGCTAGAGGTTTTTGGGCTCGGGCACCCATCAAGGCTGAATGATCACGGCCAAAATGGGACGTTCTCATCTAGACATTATTTGGAGTCATCCTACCCAGTGACAATGAAATCCCTTCATAAATATGACCTGTAGACTGTGCTTAAGGTTTTCGGGCTTCGGGCTCGGGCAGCCATCATGGTTGAATGATCGCAACCAAAGGGGACAATCTCATCTGGGCATCATCTGGAGTGATCCTGCAAAGTTACAATGAAATCCCTTCATAAATATGACCTGTAGACTGTGCTCAAGGTTTTCGGGCTTCGGGCACCTGTAGCCATCACAGTTGACCAATCACGACCAAAAGGGGATGTCATCATCTAGACATTATATGGAGTCAACCTTACAGGTTACAATGAAATCCTTCTATAAATACAACCTTTTTGCCTATGCTAAAGGGTTTTGGGCTCGGGCACCCATCAAGGCTGAATGATCATGGCCAAAATGGGACGTTCTCGTGCAGACATTATTTGGAGTCATCCTACCAAGTTACAATGAAATCCCCTCATAAATATGACCTGTAGACTGTGCTAAAGGTTTTCGGGCTTCGAGCACCTTTAGCCGTCACAGTAGCCCAATCATGTCCAAAAGGAGACGTTCTCATCTAGACATTATATGAAGTTAACCTACCAAGTTACAATGAAATCCCTTCATAAATATGACCTGTAGACTGTGCTAAAGGTTTTCAGGCTTCGGGTTTGGGCAGCCATCATGGCTGAATGATCGCAACCATAGGGGACAATCTCATCTGGGCATCATCTGGAGTGATCCTAATAAGTTACAATGAAATCCCTTCATAAATATGACCTGTAGACTGTGCTCAAGGTTTTCGGGCTTCGGGCACTAGTAGCCATCACAACTGACCAATCACGACCAAAAGGGGATGTCATCATCTAGGCATTACATGGAGTCAACCTAACAGGTTACAATGAAATCCTTCCATAAATATGACCTTTTGCCTATGCTAAAGGTTTTTGGGCTCAGGCACCCATCAAGGCTGCATGATCGCGATCAAAATGGGACGTTCTCATCTAGACATTATTTGGCATCATCCTACCAAGTTACAATGAAATCCCTTCATAAATATGACCTCTAGACTGTGCTAAAGGTTTTCGGGCTTTGGGCCCCTGTAGCCATCACAGTTGCCCAATCATGCCCAAAAGGTGACTTTCTCATCTAGACATTGTATGAAGTCAACCCACCAAGTTACAATGAAATTCCTCAATAAATATGACCTGTAGACTGTGGTAAAGGTTTTCGGGTTTTGGGCTCGGGCAGTTGTCACAGTTGGCAGATCATGCCCCAAATGGGGAAATTCTCATCTAGACATCATAAGGAGTCATCCTACCAAGTTACAATGAAATCCCTCCACATTGAACATGACCTGAAGACTGTGCTAAAAGTTTTTGGGTTTCGGGCTTGGGCAGCCATCACGGTTGATAGATCATGCCCAAAAGGGGACGTTATCATCTAGGCATTATACAGAGGCATCCTACCAAGTTACAATGAAATCCCTTCATAAATACGACCTGTAGACTGTGCTAATGGTTTTTGGGTTTTGGGCTCGGGCAGCCATACTGGTTGCCCGATCGCGACCAAAAGGGGACGTTCTCATCTAGACATGACCCCAAACCTGCATATGAAATTTCGTGACGATCAGACAAGAACTGCGGGGTGTAGCCCGTGCTAAAGGAAAATGTGAACAGACGTCACAGACTCACAGACTAACAGACTCACTGACTCACAGACTAACAGACTTCCGCACGCGAGATGGCAATAGCTTATCTTGACTATGTCAAGTTAAGCTAAAAAGAATGAGTCACTAGTTACACGACTGCGCACTGGTACCGGAAGCCATGGATCTGTACTAGGAAAATAGCGTCCCCTACAGGGTGAGCGCCGGTAGCACTCGACCCAGTTTTGGCGTATTTTTTCTTGATGCTTTTGCACCACTTTTCTTTCCCAAATCACTTGGGAAAGATCAAAGAAGAGAGTATACTTTCCGAGTTAGGGACTTCCACTGTAGTGCAAGCCTGTAGTAAACAATTGTAGGGTAGGTTGATAAGAAACCAATATTTATTTATTTATTGGTGTGTAAGGTCACATACTTATGCACAATGGCTAATCGTGACCATGACAGTTTTACGGAAGGAGGAAGCCGGAGTACCCAAAGAGAACCACCGTGCAATGACGAGCAACTGTCTGCTCATCAACATTCTAACTCTGTTCAAGCTCCGCTCAAGCAGGTTTACAACGGTTGAAGACATGAGCACTATCGATGTGCAATACGCCTTAGTACACGGCGTCATCGTGCCCCCATGTAGGCAACCGGGATAAAGTGCCTTGCCCAAGGACACAACACGGGTCATCCCGGATGAGGATCGAACTCGAGACCTCTAGCATAGAAGCCTAACAGTCTTCCACTGAGCCACAGTGCTCCCATCTGGAAACCAATTGTTTTGATTTACTATGTTCAGGGTCACTGTGACCTTGACCTTGGACCTAGTGAGTCCAAAATAAATAGGGTTCTTCCGCTCATGAAGGCCAACCTACATATGAAGTTTCATAAATGTGGGTTGAACCATAGTCAAGTTATCATCCGGAAACCAATTGTATACAATTTACTATGTTCAAGGTCAATGTGACCTTGACCTTTGAACAAGCAAGTTCTAAATAAATAGGGTTCTTCCTCTCACCGATGCCAACCTACCTATGAAGTTTAATGAACGTGGGTCAAACCATTATTAAGTTATCATCCAAAAACCAATTGTTTACACCCGCCCTTCACAAAACTATAAGTCGAGTTTGACTTCGTCACAACTCAACTAAAAATCAATTGAACAAACTTGGAGGGGTATCTCCCAAGGTAATTTATGCCAAGTTTGGTTGGGGTTGGTCTACTGGTTCGGAAGAATACCGATATGCAAAGACAATGGACATATGGCGGGTGCCATGTGATGGCAATACCCCATGCTGACTCTCAGTCAGAAAGCCAAAAGCAATTTCAATCGATGTCATAAGCCACCAACAGCTCTGACAACACAATAATATTTGACAGCAAAAGAAATCAAGTTGCATGCAAAGCAGGTTTCCTAGGCAGTGGTTGAAATATCTAACAAAAACAACCTATAACTTTGCCACTACTCCTGTAGTATTGTGACTGTGGTGTAACAGGCACACATCAGTGGTAGGCCAACTACAGTGTTTGGTGACTTTTCCATGGGGCATTTTACTTTTGACAACTATTAAATGTATGTCAACTGAAGATTTCCTAGACTATTTATATATTTATATATTAGGGTTTAACAATACTTTAACAACCAAGATCACATCATATCGGTGACAGTTTTATGGGTGGAGGAATCTGGAGTACAAGGAGAGAACCACCAAGCAACAATCAGCAGCTGCCAGCTCCCCAACATCGTAACTCTGCACTACAGCACAGGCAGGGTTAGACTGGTTGAAGACATGTGCACCACCAGTGTGCAGTACGCCTTAATACACGGTGTCATGCCGTAATGTGGACAATCAGGGTGAAGTACCTTGCCCAAGGACCCAACATGGGAACACAAATCGATCGCTCAGATGATCACCCATCCAAGGACTAACCGGGCTCGACGTTGCTTTACTTCGGTGATCTGATGAGAACCGGTTACCGCAATGCCACCACGACCCTGATTTTCTAGACTACTTTTTCCAAGATTGAAAATTGCTATACAGACATTATATGAAAGTGTCAATGACACTGTAGCTCGACATGTACATGTATAGTATGTGACACAGTAATGACAAACATCTAGGTAATGACCTGATAACAAAGTACATATAAAGTATTGTAACGGTCTGTACATAAATACTGACCGTAGCCTGTAACAAATGTATTGGTAACGTATTGTAAAGGTGGGCGACAGTCAGATGCTAAACTAGAAAAGAAATCTTTGAGTCCCAGAGTGGGTCTGACTGAATCCCAAAATATTTGTTCTCATAGCACAGTGATAACAAAGGCACCCAAAACCACTTCCTGACCCAAGGTGATAACAAAGGTATCCAAGAAGTTTCATGAAGATCAGTTCATAAATACGAGCCATATAGAAGTTGACAAAAAACTGATTGGACCTAATTTCGGTCCAAAATGGCCACTGGCTGTCATCTTGAATTTTGGACCGCACCCAGAAACACTCGTTCTCGTCCCAAGGTGATAACAAAGGTACCCAAGAAGTTTTGTGAAGATTGGTTCATAAATACAACTTCTAGCCCGAGTCGTATTGACATGTGCACTTACTGTGTATGAGAAGAACTGAATAAATCAAAATTCATCTAATTTACATAATTTCTGCACAAGAAAAAAAAAACATATTATATGTGATGTATTCCATGTTACTAAACATTCATACAAAAATTTATTCAAATCAGAACTTTCATACAGAAGTTCTGTACAAAAAACTGATTGCAATAATTTTGGTACAAAATGGCTGCTGGTGGCCATCTTTCGGACCACACCCAAAAACAATCGTTCTCATCCCACAGTGATAACAAAGGTACCCAAGAAGTTTTGTCAAGATCGGTTCATAAATACGGCCACTAGCCTGAGCCATATAGAAGTTGTGTACAAAAAACTGATTAGACCTAATTTCGGTACAAAATGGCCACTGGCAGCCATCTTGAATTTTGGACCACACCCAGAAACACTCGTTCTCGTCCCAAGGTGATAAAGGTACCCAAGATGTTTCGTGAAGATCGGTTCATAAATACAGCCCCTAGCCCGAGCCTTATTGACATGTGTACTTACTGTGTGTAAGTAGCACTGAAAAAATCAAAGTTATCTAATTTGCATAATTTCTGCACGAGAAAAAAAAACGTATTATATGTGATGTATCCCATGGTACTAAACATTCACACAAAAAATTATTCAAATCAGCGCTTTCCTATGGAAGTTCTGCGCAAAAATCTGATTGCACCTAATTTGGTACAAAATGGCTGCAAACGGCCATCTTGAATTTCGGACCGGACCCAAAAACACTCTTTCTCGTCTCAAGGTGATACCAAAGGTACCCAAGAAGCTTCGTAAAGATCGGTTCATAAATACGGCCTCTAGCCGGAGCCGTATTGGCATTTGCACTTACAGTGCTGAAAGTAACACTAAATACATCAAAGTTAGTCTAAATGCATAATTTACACTTGAGAAAAAAACCTGAATTATATGTGATGTATCCCATGGTACTAAACATTCATACAAAAAAATTTTCAAATCAGAGCTTTCATATGGAAGTTCTGTGCAAAAATCTGATTGCACCTAATTTTGTACAAAATGGTTGCCAGCGGCCAACTTGAATTTTGGACCGGACCCAAAAACACTCGTTCTCGTCCTACGGTGATAAGAAAGGCACCCTAGAAGTTTCGGAAAGATCGGTTCATAAATACGGCCTCTAGCCCGAGCTGTATTGAATTGTTGATGGACAGATGGACGACTGGCCATGGCATAAGCTCAAATTTGACTTACGTCAAAGTTGAGCTAAAAATGGTATACATTTTTACCATTTAGTTAAGCAATTTGCAAAGTAACATTCAGAAAGTAAATTATTCCCTCCACTCATGAAATGACCTTGTGAAGCTCCTTCCAATGCAGGGTTACATGATATGGTTTTGTTGAAATTTTGGGAAAACTTTCAACAAAAAAAAAATTAAAATAACATATTTTGTTTGATACTGTGTGGCAGTGTGTGCATTGGGTAAAGGTTTAAAAGACTTAACAGGACTACTTTTTTCTCTATTGTAGAGGATTACCAAATTTCCATGTATTTTTTAATTATCTCCCTTGATGCCTACTCACTCAAGTGACATAGCTAAACTTTTCAGCCCAGAAGAAGCTTATTTTATGATTTTGCTATTTATGGCCTCTTCTGGGCTGAACATTTAAACAATTCTTTTGATGTCATTCACACACGATGTTCTTATATGAAAAGTTTGGGCATGTGAAAGCCCAAAATACTTCATTTGAGAAGCTTATTCCAGTTTGACATTGAAGTTAGATATCTCTTTTACAATCCTGCACAAAAAATATTTCTGAGTTTGTTGCTGTTTATTTATAAAATCTACAATATTTGGTGGCACTCTATAAGTTTTCAACAAGAATCCATCAGCCATGACCTTTTAAACACTGTATTCAACAAAATCTGTGACGTTTTATTTGCAATAATAACAAGAGGCCCCATGGGGTGATGCCTGAGGCACTCACCTGACCATAGTCCAAATTTCAACCTAGGGACTTAACTTGAACAAACCTGAAGGACTTTGTATACCAAAGATCAAAAGATTCTGACTGGTGGTTCTGGAGAAGATTTTGAGAAGATTTTGAGAATATTACCAATTTTGCACTATGTTAAAATTTGCTCCCTTAGAGAGCCCAATTATTAACCGCTGGACTTGAGTAGAACAAACTGAATCCAACCCCTATAAGGATTCTGCATGCCATGTATGAAATGATTCTGACTGGTGTTTCTGGAGAAGAAGAGTTTTAAAGATTATTCCTCTTACTGGACTAAGTTAAAATTTGGGCTCCATTAGGGAGCCCACATATTAACCCAAAGACTTGATTTGAACAAATTTAGATCTTACATCGGACTTCCCTAAGGATGCTGTATACCAAATATCAAAAGATTCTGACTGGGGGATCTGAAGAAGAAGATTTTCAAAGATTATTCCTTATACTGCACTAAGTTAAAATTAGGGCTCCATTAGAGAGCCCAATAATCAACCGATGGACTTGAGTTGAACAAATTGAATCCAAATCCCCTAAAGATTCTGTATGACATATTAAATGATTTTGACTCGTGTTTCTGGAGGAGAAGAGTTTTAAAGATTATTCCTCATATTGGACTAAGTTAAAATTTGGGCTCCAATACTGAATAGGGAACCCAAATATTAACCCAGGGACTTTGTTTGAACAAAATGAGATCTAACCTCCCTAAGGATGCTGTATACCAAATATCAAAAAGATTCTGACTCAGTCTGGTGGATCTGAAATTTTTTAAAAAGATCATCCCCCACATTGCACAAAGTTAAAATTCGGCCCCCCAAAGGAAGCCCAAATGTTAACCAAGGGACTTCATTTGGACAATCTTGAATCTGACCCTCATAACAATGATGCATATCAAACATTAAAAGATTCTTACTGGGGTTCTGAAAAAGATTTTTAAAGATTATTCCCCATATTGCCCTAAGTTAAAATTCGGGCTCCTGTATTGAGCCCAAATATGAAGCAAGGGGGCTTAATTTTAACAAACTTGTATTGACCCTCATGGATGCTGTATACCAAATATCAAAAGACTCTGATCAGTGGTTCTGGGGAAGAAATTTTTTTTAATTTTTGCAAATTTGTTGACTCCGCATTTTTTTTATCCCCACCCCCTCCCCCCACAGAACACCCTGACACAACCAATGGCAATTTTGTTTTTACCATTCCATTCTACTAGTCCTAAGGATGCTTCATACCATATAACAGTTCTCAGTTCCATGTGGTTTGGGAAATATGAGTGTCGGAAAATATTTCTATTTTTAGATTCTGGGGTTCCCACGGGTACCCACAAAATTTATTTTTTTGCAGTACTCAAGTACTTATGACTCAATAATACAACATACCAAATTTGGTTCAAATCTGACGATCAGTTTAGAAAACAGAAATTTTGGGCGGGCCAAAAATCTTTCCCCTCCCATTAAAAAGGTAAATATTGCTCCATGAACTTTCTTTGAACAAACTTGATTCTACCCCTCAAATGGAAACTCCATACTGTATATCAAGTCATTGTACCCACTGGTTCATGAGAAGAAGATTTTAATAAAACATTTGAGCATTTTATCCTACCTCCACCCTATAAGGTTGGGCAAGTTGATTTGAACAAAAACAAAATGCGATGTCAGAACAAGCAATCACCTCAAAATTTAACTAAAATTGGTTCAGTGGTTTAGGAGGAGCAGATTCAAACACCATGTTTATGGATGACAGACAACCGACAGAAAGTGATCACAAAAAAGTTCATCCTGACTTTTTGTCAGGTGAGCTAAAAACCAAATCAGTTTCTCTCTGCAATGAAACAGAATGAAAACACACTTCCAGTATTGACGTTCAGTCAGGAGAGCTAAAAACTAAATTAGTTTCTCTCTGCAATGAAACAAATCGAAAACACACTTTCAGTATTTAAGGAGGACGAAACCAACAAATTCTTAATCCTAGCGGCTCACATCTCTCATGTCTATTTGATAAGGAGTCAAGGGCAAGATAATATCAAATGAAAGTGTCAATGATACTGTAGCTCAACTTGTTTAAGACATGTACATGTATAGTATGTGACACAGCAATGACAAACATCTAGGTAATGCCCTGATAACAAAGGTACATATAAAGTATTGTAACGGTCTGTACATAAAAACTGACCGTAGCCTGTAACAAATATATAGGTAAAGTATTGTAAAAGTGGGGTGACAGTTAGATGATAAACTAGAAAAGAAATCTTTGAGTCCCAGAGTGGGTCTGACTGAACCCCAAAATATTTGTTCTCATAGCCAAGTGATAACAAAGGCACCCAAAAACACTTGTTCCTGTCACAAGGTGATAACAAAGGTACCCCAAGACAGTTCATGAATACAGACTCTAGCCTGAGCCGTATTGACATGTGCACTTACTGTGTATAAGTGGCACTGAACAAATCAAAGTTCAACTAATTTGCATAATTTCTGCACGAGAAAAAAACCTGTATTATATGTGACGTATTCCATGTTACTAAACATTCCTACAAAAATTTATTCAAATCAGAACTTTCATACAGAAGTTCTGTACAAAAAACTGATTGCACTAATTTTGGTACAAAAAGACTGCTGGTGGCCATCTTGAATTTTGGACCGCACTCAAAAACACTCGTTCTCGTCCCACGGTGATAACAAAGGTACCCAAAAAGTTTCGTAAAGATCAGTTCATAAATACAGCCTCTAGTCTGAGTCATATTGGCATTTGCACTTACAGTGCTGAAAGTAACACTAAATAAATCAAAGTTAGTCTAATTTGCATAATTTAAGCACGAGAAAAAAACCTGTATTATATGTGACGTATCCCATGGTACTAAACATTCATACAAAAAATTATTCAAATCAGAGCATCATATGGAAGTTCCGTGCAAAAATCTGATTGCACCTAATTTTGTACAAAATGGATGCCAGCAGCCGCCTTGAATTTCGGCCGGACCCAAAAACACTTGTTCTCGTCTCACGGTGATAACAAAGGTACCCAAGAAGTTTCGTAAAGATCGGTTCATAAATATGGCCTCTAGCCCGAGGCGTGTGTACAGCGCGATGGACAGACAGGTGGACAGACGGACAACAGCCATGGCAATACCTCAAATTTGGCTTCGCCAAAGTTGAGCTAAAAATATATTTTTTTTTACACATAAAAGCTTTTCCATGAACATGGAATTAAATATTATAGACGGATAAAATGGTTCATGCTGAACACCCAATACGATAAGACAAAAAACATACATGCTTGGACTCTGTCCAGGGATTCTGGGTTCCTCTACCCATAACACTACAGGACACAAGGTGACCCAGGCTATTGAAGTACTTTAAAAATATAAGAAAAAACAAGTCCAGAGGTAGGCAAAACCTCATGTATTACCAATATGGACATTTCCTAATAGGGGGTGGACAAAACTTCATTCATAATGTGACAGATTAATAACACTTGGATAGGTTTATTTTTTTTATTTTTATATTTAAAAAGAAGTTTTTTTATTTCACTCTTTCTCAGGTAATATTTCTTACAAAAACATATAGGCTCTCCTTACACAACAGGATACAGTTCAGAAACAGAAGTCTGATAAATTTAACTCACAAAATCAGAATAGATTCTAATTTTGAAAGCTGTGCAGAAACCAGGGGGGGATATGGGATGGGGAGAGGGAAGGTGAGGGAATCCTCCATACACCACTGAAATTGTTTTCAGAAATGTTTAGGTTCTATCGGATTTAATTTCCTTGAAAAAAGTTCTTTGCCCACCATTGGAAAAATTTGGGAAACAGAAAAATGTTTTGACAATTGCCAAGATCAAGACTCAATCAAGCAGTGGTGAATCCAAACCGTTGCTAAATGGGATGTGGGACAGAAGGTTGGCGGTTATAATCTGCTAATTATCTTTTTCAATGTTTGCCTCCAAAATATAGATCATGACTCCTCTTTGGTGCAAGTATGTCTACAGTGAGCTTTTTCTGATGAGGTGTCATAAGCTATGATTTGGTAACAAAATGAAAATTTGTAATTTTATAAGAGAAATACAAGTGTCGTGTGCTTTCATGTCAGATAAGTGGCTGAAAGAAATTATAACCACTCTCATTTGCTTGTATTATACGATTTAATATGTTTTTACACAAAAAGTTTTGTAAAGATCAGTTCATAAATACAGCCTCTAGTCTGAGTCATATTGGCATTTGCACTTACAGTGCTGAAAGTAACACTAAATAAATCAAAGTTAGTCTAATTTGCATAATTTAAGCACGAGAAAAAAACCTGTATTATATGTGACGTATCCCATGGTACTAAACATTCATACAAAAAATTATTCAAATCAGAGCATCATATGGAAGTTCCGTGCAAAAATCTGATTGCCCCTAATTTTGTACAAAATGGATGCCAGCAGCCGCCTTGAATTTCGGCCGGACCCAAAAACACTTGTTCTCGTCTCACGGTGATAACAAAGGTACCCAAGAAGTTTCGTAAAGATCGGTTCATAAATATGGCCTCTAGCCCGAGGCGTGTGTACAGCGCGATGGACAGACAGGTGGACAGACGGACAACGGCCATGGCAATACCTCAAATTTGGCTTTGCCAAAGTTGAGCTAAAAATATATTTTTTTTTACACATAAAAGCTTTTCCATGAACATGGAATTAAATATTATAGACGGATAAAATGGTTCATGCTGAACACCCAATACGATAAGACAAAAAACATACATGCTTGGACTCTGTCCAGGGATTCTGGGTTCCTCTACCCATAACACTACAGGACACAAGGCGACCCAGGCTATTGAAGTACTTTAAAAATATAAGAAAAAACAAGTCCAGAGGTAGGCAAAACCTCATGTATTACCAATATGGACATTTCCTAATAGGGGGTGGACAAAACTTCATTCATAATGTGACAGATTAATAACACTTGGATAGGTTTATTTTTTTTATTTTTATATTTAAAAAGAAGTTTTTTTTATTTCACTCTTTCTTAGGTAATATTTCTTACAAAAACATATAGGCTCTCCTTACACAACAGGATACAGTTCAGAAACAGAAGTCTGATAAATTTAACTCACAAAATCAGAGTAAATTCTAATTTTGAAAGCTGTGCAGAAACCAGGGGGGGGGGGGGGGAGATATGGGATGGGGAGAGGGAAGGTGAGGGAATCCTCCATACACCACTGAAATTGTTTTCAGAAATGTTTAGGTTCTATCGGATTTAATTTCCTTGAAAAAAGTTCTTTGCCCACCATTGGAAAAATTTGGGAAACAGAAAAATGTTTTGACAGTTGCCAAGATCAAGACTCAATCAAGCAGTGGTGAATCCAAACCGTTGCTAAATGGGATGTGGGACAGAAGGTTGGCGGTTATAATCTGCTAATTATCTTTTTCAATGTTTGCCTCCAAAATATAGCTCATGACTCCTCTTTGGTGCAAGTATGTCTACAGTGAGCTTTTTCTGATGAGGTGTCATAAGCTATGATTTGGTAACAAAATGAAAATTTGTAATTTTATAAGAGAAATACAAGTGTTGTGTGCTTTCATGTCAGATAAGTGGCTGAAAGAAATTATAACCACTCTCATTTGCTTGTATTATACGATTTAATATGTTTTTACACATGTCTTCAAGTCTCATTTCTAGCTGAGTCAGGTAAGTAATGAACATCTCTATTTCTATTTGTTGAAATTTCAATACCTTTGTCTTTTATTGAATAAAGTCACTGTCACAAATAAAATATAAAAGAGACAAAATTTCAAACCAGCCGTTTATGCAAGCGGTAATCCGATTCAAATATTGACAGCTAATTAATTATCCACTATCGTTTCTTGTGTTCGTTATTTAGTAGGGCAAATCAGCAGCGACTAATTAATGAAAACAAGTTCTGCATCATGCAACACATTTTAAATCCTCTTAATGACCAAAATACTCATCAGACGTCTATAAAATTTCACACATGAGTAAAACATACGCCTACACACAGTCTCTATCCCTTTGAAACTTTTATTGAAACCATTTTTAAGCACAAAATCTATAGTATTTCATATTATAGACATGGGCATACCATGTCATCAATGTCTTTATTGAATAAAGCCACTACTGTGGCTCTACACATGAAAGGTATAGATAAACTCATCTTGTTTAAAGCTATCATGAATATTTGATTATCCAACTATCAATCATTCAGGATATAATCTAATAATAGATAAACAGTCAGAAATTTGGTGAGAATGGCACAAGGAGCCATTTCAAGAAAGCAGCCTTCCCAAATCTGACATTGACCATTCATGATGTTCATTTCTGTTTGGAGAATGTTTTTTTTCTTAATACTCTTAAGGAGTCACACACGAGGAGAAGGAGGAGAGAGTGAAAGAGTATAGACCATATTGGTCAGGTGCAATCTACATGTTTATCTATTTTTCATAAAAAACTGGAAACCTATTTATTTACTTATTGGGGGTTTAGTGATACTTTCGAAAGCCAGGGCCACCTTATGTCGGACAGTTTTATGGGTGGAGGAAGCTGGAGTACCTGGAGAGAACCACCTAGCAATGGCAAGTAACTGTCAGACTCCACAAATGTACTAACTCCACACAAGCAGGGTTTGCACTGGTTGAAGACAAGTGCACCATCGCCGTGCAGTACCCCTTAGTACACAACGCCACCGTGCACCCATGTGGGCAACTGGGGGGATTAAGTGTCTTGCCCAAGGACATGACGTGGTTGCCACGGGTGGGAATCGAACAGAGGACCTCTCAGTTTGCAGCCTGCATCTCTACCTACTAAGCCACTGCAATCCCAACTGTAAATCAGTATCCTGTATTAAGTCACATAAATAAAGTACATGTATTACGTTTCTTATTTTTAGTTTAATCCTGCATCACCTAGAGATATTATCAGGTGCCATGGGGGTGGGAGAGGGGGATCTGAATGGAGGATTTCTGCCCTCACATTTGGGAAACAATGTTCAAAATATTTGAAGATGCTCATATTTTTATTCTAGCTTATATGTTCAAATAATTGTTTGTTCCTCTACATGTACTTGTCATCTGTTTGCTATTATTCGAATCGACGGTGATGGTGTTCTTACCATCCCAATGGGATGTCAAATTACACAATGTAGGTCTTTTGTGCAATCTGGTCGATTTGAGGAAATTAGCCAGCTAGGTACTGGGTCAGTATTGAAAGGCTCTACTTTACGAATGGTCAATAATTGCCCATATTGCTTCTCAGGTAACACTTTTTACATGATTTATTGGGCAAGTCCAGGAACCCTGCTTATATTTTCAAAACATCCAGCTTTTGAGAACACTATTTGCAATACCCCCATCCACAAGTTTAGCATGAAATATTCAATCACTAGTTTGCTATCTATGATCTTCCAAATGTTCGTAAACAAGCATTACATGATATTTTTACAAAGGGCCATAACTCTCATAATTTTCAATGAATATCGCTGGTCATCGAACTTGACGTAGACATTGTTGATATAGAGACATATTCTGAAAAGAAATTAAATCTGTTTTTTATTGTTAAAGTTATACTATACATGTAAACGAGCATTACACAATATTTATTAAACAAAGGGCAATAACTCCAATTATTTTCATCAGATATCGCTGGTAATCGAACTTGAGGTAGACATTGTTGCTATAGAGACATTTACCGCAAAGAATTGAAATTTGTTAACTATTGTTCAAGTTATGCTGTAAATAAGTTTTACAGAATATTTTTATAACAAAGGGCAATAACTCCCATAATTTTCAAGAGATATCGGTGGTCAACGAACTTGATGTAGACATTGTTGCTATAGAGACATATACCAAAAAGAATTGAAATCCATTAACTCGTGTTCAAGTTATGTTGTAAACAATGTTTGGACGGTCGTTCAGACAGTTGATACATTGTGTTGATTTGTCATATGGGGTTAACCCTTTACCCAACGCAGACGATATCAAAATTTATTATTTTAAATATCATTTTTAAAAAATTTTCAAAAAATTTCAACAAAACCATATCATGTGACCCCTCATTGGAACGAGCTCACATGATATGGTTTTGTTGAAATATTTTGAAAAATTTAATTTTTTCAACTGCTCAATTTGCATATTACGTGGGTGGATGTGGACGATTCGTTAGGTAAAGGGTTAATCCATTAGTTGAACCTTATGTATAGTGCCCCTCTGTGGGGTTATTTACTTGAGCAAACCTACATTGTGGGGTTTTTTTTGGTCCCATTATTTCGAAATTTTAGAAATAACACCGTGGGATTAAATCCAAAAATAGAGATTTAACCCTCTAGAGGTAACACCACAATACAGAAAAAAAACATAACGTATAGCCTGTACTTGTAATTGACCCCACAATGTAGCTCTGCTAAGAGCAGACAGATGGATGGAAGGATGGCTGGGCAGATGGACGGAGCTCTACCCCTCCCTTATGGGAGGATAATACATGTAAATATATCTATTTGAGATGGCAGTTGGCAACAGGGGCATACACTATGCTGTAAGTGACTGTTACAAGAACCACTTAGGTCCAATTTATGTGCCCGACTTTACTCTAATTAGACTTATTGTTGCTGGCTGTAAACCAATCACTCGGTGTCACACTGAATACTGCCCTTTGACACATCTAACAGAAAGATTGTGGTAAAAAGCTTGAAACTAAACTCATTCTTGGATAAAAAGCGAAATAAAAACTCTTATTTTTAATCAGAGGTACTTGACACAAGCTGTGAAATCGAAAGAAAAATTATATCTGGCAACATTTTTTAATCGGTGCTGACAAGCTCCCATAATGGTATATAAATATTAACATTAATATACCATTATGAGGGCACATCAGCATCGATCCAAAAATGCTATCAGATATCATTTGTTTTTATTTCTCAGCTTGTTCCGAGTTCCTGTGATTTTAATCACCGGGATTTTTACAAACTGAAATTGAAAATTTACTTTAAATCGTTGTAATCCGTTCCACTCACAGGTCTCAGAAATTAATAAAGTTTGTAATCTCTTTGCCTCTAATACTCGGCGGACTGCTTACATCTCCTACATTTTCTCAAAAATGCCATAATCCCTTCTGCTCTCTGGTCCGAGAAATTAATAATGTATGTAATCTCTTTGCCTATAATCCTCTGCAGACTGCAAACGACCTCCGACTTACTTGTATAGTGTAATCTCCAAACTCTGTCGGCGATTCTTGTTTGATATTGATTGAACTGTTCTCGGACCTGGACGAATGATGTAATAATCACTTGCAGCAGAGTGTACAAGTGAATTATGGTTCCAATTCATTTGCATGCCAAAGTTCCCGCTTTCTGAACGGGAAAGTGCTGATAATCTGAATAGATGGAATCTAAACGTAGTGGGGTACCAGTAGCCGATTGCCGAGGTAAGTGGGGTAGCTGCTACTGTGGGTCCGGGGTAAATTTGGCCTTAGTTGATATGGCCTAATTACAGGCCAAATTGATTCACTTTTTAGTCCAAAATGACCCCACTTTCAAACAAAGACAAATAATCGATTTAAATATATTTTAAGTATATTTTGGTTAAACAAGTGTTTGACCACTGAGGTTGTTTTTGTCCCCTTCGGCGCTTTTGTGACATAAGGTGTTTTTGTCAAAGAAGACACTAGAATATTTAAGCATCTTGGATTTTGAAAAAAAAATATTGAGCGTGCATAATCCCCTCACAACTTTATCCATGTACCATATATGAAAGGTGTAGCTTGAACCATGTTGGAGGGAGGGGTGGTAACATAAAATAGAGAAAAAAGCTTAAAAAACACAACAAAAATGGCTGCCATTCCGCCATCTTGGATTTTGAAAAATAAATATTGACTGTGCATCATCCCCTCAGAACCATTTATCCATGTACCAAATATGAAAGGTGTAGCTTGAAGCATATTAGAGGGAGAGGTGGTAACATAAAAACAGACACAGACAGACAGACGGACAGACAGATGTTAGATTTTGAAAAAAAATATTGAGCGTGCATAATCCCCTCACAACCCCTTTATCCATGTACCATATATGAAAAGTGCAGCTTGAACCATGTTGGAGGGAGCAGTGGTAACATAAAACAGAGAAAAAGGCTTAAAAAACACAACAGAAATGGTTGCCATGGCGCCATCTTGAATTCTGGAAAAAAAATATTGAACGTGCAACATCCCATTACAATCCTCTATCCATGTGCCAGATATACAAAGTGTAGCTTGAACCATGTTGGAGTGAGGGGTGGTAACATAAAATAGAGAAAAAAGCTTAAAAACACAACAAAAATGGCCGCCATGCCGCCATCTTGGATTTTGAAAAAAAAATATTGAACGTGCATCATCCCCTTCCAACCCTCTATCCATGTGCCAAATATGCAAAGTGTAGAATGAACCATGTTGGTGGGAGGGGTGATAACAAGAAAATAGAGAACAAAAGCTTAAAAAACACAACAAAAATGGCCGCCATTCTGCCATCTTGGATTTTGAAAAAAGAATTTTGAACGTGCATCATCCCCTCAGAACCATTTATCCATGTACCAAATATGAAAGGTGGAGCTTAAAGCATGTTGGAGGGAGAGGTGGTAACATAAAAAACAGACAGACAGACAGACATACGGAAGGACGGACAGACGAATTTTGGAAAAAAAATATTGAACGTGCAACATCCCATTACAACCCTCTATCCATGTGCCAGATATAAACAAGTGTAGCTTGAACCATGTTGGAGTGAGGGGTGGTAACATAAAATAGAGAAAAAAGCTTAAAGAACACAACAAAAATGGCCGCCATGCCGCCATCTTGGATTTTGAAAAAAAAATATTGAACGTGCATCATCCCCTCCCAACCCTCTATCCATGTGCCAAATATGCAAAGTGTAGCTTGAACCATGTTGGTGGGAGGGGTGGTAACATGAAAATAGAGAAAAAAAAGCTTAAAAAACACAACAAAAATGGGCTCCATTCCGCCATCTTGGATTTTGAAAAAAAAATTTTGAGCGTGCATCATCCCCTCAGAACCATTTATCCATGTACCAAATATGAAAGGTGTAGCTTAAAGCATGTTGGAGGGAGAGGTGGTAACCTAAAAACAGACAGACAGACAGACAGACAGACAAATGGACGGACGGACGGACGGATGGACGGACGGACAGACAGACGGAGTGCAATCCTATAGTCCCCTTACGGTTCCCGTAGGGGACTAATAAGACATAAATAACAGAAATTCTTAATTTTTTAAACAACTTTATTGTGAAAACATATCAGTATAAATAATTCAAACTTTGATTTCCAGTTTCTGAACAACTGTTTTCACAATCATAAAAGAGTGGGATTAGTGTCTTTTTTTCTGGTGGTCGTAAATTTTTACCACCGGTAAAGCTGTTTTTTAGAGCGATAATGTTGAACTCATTCTGAAAAGTTGTTTTCATAGTAATCAATGTGAATGGCTGTTTTAATAATGATGCAAGCACATTGTTTTGAGAAGGGTGATGATGATTGACTGAATGTGTATAAGCTATGAAAAAGATCAGATTATACCATTCACTTGTTGAAACGGGGTGATACGCCGGTATTTTAAGAGAGAATCGAACGTTTTCATTATGTTTTAACAACCAGATTGAAGATGAGTATCATTTATTCTTGAATGTCCGTCACTAAATGCCGTCTGCAAAAAATATATTAAATCCTTTTATATCCCAGTATGTTTCAGCAGGCCTTCAAATTCATTTATTTTGGGCACACCATGTTGCCCTAATTTAGGCACATTAAAAATAGAAATAACAGTCTTATCCTGTTATGTTTTACTGCATCACCTTTCTATGTGTTTCTATGGTCATATTATGATGGAAGTTATTCTCAATGTAGAAAAGGCACTGAGAATTTGTAAATTTTGGTTGATGTCCTCACCTTCTCTATTTTGGGCACACCTGTAAATGGTGTGAAATTGGGGTAATCTAAAGGCCTGGTTTCAGTTATGTCATTTATTATCAGAATGCTGTTCATGTTCCCAATATAAACTTAGGTATTTACTTGAAAAATGCATTTCACTTTCGAGATGGTGAACCACTCATACATCTTCTGAAAAGCTGTGTCCAAAAATATAAGCATGATCAAGTCTCAATGCATCAGTTATGTGCAACTGCCCATTTATATTAACTGAAATTCCAAACTCCCACATAGGGCAACAAGTTTCCCCATTCTTTACACTCAATCCACTGGTCTGTCAAGAGACTGAAGCTTGAGTGAATTTTGCAAAATTATGCTATTCCCACCAATGGGCATAATGCCCACAGTGCATGAGTTGATGAATAAACCATATATATCTTGTTAACAATGCATGCATGTGCTGAATGTAATACAATATGTATTGCGGTAATGAAAATATATCATGCCTAGTGGGAATAACTGTTGCTACAACAATGCACATCTCTATTAGGCATGTCAAATTTTCACATCTAAATACTAGTTCAGCGATCTAAACGTAGTGGCTACCCCTCTACGTTCAGATTTCTCCCAGTCAATTCTGCAGAAAAATTCCCCATCAAGTTTTTATGGGAACTCAAAACTTGAAAATAGGAATATCTATCAAGCTTTCGCCCTTTTCACCGGCTGCATTCGATAGTACACGTATTTCCTTACATTTGTGAAGAGTAAATTAATCCAAACTATATGTTATCCTGTTGAGCCAAATTTCATTTCATTCTTCTGTTTGCCCTCACTTCGATCTCTCGTGGATCCATAAGCAAATAAATTTATTCGGATTGCAAGAGGTCTCGAATTCAGGGAAATCTTTCCGGAAAGGAAACAAACTCAAAATCGGCATTGGGAGCACCACCAAGGAAAAAGAAGAAAAAAGGACAAGGTCAGTAGGGTCGAAAGCGGTTGAACTGAAACTTCATTTATTCAGGCCGAACTTGTCTGTTGCTCATTGTCTGTGAGCACCTATCACTCATTTGATTTTTTGATTGGGCACAGAGCAGGGAATAGTTATCTTGCTGTCTGAGTGTGTGACGTTTTGACCAAAAGTGTGTGACGTTTTGACCAAAAAGGGTGTGACATTTTGACCAAAAGTATGTGACATTTTGACTATTTTGAAATGTGACGTTTTGACCAGCACCAATCGGTGCTACTAGAAACCGGAATTCCCTTTAATGACAGGAATCACCCGGAATCCCCTCATATTTTACTACATTTTCGCCATATTTAGCACTTTTAGTAATAAAAAATCATCCTCGGGGGTTTCCAATCATAGTTTTTTTTTTTTCAAATATAGACTTTGACGTGTCTTAGTGTACGAGAAGAGATTATCGGAACAATTATTATCATTCATTACCTTTCATCGATCAAACTTTTTCAGGGGAAGTAACTCGCGGTACCATTATAGTGTCAGGGATTTTTCTAGGTGACGACAGGGGCCGAATATAGGCCCCATTCCCAATTAGATTTAGGCATGATTTTTCCCAATTTGTAACATTAAATTCCCAATTGGTAACCAGTATCAACTTGGCCATAACATTTATGATTTTTACTGCAAAAGTTGGTCTTATTATGCTGATAAAAGAACTGTAAAACCATAATTTCAATTAATAAAACCAACTTCTTCATTTTTAATGTACCTGTAGAGAAGAAATGTGCACTTTTCTCCACTCTACAGCATCAACAGGATTCCCAATTTGGTCCTATAAGATGTTTTTTTCCCAATTGCACGGGCCCTTGGACCCATTCCCAATACACCTAGAAAAATCCCTGAGTGTATATATCCTGTAGACCATATCATGGTCGCCCGTGATATAGCCACTGCCTTTAATTTAACGAACGAATGAACGAATGAATATGTTATCTTTACCCGGTGAATGCAGGAGAAGTCGGCCCCAAACGAAGTCGGCCCACAGGAGAACTCGGCCCAAAACAAAGTCGGCCCACAAGAGAAGTCAGCCCATAAGAGAAGTCGGGCCATAGGAGAACTCGGCCCAAAACAAAGTCGGCCCATGAGAGAAGTCAGCCCCAAACAAAGGCACCCATAGGAGAACTCGGCCCAAAACAAAGTCGGCCCATAAGAGAAGTCGGCCCATGAGAGAAGTCGGCCCCACCCTTATAAAAATTACCATGGTAAATCCACCCCAAGCCCTGACAAACCTTGTTTTAAATATTATAGAATGAATTTCATCAAGGTTCTGCTCACCTTTACGTTATGTTTTTCCACATTTTAAATTGAAGCATAAATCTTCCACGAACATTCGTGTCTGCACAGTACAACATTGCACACATTTCTGATCACATACATTTTTTAAAAAGTACAATGGGAGCGTTATTGTTGTAAAAACAGACAAATGAGCTCTGTTTGTGACAAACCTGTCCTGATTATAATGTTGTTAGAGTGATAACTCAGGAAACTGTGACAACTGACAAGCAATCCAAAATGGATGTTTTTGTGCAAATCACTCCTCCTTTACTTCAAACGGGACCGAATGACACCTTGTCAATCACTGAATTAATCTGTTAATTGTTTTTGCCATCGACAGTTTATCAAAAGGTGTGTGTGTATGATTAGCAATTACGGGTATTTCCACCTTGCTTTTTGATCCCTTTATTTGTTTTCGGACTTCTTCATTATCAAGGGAAACCCAAGCTGAATTACAAAAACTGTGAAATCGTCGATCATCTTATAAATATTGAGGCCTGCACTGTTGGTGTCATAATCATACCGTCTGACAAACAAGAGGCACATTGGAAAAATGCCTCCGACTCATCCTTGCATTCAGTGTGCTAAAGGAATTCGGAAGAACAGCAGAGCTATTGACTGTGACCACTGCAAGAAATGGTGTCATATCAAATGTGGTATAAACATAACTGATCATCAATACCGGCAATTGAGAGATGGTGAAACAACATTTCCCTGGACATGCACACAATGCACACTCACAGAACTAGCCTCCGACGATCCATATCTACCAGTAATAGAATCGACAAGACTGTCGACAGATTTCGTAGATACTAGCCAGCGCCAAGATGAAACATCCACCAGGCACGCACATAACCAGCAGTCAGACGAGGCACAACAATATCTGCAAACTAATGAAATACAGCAACAAGCGGTTGATGCTGAACATTCTGATTCTGAACAACCATTGGTAAATTCTTTTAATATAACAACCTCTTTCACTGAACCACAGGCACCCCGTCAACCAGAACAAGCCCCACTTGTTCCTCGGGTTCCTGATATCACAGGATTGCTAAGTCAGCCAGATACAATAACATATGAAATTATTTCCAACGGTTCACAACGGTCAGGCAAACTTTTAATAGACAGTCAAGGCTACTCATACACTAAGAAATCAGGCCGTCCAATATGGCGCTGCTCTATCAGAAATAAGAACAATACATGTAAAGCTACTGTGACAGAACTAAGGGAGAACTTTACACCTGGGCCACAAAGCCACAACCATCCAGGTCAACCTGGGTTGGCTTCAAAAATTAAAATTGTCAAGAAAGTTCACCATCTTGCTAAGGGTGATATATTTCGTTCTGCAACTTCACTAGTCGAGGATGTGTTTGCGACAGACATTCAACTTGAGAAACCAACAACTAGCCACGCTACGTTTTGTCCATTTCCATGGTGGTACCCCAACCCCCGCCCTCCAACCTTGTAAATAGTGAGATTGACCAATGTCCCACAACACCATCAGCACCTGCTCTCTGCCATTTGACGAGCTCAACACTACATCTTATATATGTCACCATTTTATTTCATCAAATGACTGATACTGGGTCCCTGTGATCAGACTTTTTGCCCTAAACCATCGGATGTTAACCTTTAGTTTGTGGGGCTGACTTCCCCCAAATTGTCTGGGTCGACTTCCTAAGGGCCCGAGTTCTCTTGTACTTCATGGGGGCGACTTCTCTCGTGGGCCGACTTCTCTCAAATTGTCTGGGCTGACTTCTCATAGGGGCTGACTTCTCCTGTAGTTTGTGGGGCCGACTTCTCTCATGGGCCGACTTCTCCAAAATTGTCTGGGCCGACTTCTCCTAGGGGCCAACTTCTCCGGGGCCGAGTTCACAATGGGCCGACTTCTCCTGCTCCCTACCCGGTTATAATTGTTATTCATTTTAATTTTATATTTATGTGTAAATAATAAAATAACTAAAATTGAAAAAAAACGGCATCTTCTTACTTTGTCAAATGACCCAGGTTTTAATGTGTGCCTCCACGATAGAAACTTCGTCAATCTGTGATAGGTCAGTGGTCGGTGTTTGAGCCACTGCAGTGAACGGCGATAGACATTACAGCAGAGGGGGGCATGCAGTCACGGGCCTTCTTTTCCGGACCCCGCCAAACTTCCAACGACCCTGGCTGACTTTCCCCGACTTCAGGGCTTATCTCTGAGAGAACGAAGGGTCGAGTTCTGTGCGGGTTTCTTTTTGAACAGTCATGAGCCAACCAAGATGATGATTCGCTAAAGTTCTCATTCAAATTCAGCAAATTATAATCTTGATTAGTTCGAGTTTTTTCCTGTCCTTATCCCCACCCCCACAGGCCACACACACACACTCATTCCAGTGAGCTTCAAGTTTGATAGTAAATTCTCGCTTCTCATGCTATGATGTTTGTGTTGTATTGGCGATGCATGATAAAACATCGAGTTCAAAATGATGCCACAAGTTACTTCCCTTGGAAAATGTTTTGATAAAAAAAAAAAGCTTCTAAACCAGGAAGACTCTTCGCTAACTGCTTCCTGTACCCTGAAACCCTTTGAAATTTACTACATCTTGAACGTGGAAACTTATTAGATAGGATTCCATTGCTAAAAGTGCTATATAAGGCGAAAATGTAGTAAAATATGAGGGGATTCCAGGGGGGCGGGGTCTTCCAAAAAATTCCGGACACAAGGCCGGGGTGGGTGGGTGGTCGGATGGGGGCCAAAACACCTTTTTTTCCTGGAATTGCAATTTTTTTCCTGGTGGTTTTTTTTCAAATTATTTTCACATAACAAGGCTATATTGTTGTTTAGTAGTCTAATAGGCACCTGTTTGTCAGGTAGGGTTAGTGAATAAGGTCCCACTAGGCTGATTAGGGGATTTGTTCTCTTTTTTGTAAATTAAATTAGATGCATTAAAGAATTGTGTACTCCAGTTTGACTAAAAACAATCAGTGGAAATTTATGAATTTTAATTTGGGAATGGTTAACATAATTTTCATAGCTGAATCATCATGGCACAATTTGGATTTTACAATGAGTAGCAATGTGTTTAGCAGAACATCTAAAATAATGTAAAAAATTTACGGAAAATAATCGAAATGCCCAGTTTCTCTGAGTAGAGCTCTTGTAACCTGAAACTAATGAAAATTCTCACTGTGCATCTTTGATATAAAACCCCACTTACTTAATTCAAGCTCATAGTGATAGTACCAGGGTTTTCACAGAGGGTTTGTCTGGCTATCTCGTGAAAACATGAAACAAAAGTTACAGTTAATATTTGAATTGAAAACTGACCCTGTTTGAGCCAGAGTATATAGATGAGTAGCTGGGCATAATACTATGCAGCAAAAGAAGATTATTTTAATCCTCTATTTGATGTTCACAAAAATAGCCTAATTCTTACAAATATGCTGTTACATGTATATGCAGAAATCAATGCTAACATTTTTTCGGAGACGGAGCAGGATGGACAGTGAGATTTACAATAGTGTTAGGTGACAGATTTTCAGCTTTCCTATGCTATCTACTATCTTTTGAGTAATGACAATTGGCTGAAACCTCAAGCCTAGACACTTAGCCTGTAGTCAGGTCATTAAAATTAAAACTTCTTCACTAAATTTAAACTGTTTCTTCAGTCTCGGAACACATGAATGATAATTATTATCAGAGCATTGAGGCCAGAACTTTCAGTTCAGCATTTGTAATTCATGCCCTTCAATAATATGCCAGTATACACTACGCCATAGTGTATATAGGCATATTATTGAAATGCATGAATTACAAATGCTCAACAGTCACAATGAAAAATAACAATGAAATTTTTCCCAGTAAAAATAAATGCGTGCTTGATAACAAAGGAGTTAATAACAATTTTCTTTAGTGAAATCTAAATGCTTCTGTCGATGCTGGTTGATGTGTATATAATTAGTTTAGACAGTAGATTAGGATTCAAATTAAGGCAAGGATTGACAACTGGAAGCTGGGTGCTGGACGTTTCGTACACGGGCGTTTCGTACACGGCCAATTTAGGACGTTTCGTACACAAAAAGCCTGGACGTTTCGTACACAGATTTCAATTTCGCATTTTCTCTTTATATGTCACTTTTTTTCCTTCTACTTTCAGATTTTGGTGTTTAAAAGAAAGAAAAAAGACTATTTTCTGGCATGAAATAATTTTATTTTCCAGTAAATACGAGGTGATTTTGGTTGAAATCTCATACATACTAAATTAAAATAAATTCATTAAACAAAAATAACATGACTGTTTTGTTTTTATGTGATTGTTGTAATCTGCGAGATAAGTTGTCATAAAATCGCAATAAAATTTTATCGATATTTGCCCTTCAAAGATAGTACTAGTCTGTGGTTCCATTTCATGGGAATCCCTTGGACTTTCCATTAAATGACACCAAATACCGTTGCTATTAATAAAGGACAAATATCGATAAAATAAAATCGGTTTAGCGTAATGCAATGAGGTGATTCGCCGAAAATGTATAATGTCGCTGGAGATATTTTGCCTTTCAGAGATAGAACTAGTCTCTGGTTCCATAATGTACAGTATCCTTGGTGTCATTTAATGAAAAGTCCAAGGGATTCCCATGAAATGGAACCAGGGACTAGTACTATATTTGAAGGGCAAATATCGATAAAAGTTTATTGCGTTTTTATGATAAACCGGGCGTGACATACCGGTATCACATTTTCGGTGCCTCCATCTGCTACAGTCGTCACAACACAGAGCCTCCTGCCTTGGCCTGACCTCGCCTCAACAACCAGAACATGGGTACTCCATTACGTCGTATTGGGCAATGAAGTGACTGGCTCAGAATGAATGAATGAAAGGTTTTAGCGCCGAAGGCGCGCAGGGACGATGTGGGATTTACAAATCCCATGCGACCCGGTTAACCTTGACTGGCTCAGGACAGTTCCATACCCCAATATATACCCGATCAGTTTTTTGAAATTCAGATTTGACAGGACACCGCGCTTGTTGTTTTTCCAAGTCTAAGGTCACCTGTAGACTCTAGTGAAAGCTTGTCAGACGCTTTGCAATTTACCGCTGACTAGATTAGTCATCGCACGCATGTACAAACAAACAAACAAAACAACCTAAAAACATCCCGGCAATATCGAACAAGTCACTCATCGGTAAAATCAAACAGTAAATCAAACAATAAATCAAAGAAATGAAGGAAAATTAACCTATTCAACATGCAATTAAACACCAACAGTATATGTAAAAACAGGAATAATTTTACATAAATATTCACGGGAGATATTCATAAATGTAAAAATATTAATTTAATGTAACAAAAATAATACATAATTTTATAATACAAGATCTAAAACAGATAATTAAACACGTGTACGAAACGCTCACTTCGTGTACGAAACGTCCAATTTTTGTGTACATCTTATTTGTGTACGAATCGTCGCGTGTACGAAACGTCTTGTGTACGAAACGTCAGTAAACCCTGGAAGCTCAGTGCAATAATTTTTCATTACTCACTGTGGTGATACACTGAAAATATACAGGTGGTGAGGTGGGTGTCCAAGTGGTCAGAGGAAAAAAATATTTTTTTTGCACGTGGGTGGGTGGGTGGTGGTCAAAAGGTGGAAACAAATATTTTAGGCCTTGTGAAGTTGTGTCCGGAATTTTTTGGAAGACCCCCCCCCCCTGGGGATTCCGGTCTTTAAAGGGAAGGGGTGCAACAGTATTTATTAACAAAAAAATCCACCCCAAAACACTTGCATAAAGGATAAAACACGGCATGGGTTTCAACATGGGTCGAACTCTCGAGTAGTCCGATAAAACATGAAACGATTCATACCCGCGTTCAGAAAAACTCCTTCGCTGTTTTTATCGCTAGCAAACTGAGTATCGGAATCGACTGTACCACACTCCTCGCAAATTTTCTGAACATGTGCACCGTGTTCATACTCTACTACTGCATTTTCCCCACAAACTGGACATTCAGATCCCATTGGGCTGAAATAAAAATCAACTTTGTTGAATGATTTTCGGTAAATGTTGACATACACAACGGGCCTGCAGCTAGTATCGGTCAACCGACATGGATACGTCGGCAAAGGCAAATTTCTGAACCGGACTGGACGGTGCGGTATCAGGACAATCATACCCACGACAACTCGTACCAGTCAAGTCGTACCCAAAATTGGACGACTCGTACCCATTTTCGGCTGGACAACTCGTACCCACAGTTGGACAACTCGTACCCAAGGTTGGACAAATCGTACCCGCAGTTGATCACAGATAAAGAGATGAGGGCACCTCCACAAAAATGCTTCTCAAACTGGAATTAGATGCCCTCCAGATTAGACGCAGACATAAAAGGCTCACCCAATTCTACAAGATTATTGAGGGGTCAGTGCCAGCCATCCCCCCAGATAAATTCCTGCAAAAGCATAACAGAAGGCAAATTAAAAGCAAATCATATACTGACTGTGTCACTCAAAACATCGTTGATAGACACACATCTAAGAATACCAGAGCCTATAAAGTCGGAACTGCTAAAACCATAGAATACCGGAATTCATTTTTTATCCGCACCGCTGTTGATTGGAACCACTTAGGCAACAATATAGTGCATGCGCAGACAGTGGAGGGCTTTCAATCTGCCCTCTCGAAAAGCCACTAACGGCTCCCCACCCGGTGTTTTTACGCCAGACCGCCCTACACCGTACAAATACAGATACAGACAGATACAGATCAACATGTACCTGGTCTTTAATTGTATGGGCGAAGGCGAATATTGGCTGAATGACTTGAGAAGATGAGTGTCTGCTTTCAATGGGTGTGCATAAAGGCAAAAACTTTCCATTTTTAGCATTTATCTCAGCAGAACAGTCTGAACAGACTTCGCCGAAAGTCAATTTCGCCGGCATGAACATTTCATCAAGAGAGCAATTCGAAGGAAACAGGAAATATTTAAATTATATATTAGTACAGTGGTGTAGATACGGAAGACGACCCCCACCCCCCACCCCCCCCCCCCAACAAAAATCGGGTAATCTTCGGCTCTTCGTTAAACTTCTGAGGGCTTGTCTACGTAATATTTTGTTGTACTGGTAGTCATACCCAGCATTTCACGTGTTGAGGGGTTAACGCAAAATCAGATGCGATCGGGGCTCATCCCCCCACCCTACCCCACCCCTTCATTGGTTCAAGCATTAACGCGATGTCGGACGCGATCGGGGCCCATCAGAAGTCCCTTTCCTGGTCAAATTACATCTATATAGATCTGTGCCAATTTTTGTTTCGATCGGTCGAGGCGCGAGAGTCGGGTGCCTAGAGAGAGAGAGAGAGAGAGAGAGAGAGAGAGAGATTCACTTTTATTCACCTTTATAGTCTAATTGCAAACCTTACAAAAATGCTAATTATCATTCAATTTTCATGATTGTCATGGAAGATAATTGTTAGAAAAACATACCTCCCAACTGGAAGATTAACTTAATTGGCGATAATAATATGCACAGATAATGAGTGAATCTCTTGTTTTTAAATGAACATCATTTGTGATCTTCTTGATTCAGTCTATCACTGGTCATTGTTTGCCGTTTTTCTTCCGAGCGGGTAAATGTGCTACGCTTCAAGTACAAAAATCCGGCTGGACTCACAATTTACAATGAAACCCTTTCTCGCCTGATCAGAGTGGCGCCTCACCAGTGATGTAACTTTGCCACACGAAAAATAATAATGCCACTCTCCAGCTTTAGATTATTTTTCGTGTGGCAAAGTTACATCACTGGTGTAGCGCCACTCCGGCCAGGAAAGGCAAGAGTTAATGCGACGAAGGCTATGGTTTTCACCCTGATAATTTGCAGAGCCTAGGCCTAGATGCAAGGCCTTTTAGTTTTTTCCAGTACTCTATTTCCCAATATTGAAGCGCAGAAACCGGGTGTCGGGGTTGTGTGTGTGTGTGTGGGGGGGGGGGGGGGGTGTCATTCACCCCAGTTCTCGTACGAATACGATTGCAGACTTCCAGGAACCACTGGTGCCTGCTATCAACAAAGTACGGTCTATGAATATATGTTTCCTGTTCTGTGTATCACAGCCGTCATTTAGACGTAAAATTTGTGTATATTTCATTCATATTCATGGAATAACATCTGACGAAGGAATTTCGAAGTAAACTGATTTCCATTACTATTATAGCACCTTAAACGGATCAAACAAAAGCAAAAACACTGCTTCTATAGTTCTTAGGCCATTAACTGCCTTCGCCCATACTATTAAGGTTCCGCTCCACAGTTTCGCACTATTGCACAGGGGTGAAATTCTAAACAAAGGGCGTATGTTGAAACTAAGGCCATGTAAAATAGAGAAATATTTTTAGTATCAGATATATGATTACATTAGGCTTTTTGTTGGACAAGAGAATTTGAAGTTTTGGTCCCAAAGTTGGAGTCTGATACATAGGGGTAAATTACCAGATGAATTATGGGAAACAGTGGCTTCGAAAAATTGGCTATTTTTTTAAATGTAATTTTTACACGGGTTTGTTAACAGACAGGTAACTAAAAAATGAGACGGAAACATATAAAAAATTTTTTGCATTTTAGAAACAAGGGATGCTCTGCTCCAGGGGTGGGTAGGCGGGGTTGGTGGGAAAATTCTGCTTTTGAAGCTGCTAGGTGGCTGAAAATGACTGGTTTCGGTATTTTTTCAGGCAATTTTTCAGGTTGAGGTCTTGCCTTTGACAATAAATAATTCCACCCACATTCAGATTGTTTATTTCTACTTAGTCAGATAGTGTTATATGTTTTTTGTGGATTTGGGAAATGTAATACATGTAATAGGTTTGATAACTAAGTTACAGGATAATTGCATTTGAAGAGAGTGTATGGCATGTCACATTTGGAAATGCCTGGAAAACTGTGGAGCGGAACCTAAACACCAAGTACAAGTTGACCAGCCATAGGTACGAGTTGTCCAATTGTGGGTACGAGTTGTCCAGCCGAAAGTGGGTACGAGTCGTCCAATTTTGGGTACGACTTGACTGGTACGAGTTGCCGTGGGCACGAGTTGTCTAGAAACCGACGGTGCCAGAGGCGAATTTACGTGTGAACACGTGTTCGATTCCCTCTTTCTGACTCCCATACGCTCTTTGCCATTTGTTGAAAACGCTGATAGATTCGAGATAGCTGCGAAGTCTCGTAGTGAGAATCCGTTCAAATAGTTTTCCAACACAGCTAAGCAAGCTGATTGGGCGGTAGTTAGCAGGGTTGGAAAGGTGTTTGTCGGGTTTAGGTTTCATGAATTACAGACAACTCAAACCAAAGACAACTCGGACCAAGACAACTCGGACCACTTTTGAAGACAACTCGGACCAACTTTGAAGACAACTCGGACCAATTTTAAAGACAACTCGGACCAACTTTGAAGCCAAGTCAGCCCAACTTTCAGGACAACTCGGACCACTTTTGAAGACAACACGGACCAACTTTCAAGACAACTCGGCCCAACTTTTGAAGAAGTCGACCCAAGTTTCAAGACAAGTCGGACCAACTTTCTAGGCAACTTGGACTGACTCGGTGAATAATTCGGACCTGAACAGTGGACAATAACCTTTGAGTAAACGGATAAACCTGAGACAACGAGCAACCCAGTTAATAAATGACACGCCAATTGTTTAACAATTAGCAAAACAAACAGGAGGTCCATTGGCAGAAACATTGCACGACACTCGTAAAAAAATCTCGTGTAACTATAAATTTTCATTTTTTTCTTGCAAAACATAGGTTATGATCCGCCATTAGAACGAGCGCGACGCGCTCGTCCCAATGAGGGGCCATAATCTATGTCTTGGGAAAAAAACACAATAAAAAAGATTAAATTATCAATTTTCGTGAATAGCGCTGGTCGGTTTTTTCCGTTACGTTAGGTAAAGGGTTGACCATTCTGCGGTATTGGTGCCTACTAATGTAACGGATTTGGTAACAGCAGTTGCAATATAATATACAAGAGAAGTTCTAAATTACTCTGTTATAATTCGTCTGCACATAACGGAGGTTTAATTCTATTTTTGTTGGCTTCAAGTCATTCCCATGTTCGAAATGAATCGATGTACCTTATTGGTTCACGCCTTGGTGCATTGTTATGTTGTTTCATTCGTCGAGGTGAAAGCGAGGGATCAATCAGATTACAGTATTTGAAATCTTTCCCCGCGAAATTATCCTATATAAGAGCGGTCTCGCTCGCTCATAATTCGTCGTCCACTTTGTGTTTGGTTAAAGCTTTGACTAGCTGTCCAAACATAAACCTATACACTAGCTTAGTTATGGGGACATTTTGTAACCTCTAAAAAGGTTAACTGTACGGGGTGCCGTAATTTTTGGACCTGTTCAACTCGGCCCTGGTGAGAATCAACGTTTCTGACAGTGATTCTCACCAGGTCCGAGTTCTGGGCGAGCCTTTCAGATTTACTGAACATATTTTGTGTGTAATTTAACCCTCTTTTTGGTAAAAGTGGAGTGGACCCGTGGTTTTTGATCCGTCATTCATATTCATGTCCATTTCATATCATACTATTTTTGGCTTCATAATAAACCACGTATAAACTGTTTTCCTATTTTAATGTGTATTCATCCAGACCACAACACATAACTCAATGGCTATTCTACCTCTAGAGTTGAGTTATATTTTATCCATGGTTTGCTAGTTGACCCAGATCCTCAGGAATCTGAAGAACAACAGGGAGATTTCGGCCAGGGTTCTAACCCCTGGGGAGTCGTTCACCCCACCCCTGTTACAAATTGGCGAGGCTACCAGGATCTGGTTATTACAGCTACTTACATTGTGGGTAATTTTCTCGATAGGGTCTGTGTTCTTTGAACGATCAAAATGAATTTAGTTCATGGGGAAATTAGAGCTTGATTATTGGTATGCATAATTTCAGTAGCTTTTGTTGTATATTTACAATTGCAAGGGCTTCTCCCCAGATGGATGCAATTGTAAACTTTTGGAATCCAACTTAGTGGTTTTAAGTGGCACAATGGGTCCATGTATACCACTGCTGGTGAAGTGGAAGCTCATAAGCTTGGTGTAATTAAAGTTTGATAGACAAAGTCATTCTATGAGTGAGTTGAAGTCTAAGTTTATAGACTGTTCATTCTGTTGTCTTATTTTACTCTGCACCAAACTCCCAAGATGTCACTATACTGGGATAAACAGGGGGCGAAATATCACCCCCCCCCCCCCCCTACACACACACACAATACATATTTTGTATTCTCGTTGGCGATCGGAGTAATGTGAGCCAGAGAATTTGAGAGGGTCTGAGCTGATCAGTCAACTCAGCCCAAACACTTATGACACGAATGTGAAAAATACCCGATAGAGGCTTTTTAGCATCTTGTTATAGATGGATTTATTTTGGGACTAGTAAAGGTATTGAAAGTGCCAGTGTAGCTCAAAAAGCTTGTTCGTGAAAAGCTGTGAGTGATATTGGTCGTAAAAATGTCTGCAGTTGAATTACAATTTGTCTGAAATACCTCCACTTTCCAGGTTCATTGCGAAAATAACACATTTTGTGAATCTATCTATCGGACATATGAGTCAACTCAGAAATGGGCAAGTAGGAAGGGTAGTCGAGTTATATGCCCTTTAGTACAAAGTAGCACTGGGTGCTTGCGGGATTTAACCCCACAATTTTTCTTTCAACTTTTGAAAATGTTTAAGGTCAACTTTAAATCTAATAAACAGGCCCAAATTAGAGGTTCGTTAAGTTATTAGCTATTACGTAAACTTGATTCAAGGAAGAATCTTTTAGTAAGTCGATAGTGAAAGCTAAAATGCTAGATGATTGCATTGCTCATTAGTTTGGATGTATTTGTTACCGTAGGTTACCCTCGGTAGTGACCAGAAAGGATGTTTTTCCTAGGAAGCGAAATAAGACCTCGTAGTCTGCTTATTGAAAGTAGGTAGTACACAGTGTGTTGGTATGCCGATCTTCTATTGGCAATAGGCATTGACGTATGTGGAACCTTTTCTATTAAACAGTAATCGCGACGTGTAGGAGTTTGTAAATATTTGTATATTTCTCTTTTAAGTTATGCTTCCGGGTTCTTTTAATAATAGGTGGTTTGTCTTCAGTAGTCTGGGTGCTATTTTAATATTACGTAGATAATATTTGTAGATGTCATTGCGATACATCATTTAGCTCTGGCGAAAATTGAAGCTGTTACTGATATGTCAAATTGAACTAACCTTAGAGGTGTACATTTGGCGTGTCTTATATAGGGCAAGTAATTTATAGTAGAGGAAATATTGCAATCCTGAGGTTTGTTGTTTTATGGGTAATGGCCAATCTCTCGTTCGTTTACTAAAATGTAAAAACTTTTCTTGAATGGTAGTGTAAAATAGTTGGTTGTTGAGAATTGTGTTCTCCGTCCATGGATAACCTAAAATATAATTTCCAAATTGACCATTGAATTTAAAATGGGGCACAATTGTGAGCAGTCTATATATATCAAAAGGCTGAATACAGCCGCTTATTCTGCTCGAATATTGATATGTCCCATTGATAGTAATATATGGTTGATAATGGAAGAGCCGGGGAGCTATCACATGTGTTAGATTAGTGGAAACCACGTGGCCTTGTTGACCTTTAGAACGTTACAATTAAATTTTGAATAGTTTTAGAATTATTGGCGGAATTGTAACATCCAGAAAAATAATTTTATCCAGAATTTCATCTACATTAATTGTATTCTGCATATTTCATCTATCTTATTGGGAAATTAACCAGTATATCCAGTATTTCCTATTTTGGAATTTCAGAACTAAATCATAAAGCAGGGGAAGCAATTAGTATTGCCGTTACTGCTGTACATTTTAATTTGTTTGCTCCTCCATGTAGAAATTGAATATCTGTTTAACATTAACGGAGTGTACACCATCACAAGAAGCTGGCAGCGGGGTAGGGCGATGTAGCATGCAGTGTGTCAGAAAAGAATTCTTGGTTCTGTTGACGCAATTTTGCTATGCCTTTCGTTGAAAGCGGAGAGAGCAGAATCTGATGAACGTGTTGCAGCAGATCCGAGATGAGGGTGGTAATGTAAAAGAACTTAACTTCTCCAGAACAGAACGGCGTATGGTTTAGCATGCTGTGAAGAACAAGATGATTATCTTGTTATTGAGTAGTGTAAAGGAATTGGAAACACTCCAACAGTGAACATTAGAGGACTACTTCAGAAGAAGCAGAGAGACAAGATCAAGACTTTACAGAATTTCTAAAAAGAAACAATAACTTAAACTATATAATAGTCGGTAGAGGAATCATGTGTAATTTTGTAACACCTTGTTCATCTCATTCATATTATCAATTTAAATTTTGCATTTTTAAATGAAAATTATAAAATATTAAAGATTTGCCATAAATCTATTTAACAACTGCTGTATGGTTCTGAAAATGTTACACATTTTCTTTTTAAGGAGGGGGAAGTGTAACGGATTTGGTAACAGCAGTTGAAATATAATATACAATAGAAGTTCTAAATTACTCTGATATAATTCGTCTGCACATAACGGAGGTTTAATTCTATTTTTGTTGGCTTCAAGTCATTTCCATGTTCGAAATGAATCGATGTACCTTATTGGTTCACGCCGTGGTGCATTGTTATGTTGTTTCATTCGTCGAGGTGAAAGCGAGGGATCAATCAGATTACAGTATTTGAAATCTTTCCCTGCAAAATCATCCTATATAAGAGCGGCCTCGCTCATAATTCGTCGTCCACTTTGTGTTTGGGTAAAGCTTTGACTAGTTGTCCAAACATAAACCTATACCCTAGCTTAGTTATGGGGACATTTTGTAACCTCTAAAAAGGTTAATCGTAAGGGGTGCCGTAATTTTTGGACCCGTTCAACTCGGCCCTGGTGAGAATCAACGTTTCTGACAGTGATTCTCTCCAGGTCCGAGTTCTAGGCGAGCCTTCCAGTTTACTGAACATATTTTGTGTGTAATTTAACCCTCTTTTTGGTAAAAGTGGAGTGGACCCGTGGTTTTTGATCCGTCATTCATATTCATGTCTATTTCATATCATACTATTTTTGGCTTCATAATAAACCACGTATAAACTGTTTTCCTATTTTATTGTGTATTCATCCAGACCACAACACATAACTTAATGGCTATTCTACCTCTAGAGTTGAGTTATATTTTATCCATGGTTTGCTAGTTGACCCAGATCCTCACGAATCTGAAGAACAACAGGGAGATTTCGGCCAGGGTTCTAGCCCCCGGGGAGTCGTTCACCCCACCCCTGTTACACTAATACCGGTATTACAGGTGCGATGTTGCCATCTGTTGCATGTGTCACAAAGTATAGCCTCTTGTCGAGGACGGACTGTTGCCTTTCACTCTATAAAGTCATCAGCCATCATCGATTGATTAAAATTCTCGAAACGAACATTATATATAGGAAAGCTAGTGCCTAAAACAGCATGTCGGTAATCTTTTGAGCCTGTTGAAAAGATGAGCTAGTATGAAACAAGCAACAAACTTTCATACATGATTTCTGTGTGATTACTTGTTTAGCTGCATTGCAAACATTCATCACATATCAAAGTTTGTGATGAGAAGCATTTTCATTTTACAGAATAACTTCAAACACAACACAAGCTGCACTGAAAAGTGTTCCGTCGCATCCATTGGGTTATTTGAGATCACATTTACTTATTTTCGACATCATTTTTTTCTTCACAGTTGGTCCAACCTGTCCTATTGTCGTTACAACTTGTCTTGAAAGTTGGTCCGAGTTGTCTTCAAAAGTGGTCCGAGCTGTCTTGTAAGTTGGTCCGAGTTGTCTTCAAAAGTGGTCCGAATTGTCTTGAAAGTTGGGCGACTTGTCTTGAAAGTTGTTCCGAGTTGTCTTCAAAAGTGGTCCGAGTTGTCTTCAAAAGTGGTCCGAGTTGTCTTGGTCCGAGGTGTCCTGATCCCAGGTATCATGACTCCTCTGGCCACTTTCCAGCATTTTGGGAAGTACCCACAGGAGAGACAGCAGTTTAGGAGTTTGGTAAGTCTGCAGTAAAAGATGTTGGGGCACTGTTTCTTTATTTTGTAAGCGACTTCGTCTTCTCCTGGGGACGAAGATGACTTGCTTTTTCTGATTACACCCATGACCTCTTCTACACTTATTGGTTCGGTTAATTTATGGTCGTCCCCGTCTTCATGCCTTTGTTGCACTACATGCCTTCGCGATGTGTTTGTCACCGCATTTCATACATCGTTGCTCCCCGTTGCATTTGTGTGACAAGTGCCCAAATTTCTGACACTTGTGACACTGAACGGGTTTGCCCTAAGAACACGATATTCCTCGGTTTCGTATTTTTTGCCGTTGATAATTACCCCTTTGCTTATCAGATTTAATTTCGTTGCTCCATTAGGGCATTTTACTTTTATTTTCCAAGTATGGTTGCCCGTGGCTTTGGAGATTAGTCTCTCCCACGAGCATCCTGATAGGGCTTTATCAATAGAGTTTTTTTTCCGTTTTGGGTGGACTCGTGTGATTACGACACAGGGGTTTGGTTGCGGATGGCTCTGTGTCTTGTTGGTTTTATTGGTCACCTTAGGGGGCGTGAATAGAACATGTCCAGCTGTCTGTAGAGGCTCGCGACCTAGAAACCGAAATAGGGAGGAAATACACAGCAATTGACAAAGAGATAGGCCAGCTTTGGATGAGATATAGGGATAATGACCTCAGAACAACAGACTTTTTGATGGAAGTAAACAAAAGTCTACCGCCTGGGCCAGACAAAGAAGTAATAAGATAAAGAATTTAAAATACAAATGAAACTTTGTTATTTTGTAACAGACATTCTCCAATAATTTGTCACAAAAGAAATTTAATGAGCTTGCCGCTGCTTGCGCGAATCAACTCCTCATATAAAATATTATCTGCATGTTCATAAAATTTTTTTGTGACAAATTTTTGGTGTTTTGATTTTACCATGTATTTTCGTGTTATTGTAACAGACATTCTCCAATAATTTGTCACAAAAGAAATTTAATGAGCTTACCGCTGCTTGCGTGAATCAACTCCTAGTATAAAACATTGTCTGCATGTTCATTAAATTTTTTTTGTGACAAATTATTGGTGTTTTTATTTTACCATGTATTTTCGTGTTATGTTTTACTGTATATTTTGTTGTTATCAGTTTTTGACCTGTAAACCATTGAGTAAAAATTGAATAAAATGTGATTAACCAAGATACTATTACTTGTCCACGTACCTTACAATCCCACGCCAGCCCTAAGCTTATGATTTTTTAACAAGTACTGAGGACGAAACTTCCTGGGGACGAAACTTCCCACTAACTGGGGACGAATCTTCCCGGGAATGAAACTACACGAGGACGAATCTTCCCGGGGACGAAACTTCCCGATCCCTTCGTAATTAAGGCAATTTGTAACCACGTCGATTCGTAATCAAGTCATTTCGTAATCAGTTTAGGGTAACTTCCAAACAAGTTATACGTATAATTTTATAAGTAATGATAATTAAAAAGAAATTCATATGAAACGGAAAGTTGAAATTTCGCATGAAATAACCTGGGAAACATTGAGATTCGCGCACTGACTCTTCTATTACCACCATCAGTTCTGTTTCACTCCCCGTTAGTTTTATTGATTGAACATCAAATGTAATGCACTTAATTCAATGTTTTAGAAGAACTATTTACTTAAATGAACATCGCTATACCAAGATATAAAGATATGGGGAAACCATGTTACCCGAATTACCTGGTAAACCTTCCAAATAACGGTATAAAGTCACAACGACCCCAGTCATTTCGGTCTATGGTCACTTCGGTCTCAAAAGTCATTTTGGCCCTAGTCATTTCGGCCCCAGTCACTTCAGCCTCTTGGCCATTTCGGCCCCATTTCGACGGCAGAGATCTATAAACCACAATTGCATAGTTTATGTTTTGAAATAATGGGTAATAACCTTTATTAATTAATGTTGAGTCATTTATATTTATACAGTGCACAGACAAGTTTTACATAACATTAAAAATTATCCATGAGTTCTATTTTACATAGAAGCCTACAATTAACGATTGAACAGAAAGGTTTAAGACTAATATAAACAAAGTGTGAGTAATATAATTATCAGTCAGTCGATTCATCTGTAGGTACTGGCGTTGCTGACTTCTCTTGAGGGCCTTGGATTTGGAGGAAGTTTTCTTGGAATCATGTAAGCACCGTACAAAGATGTGCAGAGTGTACTTAGCCTGGGAAACATCACAACGAAGAGGGTGCCAATGGAGACAGGCCTTAAGCAGGGGTGCATCTTGTCACCGATTCTGTTTGCATTGTGCATAAAAGATCTAGGAGATGAGTTGATTGCAGGCGCAGAGGGGGGCGGGGGGGGGGGGGGGGCAAAAGGAATGTGATACAAACTGGCGAGCTGGAATTAGCCGAAGGCGCACAGGAATGTTATGGGATTTGAAATCACTTGTGACCCAAATAACTTCATTTGCTTATGAATCATATTCGTATTTACTTATGAATCCACGAGAGTCGGAAGCAATGGCCAATAATCTTATTTGGTTTGAATGTGCGCACTGGCAGTAGGGTACTGGGGTCGCCCCCCCCCCCAGATCCTCGAACTGGAAGGTGACTGGAAATTGTGCACAACTATACAAGAATTCTGCTTGTTAATGTTAAAATTTAAAAATATTTATTGAGGTCGAAATGACTTGGTATATTGGGGCCGAATTGACTTGAGGCCGGAATGACTGAGGCCGAATTGACTTGGGGGCCAATGTGACTGGAATTCCAAACAACAGGTGGTGAAAGACGACATTTAACTGTGTATGGGGCTGCAACATTTAGGTAGGATCATAGAAATCTGATATAAAAAGACGTCTTTTTCGATTCCTATGGGTAGGATGGACAAGGTAGGTTAGGGAGCTAATGGATAATTATACCACTGAGACTGAAGATCTAAAAGGGAGGGGAGGGGTGGCGAACCATCAATTACCGCGTATTTGGCATTCCACCCTACGTCCGCAGTAGGCTATGAGGAAGCTCAGCTTTTGGAGATGCAATTCAAACTGATAGGTAAAAGGAAGGTGAAAAAGACACGCAGAAAGGGACAGAATGCTAAACAAAAGGAAATAATTGAATTGTACAAAGAATATTTGAATGTTCGTATCAACCAGTTGAAAATGCGCCTCGCCTGCTCCAGAATAAATGCAACCTCAACAGACGACAAATAAGTAGTGCTATGGATTGACAAGAAAACTGCTGAATACGAATCGACTTGATTACGAAATGCAGCACCAAATGGTTATAAGGTGAGAGTGTGTGGTTGGTGTGTGGATATGGGCTTTCGACGAGGGTGATGTGAGTGTGGATGTTGGTGTGTATGATGTGTGTTTTGGTTTTCGGTGAGGGTGTATGTGTGTGGGTGTGGGGTGTGGGTGTTAGATATTGGCTTTTGGTGAGGGATGTGGGTGTATGAGTGTGGGGTGTGGATATGGGTATTTGGTGAGGGAGGGTGTATTTGAGTGTGTGGGTGTGGTATGGGTGTTAGGTATTGCTTTTGGTGAATGTGTTTGTGAGCGTGTGAGGTGTGGGTGTTGGGCATGTGCTTTCTGTGAGGGTGTATGTGTGTGTGATATGGGTGTTGGGTATGGACTTTCTGTGAGGGTGTATGTGAGTGTGTGTGTGGTGATGTATGGTATGTGGGATATAGGGCATGGGTGTTGGGGTGTGGATATGGGCGTTGAGTGATGGTGTATGTACATATGTATGGCGCATGTGTTGGTATGTGTGTGTGGGTGGATATGGGTTTTGTGAGGGTGTAGGAGTGTGTGTTGGGTTACGGATATGGGCTTTCGGTGAAAGTGTATTCATTTATTTAAGTGAGTGAGTGAGTGAGTGAAATAGGATAGACAACAATATGAAGGAAATGATTCTTGATGATGCAGAAGACAAATGAAGTGGGTGCTTGATGGTGTTTGTTTTGTTTGTTGGTGTTTAAGGTCCCTTTCATTGTTATCTATGCCAGTATGCCAGATATTGAAAGGACCCTTCTTATAGTAATGACGATTCACCATGAAAATTATTTATTTTTATTTATTTATTGGTGTTTAAGGTCACATATTTCTGCACAATGGCTAATCGCGACCGCAACATTGTTATAAAGAAAGTCAAGTCCGGCCAACAGTTTATACCCATGTTGCCCATTTCAGAGGACTTCCAACCCAGGCCTTGGTTACTGGGTCCTATTTTACCAGTAAAACAGAGCTTGTTATCGCAGCAAACAACCACTACTTCACCATCTAGATTTTCCATGTGGAATCATGGATCCATTAGACATTCGCTTTTGAAGTTCTTGCTCCGTTAAGCAGAAATCCTAAAACCCCAGATGGCCTCCATTGCGGCCACATTGGCTAGTGTCCTTCCTGTAGTCAACAGTAATACACTGCGTAACTTGGATCCATGAGGTATCCGCGTTTGAAGTTATTGCTCTGTTGAGCAGAAATACTGAAAATAAAAGTATGACAGACATGGTACTGGTAGCCATCTTCCTTCCTTGGAGGCCGGGCATTATAATAGCAATAATAATCCATGATTTGGGCAGCCTGTAGTTAAGAGAGACAGATTTCCCCATAGGAAGTCTGGAGAGTAATGCAATGTTTGTTTACTACAGTAAACAAATTTAACGCTAAATAGGATCGGGTAACCAAGTGTTGGAGAACCCTTCAGTGGTCGAAATAAAGTTATGCTTATCTCATTCTAGTCTGTCAGTCCACCTGTAGTTTACTGGTCCACTGGTCAGGAGGGGGAGGGGCGGAAAAAGATGCGTGAACATAGGTGGAAATTTTTATTTTGCAGATTTTTTGACCTACCCACGCTTTCCTGCATATTTTTTCCATGACATTTTGGGGGACCCACCCCTTCTCATACATTTTTATACAAAACTTTGGCACCCGAGCACTAACTCAAAACGCGTAATGCACACTGATTTAATGCATATTTTTATATGTCCAGACATGTTTCCATTTACTCTATGAGATGAGTTTTTCAATTTTCAAGACTTACCAGATTCACATCAGTTCACAAAGACACATTACTGTATAGCTTGAACCCTGTGTGGGCCCGGGTATAATAGGTCGACATTTGGTAGTTAATGCAGGTGGCCTGGCTGTTCATACAGACATTTTAATACTATATTGATGTAGAAAATTCTAAGGAATTTGTTTTATCCTTATATTGAGGTGTCTATGTGGATAAGCTTGTTAGTTCCTCCAATGGTTGGTGGATTCCTTTGGTCATCCAGTGGGCCTGTTTGAATAATTCTACCTTCATCTTGGAAACTAACAGTGTTGTGATATAGGCATCATATAGCCATACTTGTTGAACGCGACGTAAAACCACAATCAAACCAGATAAGACAATTGAGACAAACTAAATGTGTAGCTTAATATTCTTACAAATCTAGTTTCTCGGTGTTCTCATTGCAAATGAAACTCAGTTATTCTTTTTCCCAGAAACCTTTGATTTTAAACCAAATTTAAATTAAGTTTTCCTAATTTTATCTCTGATATGCAGTGATATGCACTTCGAACAGTGTAGTTTCTGTAAATCATGGCATATGTGAGCACTGTGCCTGTTTTGCCCATAATTAATTTACCACCGCTTATACTGTAACCGTGTATATATTGCAAATATTGGTTGAGTAAATGAGAACTTGTTTTAGTGATCAAAAAGTCTTTTTTTATTTTTTGGTGACATAAAAATTAATATTTTCAATTTTTTCACCTTGAAAAATCAGTCCCACCTAGCTATTATGACTCATTAGACAAAATAATATATACTATGCTTTATTTCAAAGAATGTTACATTAAAAAAAAATTGATATGAATGAATTATGTTGTGAATAGATATTTTTGTTGACTTCAGGAGAAAACTGTCGGGCAATTTTTTTCTACTCAATATTGGGCACCCATCCCAATCCATAAGTCAGTTTGGGATGCAGTTTTTCCAATATTTTTACATTAAGGGGGTTGGTGTTGTTAATAATGCTTCTAAATGGGTTTTTATGATCAATTGGTGACATTTTGTTACAGTTTGGGACACAAAGGATGCCAGAACAGTGAAAAAGGGAAAAAAATGCATCAACTGTTTTCGCACATTTTGTTTGGGACTCGCCCCCCCCCCCCCCAACTATGTTCATGCAAGCCCCCCCCCCCCCCCCTTTCACTGGAAGGGATAAATGCACCGTTTGTGTGCTGTCCGAAACTGGCAGCTGAAAGTGTTATTATATCCCTGAAAACAAACAATATTAAAAACCTCAAAATAGCCTAGAGTGCTAAACACTACAAAATCAATTCAGCTTCCATTCATTGAGGTTTTCACTGTAAACTTTCAATTTGAAAACGCAATCTATTAATTAAGTCATCCAAAGAAGTTGGTGACATACAGCGACCGTGGGTCTTTTTTATGAAGTCATCAAACGAAGTAGTGTTGACTTATTGGGATAGTTAGTCTATTTGGCTGTATCTCAAAACGTCGAAAAAATGAAAATCTGTACCGGTGTGTTCACACAACTGAAGAGAACAACAGACTTAAGACTATAGTCTATATCTAATTAGGATCGGGTATTTTGCGGGAAGGGTCTATAACCGTGGGGAATAACCTTGGGTATCTGTTGTGTAATTCTCACTGACGTTTGAATGATTTGTAAAGTTTGAGAAGCGTATTTTTGTTTGCTCCCCAATTTTTACCTCTAATTATCTTCAGAAAATTGGTATGGGTGCCAATGACTTGTACGTATATACAGTACGTGGAAAGCGTATTGTCACTAAATCACCTGCAGAGTGGGGATTCCACCCAAGCAATAATTGCAAATTTGTTGCAAAGCTTAACAAGCACAAGCAAAGTTTCAGCCAATGGACATCCGGGTTATACCCGGAGGTCCATTGGCTGAAACATTGCTTGTATTTTTTGTACAAATGTACATAATTTGAAAGTAATACTTTGGGTGATAATTCTACTCGCCAGGTGATTTAGTTACAATCCACTCTCCACGTACTGTATATATCTAATACAACCCAGTAAACTCTGTTCACCGAACACACAAAAACCACCGACAGTCACTGTGGGTATCGCGGAACTAAATATTTAGTTTAGAGTGATCTGCCTTGAAATGTTGCACCGGATATTGCATCATAGTCTAAAATAAGACCCCAAGAAAAAAACTTATTGCTTGAGAAAACTGTTAAAGCATTTTATTAGATTTTTACATCAATACTGAATACTCCACAAGAAAAAAGAGATTTTCTAAGTATATTCTGGGTCTAAAAAATTCAGTTAACTATTTGTGTATTTTTGTTGGGAATTCCCAGAAAAAAATGGGTTCAAGGACGGTACTTCACTTCCTGGTGCATTTTTAGCTTAACTTGACATAGTCAAGATAAGCTATTGCCATCACGCGTGCGGAAGTCTGTTAGTCTGTGAGTCTGTGAGTCTGTGACGTCTGTTCACATTTCCTTTAGCACGGGCTACACCCCGCAGTTCTTGTCTGATCGTCACGAAATTTCATATGCAGGTTTGGGGTCATGTCTAGATGAGAACGTCCCCTTTTGGTCGCGATCGGGCAACCGGTATGGCTGCCCGAGCCCAAAACCCGAAAACCATTAGCACAGTCTACAGGTCGTATTCATGAAGGGATTTCATTGTAACTTGGTAGGATGCCTCTGTATAGTTCCTAGACGAGAACGTCCCCTTTTGGGCATGATCTATCAACCGTGATGGCTGCCCAAGCCCGAAACCCAAAAACTTTTAGCACAGTCTGCAGGTCATGTTTAATGTGGAGGAATTTCATTGTAACTTGGTAGGATGACTCCTTATGATGTCTAGATGCGAATTTCCCCATTTGGGCATGATCTGCCAACCGTGACGACTGCCCGAGCCCAAAACCCGAAAACCTTTAGCACAGTCTACAGGTCATATTTATTGAGGAATTTCATTGTAACTTGGTGGGTTGACTTCATACAATGTCTAGATGAGAAAGTCCCCATTTGGACGTGATTGGGCAACTGTGACGGCTACAGGAGCCCGAAGCCCGAAAACCTTTAGCACAGTCTAGAGGTCATATTTATGAAATGATTTCATTGTAACTTGGCAGGATGACTCCAAATAATGTCTAGATGAGAACGTCCCATTTTGATCGCGATCATGCAGCCTTGATGGGTGCCCGAGCCCAAAAACCTTTAGCATAGGCAAAAGGTCATATTTATGGAAGGATTTCATTGTAACCTGTTAGGTTGGCTCCATATAATGCCTAGATGATGACATCCCCTTTCGGTCGTGATTGGCCAGTTGTGATGGCTACAAGTGCCCGAAGCCCGAAAACCTTGAGCACAGTCTACAGGTCATATTTATGAAGGGATTTCATTGTAACTTCTTAGGATCACTCCAGATGATGCTCAGATGAGATTGTCCCCTATGGTTGCGATCATTCACCCATGATGGCTGCCCAAGCCCGAAGCCCGAAAACCTTTAGCACAGTCTACAGGTCATATTTATGAAGGGATTTCATTGTAACTTGGTAGGTTAACTTCATATAATGTCTAGATGAGAACGTGCGATCATTCACCCATGATGGCTGCCCGAGCCCGAAGCCCGAAAACCTTTAGCACAGTCTACAGGTCATATTTATGAAGGGATTTCATTGTAACTTGGTAGGTTAACTTCATATAATGTCTAGATGAGAACGTCCCCTTTTGGACATGATTGGGCAACTGTGACGGCTAAAGGTGCCCGAAGCCCGAAAACCTTTAGCACAGTCTACAGGTCATATTTATGAGGGGATTTCATTGTAACTTGGTAGGATGACTCCAAATAATGTCTAGATGAGAACGTCCCCTTTTGATCGCGATCATTCAGCCTTGATGGGTGCCCGAGCCCAAAAACCTTTAGCATAGGTAAAAGGTCATATTTATGGAAGGATTTCATTGTAACCTATTAGGTTGACTCCATATAATGCCTAGATGATGACATCCCCTTTTGGTCGTAATTGGTCAGCTGTGTTGGCTACAAGTGCCCGAAGCCCAAAAACCTTGAGCACAGTCTACAGGCCATATTTATGAAGGGATTTCATTGTAACTTCATAGGATCATTCCAGATGATGCCCAGATGAGATTGTCCTCTTTGGTTGCGATTATTCAACCATGATGGCTGCCCGAACCCGAAGCCCGAAAACCTTAAGCACAGTCTACAAGTCATATTTGTGAAGGGATTTCATTGTAACTTGGTAGATTGACTCCATATAATGCCTAGATGAGAACGTCCCCTTTTGGACATGTTTGGGCAACTTTGACGGCTAAGGGTGCCCGAAGCCCAAAAACCTTTAGCACTGTCTACAGGTCATATTTATGAAGGGATTTCATTGTAACTTGGTAGGTTGACTCCAAATAAGGTCAAGATGAGAACGTCCCATTTTGGCCGTGATCATTCAGCCTTGATGGGTGCCCGAGCCCAAAAACATGTAGCATAGGCAAAAGTTTATATTTATAGAAGGATTTCATTGTAACATTGTTAGGTTGACTCCATATAATGCCTAGATGATGACATCCCCTTTTGGTCGTGATTGGTCAACTGTGATGGCTACAGGTGCCCGAAGCCCGAAAACCTTGAACACAGTCTACAGGTCATATTTATGAAGGGATTTCATTGTAACTTCGCAGGATCACTCCAGATGATGCCCAGATGAGATTGTCCCCTTTGGTTGCGATCATTCAACCATGATGGCTGCCCGAGCCCGAAGCCCGAAAAACTTTAGCACAGTCTAAGGTCATATTTATGAAGGGATTTCATTGTAACTTGGTAGGTTGACTTCATATAATGTCTAGATGAGAACGTCCCCTTTTGGACACAAGTGGGCAACTGTGACGGCTTCAGGGGCCCAAAGCCCGAAAACCTTTAGAACAGTCTACAGGTCATAATTATGAAGGGATTTTATTGTAGCTTGGTAGGATGACTCCAAATAGTGTCCAGATGAGAACGTCCCCTTTTGGTCACGATCATTCAGCCTTGATGGCTGCCCGAGCCCAAAAACCTTTAGCATGTCTGTAGGTCGCATTTATGGAAGGATTTCATTGTAACTTGTTAGGTTGACTCCTTATAATGCCTAGATGATGACATCCCCTTTTGGTCGTGGTTGGTCAACTGTGATGTCTACAGGTGCCTGAAGCCCGAAAACCTTTAGCACAGTCTACAGGTCGTATTTATGGAGGGATTTCATTGTAACTTGGTAGGTTGACTTCATATAATGTCTAGATGAGAACGTCCCCTTTGGACGCAATTGGGAAACTGACGGCTACAGGGGCCCGAAGCCCGAAAACCTTTAGCACAGTCTACAGGCCATATTTATGAAGGGATTTTAATGTAACTTGATAGGATGACTCATTTTGGAATAATTTCATTGTAATTTTGTTGATATATGTTAACTGTGAGGGCCACATATATTAACTGTGAGGTCATATTAACCCACCCCTCAGATCTTTAGTACAGTGTACACCTCATATTATTTTTATCATAAACATAGCAAACAGGGAACAGAAATGAACATATTCCCAATTATCACAAATCTTGTCTTATTTCATAATCCTTTCATAAACATTGAACATTATCCTTTTCATCAAACACAACACACAAGTTAAGCTACAGTGTCATTGACACTTTCATTTTCTCTTATTTGTTGCATGCAGTGGGGAGGGGGGGGGGGGGTGCGGCACCAAAAATTTGCAAGAGGTGACGTGGGGGTGGGTGGGTCTCTTGAGTGCGCAAAAAATGTGGATTTCCAACTTGTGCAATTTTTTTAATTTTTAAAAAATATATCAATATATCAGCTAATATATACCATCATTTGTGTTTCAAACTTTAAAGATGATGATATACATCACACTCTTAACATAAATACAACATGAGGAGGCTTTATATGTGAGAATATTGGGCTTAATCTGGGAAAATGTCACACGTTAGTAGGGGGTGGGTGTCTTGTTCGGAATGTAGAAAATGTGCAGACAATATTTTTGGAAAATTCTCTCTGATGCACTAAATTCAACCCAAGTTATTTATTTATTTATTTATTGGTGTTTAACGACACTTTAACAACCAGGGTGATATCGTGTCGGTGACAGGTTTACGGGTGGAGGAAGCCAGAGTACCCGGAGAGAACCACCGAGCAACGACGAGCAGCTGTCAGCTCTTCAACATCATAACCCACGACTGTACTACACACTGCACAGCGGTACTGCGTACTACACAGCACATACAGGGTTAGATTGGCTGAAGACACGTGTCCCTCGGCGTGCAGTACGTCTCAGCACACAGCGTCATCGTGCCCCCACGTGGGCAATTGGGGTAAGTTTATTTTGGATTTTAATTGGAGAGTGTGTGCCTGAGAACGGTAGTAGAAAATTTGCACGTAGTGGGTGGGTGGGTGGGTGGGTGGGTGTAAAAAGGAGCCGAATAAAAAATAGGACGTCACGTCTTGCAAATGTTTAGTGCCCCCCACCCCGAACCCCCCTGCATGACCCCACGTTTTCTGGCCCGAGAAAGTTGTGTGAAGGTCTGTACTTTGTGTAGGTATTTAAATGTTTAATTTTAAGTGATGCGATCATATTCGTTTCCACAAAATTGTTATAACGGTCGCCTATGGGAAAATATTTAGTTCTGTGATACCTGTATCTCGGATTGATCTCTGAACGCAGAAACATCTCACGAGTGACCACGGATTTGATATAAACTATAATTACTTTCAAAACAAACTTACCGAGGTGTGAATTTTAGTTTTTCGACGTTTTGAGAACACACCGTCTATTTTTTCATTCGGCTTTGTTTTTCCAAATTTCTAAAATTATACCCACCAAATTTGAAACATTTGCAAATTTTCATCGGGCATTGAACATTCCGGAGTTAGATTTTTAGCTCACCTGAGCAAAGCTCAAGGTGAGCTTTACTAATCGCTTTCCGTCCGTCGTCCGTCCGTCGTCCGTCGTCGTCCAGCGTAAACTTTACAAAACCAACTTCTCCGAAGAAACCCCTGGCCCAATATTTTTCAAATGTTGGGTAAATATTTATTACCTTACGTAAATTCAGATTTCTTCAAATGAAGTTGCCCCTCCTCCTGGGTGGGACCACGCCCCCAAGGGGCACCAAAATCTTTGAAAATCTTCTTCTCATGAACCAGCAGTAGCAGAGACTTGATATTTGTTATGCAGCTTCCTTTTGAGGTGTAGAATCAAATTTGTTCAAGAGAAGTTTGTCGGGCATTATTTGCCTTCGTTATGGGAGGGGCAAAAATCTTGGCCACGCCCAAAATTTCTATTTTCTGAACCGTGAGATCGATTTGAACGAAATTTGATATGAGATGATAATGGGTCAAAAGTAGTTGATTGATGCAAAAAAAATTTTCTCATTGCCCCGTGGGAACCTCGAGATCTAAAAATAGGAAATTACTTAAAACTGCCATATCTCCAAAACTACACGGCACAGAGAATTCTTATTTTGTATAAAGCTTATTTTTATCCAGTAGAATAGAATGGTTAAAAAAATCCCTATCGATTTGATCACAAGGTACTTTTTTCAGAACTTTGAAAATGTGCTGAGTCAGCACTTTTTAACACTGTAGGCAATGGGAAAAAGATTAAAAAATCTTCTTCTCCAGATCCAGCAGGCAGAATCTTTTGATATTTGGTATGCAACATTGTATGGTGGATCTGATTGACGTTTATTCAAATCGGCCCCCTGGGTTCATATTTGGGCTCAGTATAGGCGTCCGATATCGAACTTAGTGTATTTCAGGCAAATTTGTTCAAAAATCTTCTTCTCCAGATCCAGCAGGCAGAATCTTTTCATATTTGGTATGCAACATTGTGGGGTGGATCTGATTCAAGTTTGTTCAAATAGGCCCCCTGGATTCATATTTGGGTTCACTATAGAAGCCCGAATTCGAACTTAGTGCATTTCAGGCAAATTTCTTCAAAAATCTTCTTCTCCAGATCCAGCAGGCAGAATCTTTTGATATTTGGTATGCAACATTGTGGGGTGGATCTGATTCAAGTTTGTTCAAATCGGCCCCCTAGATTCATATTTGGGCTCACTATAGAAGCTCGAATTCGAACTTAGTGCATTTCAGGCAAATTTCTTAAAAAATCTTCTTCTCCAGATCCAGCAGGCAGAATCTTTTGATATTTGGTATGCAACATTGTGGGGTGGATCTGATGCAAATTGTTCAAATCGGCTCCCTAGATTCATATTTGGGCTCACTATAGAAGCTCGAATTCGAACTTAGTGCATTTCAGGCAAATTTCTTAAAAAATCTTCTTCTCCAGATCCAGCAGGCAGAATCTTTTGATATTTGGTATGCAACATTGTGGGGTGAATCTGATGCAAATTTGTTCAAATCGGCTCCCTAGATTCATATTTGGGCTCACTATAGAAGCTCGAATTTGAACTTAGTGCATTTCAGGCAAATTTCTTAAAAAATCTTCTTCTCCAGATCCAGCAGGCAGAATCTTTTCATATTTGGTATGCAACATTGTGGGGTGGATCTGATTCAAGTTTGTTCAAATCAGCCCCCTGGGTTTATATTTAGGCGCAGTATAGGAGCCCAAATTTGAACTTAGTGCATTTCAGGCAAATTTCTTAAAAAAATATTCTTCTCCAGATCCAGCAGACAGAATCTTTTGGTATTTGGTATGCAACATTGTGGGGTGGATCTGATTCACATTTGTTCAAATCGGCTCCCTAGATTCATATTTGGGTTCACTATAGGAGCTCGAATTCGAACTTAGTGCATTTCAGGCAAATTTCTTAAAAATTCTTCTTCTCCAGATCCAGCCGACAGAATCTTTTGATATTTGGTATGCAACATTGTGGGGTGGACCTGATTCACATTTGTTCAAATTGGCCCCCTGGGTTTATATTTGGGCTCAGTATAGGAGCCCAAATTTGAACTTAGTGCATTTCACGCAAATTTCTTCTTCTCAAGACCCAGCAGGTGGAATCTTTTGATATTGGGTATGCACCATGCTTAGGGGGTGAGATTCAAGTTTGTTCAAGCCAAGTCCTTGGGTTCATATTTGGGCTCAATGTGGTAGCCCGAATTATAACTTAGTTCAAAATGAGGAATTTTCTTTAAAAATCTTCTTCAGATCCATCAGTCGGAATGTTTTGATATTTGATATGCAGCATCCTTAGAGGAGGGTGAGATTCAAGTTTGTTCAAGCCATGTCCCTAGGTCCATATTTGGACTCACTGTGGGAGCTTGAATTGTAACTTAGTTCAAAATGAAGAATTTTCTTTAAAAATCTTCTTCTTCAGATCCAGCAGTCTGAATGTTTTGATATTTGGTGTGCAGCATCCTTGGGGAAGGGGGGGGGGGGGGAGATTCAAGTTTGTTAAAGCCAAGTCCCTGGGTTCATATATGGGCTCCCTGTGGGAATTTTTGGATATTTGGTATAAGCTTTTCTTAGGAGGAGCAGATGCAACTTGTTGAAATCAATTCTCTGGGTTGATATTTAGGCTACCATGTCAGGTGAGCGCCCTCAGGCCCCTTGGGGCCTCTTGTTTTATATTCGACTTTTATCTAAAACAACGTCAAACTCTTTTCTCGATCTTTTGATATCTCCTGTATCAATCCTTCCCTTTTCAAGTTTTGAAAATATAACCTACAAACTAAAAACATATCTAAAAATGTTTTAACGAAATATTATTTCGAAATAACGAAATAATATTTCGTTTTAACAAAATAATATTTCGAAATAATGAAGTATTATTTCGTTTTAACGAAATAATTATTTCGTTTTAACGAAATAAGTACCTGCAGCGGTAAGCAGGGCCAGGTTAGTAGTATGTCTCGTACGTTTCAGGGATCATTTGGATGACCCCGGTGGATGACCCCGGAAGTGACGTCATGTCACGTGACCTAGTGGCGCCATGTTGTGTTGTCATGGTAACCCGCGTGAGCGACCATGTTGTGACATCATCCCCATAGTGATACGTGGTGTTAGTGCGCATGCGCAGCACGTGTTGTTAGGGTGATACGTGTTTCCGTCGACCATTTTGTATACTGGAGGCCGCCATCTTGGTTTCTATGGTAGCACGTGGTTGCTATGTGACCCAATGGCTTCTAACAAGGCAGGGGTATGTTCGGAGGGTATGTTCGATTGAACAGGAGTAAATCTAATTACCACAAACAACCCGACAATCCCCCCCCCCAAATCACCAAAATCCACCCCAAAGCACCGAAATTGACTTTATTTGATACAGATTTCCCATTTTATCGGCTTAGAACGTAGTGCCAGAGTACCGAGGGGTCCCCTGGGAGTTTGTTCGATTGAATCGGAGTATCATGAATTACCACAAACAACCCGACAATTTTTACTATTTCGAATTCCTTCAGAATTCTCTGCTTCTATCTATAATTTTCGTCTATCTGACCATGTTCCTTTGTCCTAGAGTATACTCCAGTAGCGTAGTAGAGCCTATCAACTGGAAAAGTTTTGCTTATTGTTACTATATTTAGCAATTTCCGGTCTATTCTTGTTAGTTCTGGCCCTATTCCAAGTACTCTTGTTATTTTATTTATATAGATCATTTATATAGATTATAACTAACCAATCAAATTGCTTGATTTCCCATAATCTGTATGCAGAGTTATCTCCCCTTATTACAATGAAGTCGTATCCGATTCTCAACACCTCTATATCCAATGGCCATATCCCATGGAATCCCATTTGTGGGAAACACCCGTGGCTATGGAATCCCCTTTTTGTCGTATGAGGCCATGAGGGCTATGTAAAAGCCCCCAATGAGGCCTCATTTATTATCCCTCATAGCCTCACTGAATTTTGAGGTTATGAGGACCATTAAAAATCACTCAATGAGGTATTATTTACTACGACTCTTAGCCTCATTTCAGTATTTGAGGATACCTATGGCCTGGTATTGTATTATTCGAGGATAACTATTGAGGATACCTTTTGGAGAATCCTTTTTTTGTCGTTCGAGGCCATGAGAAATCCCTCAGTGAGGTCTAATGTAGTCTTACCAACCGCTTCCATCTTGTCGCCAGAGCTTCAAGGCCACTACTAGTCTATGGTCTACCTGTCCTATCATTAGCTTCTACAACAATCTTGTTCCATTCTGGCCTTGTACCAGTACTATTGACTTCTGTTATTCTGCCCAATATCTCATCCATTACTTCCTAGCTATACCTATTTCAGTCTCGACTATAACATTGATCAAGGTTGAATCAGAATTCCCCTGTATACATATAAGGCATTCCGTAATTGAGATTCCTAGCCGAGTCCGTAAAATTTGGATTACTTGAAACACTCGCCAGTCAATTAGCGTTATGATCTCTCCGTTTTTGCGATATTTGTATTACCAGAGTTTTTTGGTGTTGTATCGTATATCATAGCGTAGTTTATCGTTGCAGAAAGAAAATGAAGCGGCGGAAAGTCCAAGGCTACCCCCCCCCCCCCTCCTTACATAGCTTCTCGCCTCTCCCCTCCTCCCTCCTAAAAAAACTTCTAATTGTAGGTCCGATTCCGATAGATTATAAATGGCCTACAAAAGTAGTAATGGAAAGCAGAGAATGACATTATAAGATGCATAGGCGTACAGGCCATGGTGGCTGGGGGTGGGGGGGGGGGGGGGGTAGGCTGTGAAGTCGGGGGTAAATCATTTTTTTCTGGCAGTTTCCATAATCTTGGGGGGCAAGCTTCACTGACCAACCCGTAGTGTCAAACATTCAATCTATTGTCTTTAAAATTAAGAAAGTCTGACATGCCAAATACTGACCAAATCCATTGATGTTTGTTCAAGTGTTCAAGTTACCGAGCTGAAAACAGGCAAAAAGTAACTAATTAAGGGTCATAACTCCCTCAGTATGGTCATTCGTAACCGTTTTCGAACTCATCCAAGACTTTGTTAAGAAAGTCTCACATACTAAATATTGACCAAATCCATTGATATTTGTTCAAGTCATTGCGCTAACGAGAAAGGTGACGCAGGCCCACTCGCCTGCCCGACTATCTGCCCAAACGTTCGCCCGCGCGTACCGACTTCTTCAAACTTTTGGTTGAATTTAAAAAAAAACGACCACAACTCGTGATTCGCTGAGTCCTCCACTTAAAATGATAACACCAACAAGCAGATGGAAAAAAAGTTCAATGTACCGTCCATTGTCATTTAAAATTGTTTTCGACAATTGAATTTATTTCCAATGAGTCTACATCATACATTGTATCACTTATGCTTTCATTTGTGACAGGCAGGCGTCACCAATCTGGAACCACTTGGATCTTCAACTGTTGGGGAAGCCTGCTTCCAGACGTGATCTCCATGTTATTTCATAGATTCAGCTGCAAGCTGAAGTGAAAAAATTGAGCGTCGTGTCACGAACTAGCAATGATCTGACACATTAAAAGGCCCACCTGAAACACCCGAGACCGACCCAGTTCGTCTGTGTGCAGGAACAACAGGATGGTCCACTTCGGATCGCAGTTTAGCCCTGGGCCGGTACCGAACCGGTATTTTGCAGTCCGATTCGATTCACTAGTGCATTGCACCTTGGTGCGGGCTCTATTGTCCCGGTGGAGCAAACGTATGCCAAACTCATTCCAATGTATTGAATATAATTCAGTGGAGAATTAACATGTTAAATCCTGGCTTCTTAAGTGCATTTCTTTATTAAATAATTCTTGAACTATGTTGAAATGTATTGTGATGACCATATTGATTTGATGGGGCAAAACAGTATGAGAAAAAAATGAGTTGGGAAGCAATACTGCTGACACAATGTGGCAGTTTTTTGTTTCGTTTTGTTTCGTTTTTTTTTTTTTTTTTTTTTTGGTTTTGTTTTGTTTTTCACTCTTGTTAGAGCCACCTAGCCCAATCTGCAATTTTTCCCCATAAATTGTAGGACACCAACCCCTCTCGGATACTAAAACCTGCGCTCCAAGTGTTGCAAGCCGACGTGGGTACGGAAATCTCAGAGCATGCAGATTGTTGAAATTTCCAAGATTACCACCCGCCCGGTGCAGAAAGAATAATTGCGAAATAAAACATGGATAATACAGCTATAATTTGCGGAGCTATATACTCAGGCGGACGAATGGAACAACTGAGAGTTGAATGGACGGATGCATGTAGTCTAGTACACTCCGAATCTCTCTGAGAGTTCGTTCTCTTTCAGGCAGACGACAAAAGATGGTGCCACACATTCTGCTAATGGGTGATGACCCCTCTTCATCAATAATTAAATTTTCTGCCTGTCCCCGCGGTGTGCCATCACACCCGATGGGGATATAGCCAGGGCGATTGTCGAGTTCCAAGTGGAAAGCATGAGCAACAGAACTTGTGTCTGAACATTTAGATCATCTTTAACTGTAAGATCACTTGCTTAAATCTTTGAGATGGATACAGATCAACCAGACCTCTCCGATTCAGAACTGGGATTTTGAGACTGAAAAGAGATTTGCCTCAAAATTATTTTCACTTATTATTTCACTTATTATTTTGGCAATATCACATTGACTGACTGACACTTCTGTAGAGACCCTCAATATACTACAGGCTGCTGAGCCACAGTAGTGACCACAAGATCAGACCATCTTCATTTAGGTCACCTTTTCCCTTTTGAAGTGACAGGTACCAGACATGAACCCACATTTCTTGGTCGCATTTGAATGTGTGTTGATACACAAGTTCTTACAAAAACACTTGCACATACATGGTTTGTTGCTCATGTTCTGCATCATCTTCGAGACGGGACACTTGACCTTTTTCTTCTGACTGAATAAACATTCATTTATTTATATATTATGGTGCAATGGCATCCCCCAAATGGTTTGTGTTACCGTTTATTCCTGTATTATCTGTTTCATTAAATAATATGAAATATCACATGGCTCTCTATCACGAAGCTGAAAATGCATTTGCGTCCTCGTACAAAAATGTGATAAAAATACTGAGGACATCTCGGATGAGATGGTAAAACAGGGTCAATTTCACAGTGAACCACAGGTGATGTAAGTCACCACAAGTGGTGTTAATTGGTTTATCTAATATTCTGTGCTTGTGATACTGGATTCTAATGAGACAAAAGGCAAAACAACCAGAGGGAATTACTATCTACACGTGCATTGTCAAAAAAACAAACAAACAAAAAACAAAACAAAACAAACTGTTCAGCTCAAGCTACAGTCCCATATAGGCTAGTCCCGGATCTATAGCCCAGGATTATCCCAGATTGCCGTAACTGTGGTCCGGGATGATTTGGCGATACTTTTCCGCCCCGGATGCGTATTGTTGCCCACAATGCGTATAAAAACCCAACAAGCCGGTGTCGATACGGACCACCCCGGACAGTCCAGGACCATCCAGGATGAGTCACGGATCGACCCGGCAGAGTTAGGGATGAATAGGGATCACTACGGACAGGACCCGGATCATACCGAATCATCCTGGACTCCACCGTGTTGGCAACGGGGTTGTCCTGGACGGTCCGTAACTTGAACGGGATGATCCGGCGTGATCCTGCATGTCATTTATTGTCCCGGACTACCTCGTTTCGATACGGTTCACGCCGGCTCATCCCGTTCAAGTTACGGGTCGTCCAGGACGACCCCGTTGCCAACACGGCGGAGTCAGGATGATTCAGGATGGTCAAGGACCACCCCGGATTAAATCTTCGTCCCGGATCGTCCCGGAGGTTTTTGACAGTCAAAAATATCCGGGACGACATGCCGGATACCCAAGGACCACCCCGATGGCCAAGGACGACCCCGGACTATCCAGGACCACTACGGCGTCGTCAAGGATCAGGCCCCGGATCATCCCGGACTGGTCCGGGGTGATCCGGGGCCTATATGGGACTGTACCTTTAGTTTTCCCGCTTTCCAACCAATAGCCACCTCTGCCTGACATTTACAGTTCCAGTGACATTCTCCCAGATTTTGCACCATTGATAAGGGTAAAACTATTCACAATGCTTAATTCTTGGCACTGGGTCTGATTTTCATAATTTTGAACTCATTTGGGATTCAACCTGGTAATAAATATGAATGTTCAAAAAGTTAAATGATCTGAAGAAAAAGGTGTGTTCACTTATGTGAGAGTATATCTAATTACCGAAAACAACCCAACAACTTCCTAAAATTATCCAAATAGCCCCTAGTTCCTACAGGGCTCCTAGCTTTCATCTTCTTGTATTCTACCGTCTTCATGTACACAGTCCATGAGGTTTCGACCCCTAGACCATGGCCTTCATGGCTCCCATACAGCCCCTTCATGGGCCATAGACCATATCTTTTATGGCCCCTAGGTCATATGCCATTACCCCTAGCACCCAAAACCACATCCTTTGTGGCTCCTATACCATAGGCTTCATGACATCTAACTACTAGACCATAGCCTTAGTGGATCCTAGACAAATACCTTCATGACTATCTCAGAATGGCTGCTAGACCATGCCCTTCATGAACACTAACTCCCATATAGTCACTACACCATAGCTTCCATGTCCCCTAGCCCTTGTGGCTCCTAACTCCTATGCCAAAGTCTTCATGACCTCCAGCCCCCACCCAGCCATAACGGCTCCTAGGTTATATACCGTGGATTTCATGACAAGCTCTTAATTTCTTCTAGACCATTGCCTCCATTGCTCATATACGGCCATTACATAACCATAGACTTCATGCTCCTATAGAGCTTCTAGACCATAACCTTTTTGTCTCGTAGCTTCTATACCACGACCTTCATGACCCGCAGCTTCTAGCAAAAGCCATCTTGACCCTTAGGACTTTCGTGGCCCCTGAACCAATCAATTCACGGTTCCTTGCTCCTAAACGAGTGAAAGAACATAGCCTCATGGCACCTAGCTCCTATGCCATAATCATGATGGCTCGAAACTCATACTACGAGCCATGATACTACCAGCAATCATGGCTCGTAGCTCATACTACGAGCCATCATGGCTATGCTATAGGTTCTGTGGTAGTATTAGTGGGTTCAGTAGTTGTATTTATCATGGCCTTAATGGCCCTTAGCTCCCAGACCATAACCTTTATGAGGATAGTGGTTCGGGGACTGTTAGGAATTATTGTGTGCGTGTGTGTGTGGGGGGGGGGGGGGGGGGGGGGGAGGGGGTACCTTAGCGGACTATTGGGTACTTTCTGGGGAATGACCGGTTGGTTTTGACTAAAGATTGTGGGCCTTTGTGGTCCGACTGATGGGAATATGAGAACTGATGTGAACTTTTATGGACTAATGTGAACTACTGTAGACCGACTGATGTGGACTTATGCCGACTAACCTAGGACTGATGTGCACTGAAATAGACTGGTGTGAACTGTGATGTGCGTTTGTGGGTATATACAGACTGATCTGGGACTGATGTGAACCGACGTGGAATTTTGAAGAGAACCTGGGACTATTGGGGGACTGAAGACAGTTATTGTTAGCTCTGTTATTGATTTAGTTGTAGTTGTTGACACTGTTATTGTAGTGGGTTCTTCGGTGGTTGAAGTTGGCTCTGTTGTTATTGCGCTGGGTTCTGTGGTAGCTGTTGTTACCTCTGTTGTAGTTGCATTGTGCTCTGAAGTGGTAGTTGCTAGCTATGTTGTGGTAGTAGTTGGTTTAGTGGTGGTCGTTGTTTCCTCTGCTGAGACAGTTCTTCGTTCTGTAGTAGATGTTGTCTCCGTTGTTGGTTTTATGGTAAAAGTTGTGGTCTCTGCTGTGGTAGCTGATGGTTCTGTGGTAGCAGTTAGCTCTGTTCTAATTGCAGTGAGTTCTGTTGTGGTCATTGTTGGTTCTGTAGTAGTTTTGTAGCCTCTATTGTGGTAGTTGTGGACTCTGTGGTAGTTATAGTTAGTTCTGCTATGTTCGTTGTGGGCTTTGTTGTAGTTGTAGTAGATTCTGTAGTGGTAGTTGTTTGCTCGGTTATGGTAGCGGTTGGTTCTGCAATAGATGTTGGCTGTGTTGCAGATGGTTCTGTGGTAGAATTAGTGGGTTCAGTAGTTGTACTTGTTGGTTCTGCAGGAACTGAATTCAGTTCAGTGGTCATTGTTGGTTCTGTGGCGGTTGCAGTTTGTTGTGTTGTCATTGTAAGTTCTCTAATAGCTGTTGTGTTGTGGTCGTGGCTACATCTGTTATAGTGGTAGTTGTTGGTCCTGTATTTAACAGGTTCGCTATGTTGTATGCTCTGTTGTGATTCCCCTGTAGGGTAGTAGAGCTAGTAGAGGTTCCACGGTAGTATTTGTTGGCTGTGTAGTCGTTGGTTCTGAAGTAGTTGTCCGCTTTGTTACAGTTGTGAGTTCTGCATTGGCAGTTGTTGGTTTTGTTATGGTTGTAGCTGGCTCTGCTGTGGTAGTTGTCTCTGTAGTAGTAGTAGTGGGTTCAGTAGTTGCAGTTGTTCATTCTGTGGTAGTGTAGTAGCTGTTGGCGTTATAGAGATAGTAACAGGTTCAGTAGTGGTTGTTGTTTGATCTGTTGTGGTTTAAATAGTTGTCGGTTCTGTTGTAGCTGTTGCTGGCTGTATATTGGTTGTGGTGGGTTCAGTCGTTGTAGTTGTGAGCTGTGTTGTGCATGCAGTGGATACAGTAGTTGTAGGCTCTGTAGTGGTTGTTGTTGGCTTTGTATTGGTAGTAGTGAGTTCAGTAGTGTTTGGCTCAGTTGTGCTTGTAGTGGATACAGTTGTTAACCATTTACCCATCGTAACGGCCAAAAGCGGCCAGTGCTATTCACAATGGAAGTGTCAATGACACTGTAGCTCAACTTGTGTGTTGTGTTTGATGAAAAGGATAATGTTCAATGTTTATGAAAGGATAATGAAATAAGTCAAGAATTGTGATAATTGGGAATATGTTCATTTTTGTTCCCTGTATGCCATGTTTTTGATGAGGTGTACACTGTACTAAAGAGCTGAGGGGTGGGTTAATATGACCTCACAGTTAATGTATGTGGCCCTCACAGTTAACGTATATCAACGAAAGTTACCAAGTTACAGTGAAATTATTCCAAAACGAATCATCCTATCAAGTTACATTGAAATCCCTTCATAAATATGGCCTGTGGACTGTGCTAAAGGTTTTCGGGCTTCGGGCCCCTGTCGCCGTCAGTTTCCCAATTGCGTCCAAAAGGGACGTTCTCACCTTGACATTATATGAAGTCAACCTACCAAGTTACAATGAAATCCCTTCATAAATATGACCTGTAGACCGTGCTAAAGGTTTTTGGGCTTTGGGCCCGGGCAGCCATCATGGTTGAATGATCGCAACCAAAAGGGGACATTCTCATCTGGGCATCATCTGGAGTGATCCTACGAAGTTGCAATGAAATCCCTTCATAAATATGACCTGTAGACTGTGCTCAAGGTTTTCGGGCTTCGGGCCCCTGAAGCCGTCACAGTTGACCAATCACGACCAAAAAGGGATGTCACCATCTGGGCATCATATAGAGCCAAACTAACAGGTTACAATGAAATCCTTCCATAAATATGACCTATAGACTATGCTAAAGGTTTTGGGGTTTTGGGCTCGGAAAGCCATCAAGGCTGAATGATCGCGACCAAAAGGGGACGTTCTCATCTAGGCATTATTTGGAGTCATCCTACCAAGGTACAATGAAATCCCTTCATAAATATCACCTGTAGACTGTGCTAAAGGTTTTCGGGCTTCGGCCCTCTGTAGCTGTCACAGTTGCCCAATCGTGTCCAAAAGGGGACGTTCTCATCTAGACATTATATGAAGTCAAACCTACCAAGTTACAAAGAAATCCCTTCATAAATATGACCTGCGGACTGTGCTAAAGGTATTCGGGCTTCGGGCAGCCATAATGGTTGAATGATCGCAACCAAAAGGGGACATTCTCATCTGGGCACCATCTGGAGTGATCCTACGAAGTTACAAAGAAATCTCTTTATAAATATGACCTGTAGACTGTGCTCAAGATTTTCGGGCTTCGGGCACCTGTAGCCATCACAGTTGACCAATCACGACCAAAAGGGGATGTCATCATCTAGGCATTATATGGAGTCAGCCTAACGAGTTACAATGAAATCCTTCCATAAATACGACCTATAGACTATGCTAAAGGTCTTTGGGCTCGGGCAGTCATAAAGGCTGAATGATCGCGACCAAAAGGAGATGTTCTCATCTAGACATTATTTGGTGTCATCCTACAAAGCTACAATGAAATCCCTTCATAATTATGACCTGTAGACTGTTTTAAAGGTTTTCGGGCCTTCTGTAGCCGTCACAGTTGCCCAATCGTGTCCAAAAGGGGACGTTCTCATCTAGACATTATATGAAGTCAACCTACCAAGTTACAATGAAATCCCTTCATAAATATGACCTGTAGACTGTGCTAAAGGTTTTTGGGCTCGGGCAGCCATCATGGCTGAATGATCGCAACCAAAGGGGACAATCTCATCCGGGCATCATCTGGAGAGATCCTACGAAGTTACAATGAAATCCCTTCAAAAATATGACCTGTAGACTGTACTCAAGGTTTTCGGGCTTCGGGCACCTGGAGCCATCACAGTTGACCAATCACGACCAAAAGGGGATGTCATCATCTTGGCATTATATGGAGTCAACCTAACAGGTTACAATGAAATCCTTCCATAAATATAACCTTTTGCCTATGCTAAAGGTTTTTGATCTCGGGCAGCCATCAAGGCTGAATGATCGCGATCAAAATGGGACGTTCTCACCTAGACATTATTTGGAGTCATCCTACCAAGTTACAATGAAATCCCTTCATAAATATGACCTGTAGACTGTGCTAAAGGTTTTCGGGCTTCGGGCCCGGGCCCCTGTAGCCGTCACAGTTGCCCAATCACGTCCAAAAGGGAACTTTCTCATCTTGACATTATATGAAGTCAACCCACCAAGTTACAATGAAATTCCTCGGTAAATATGACCTGTAGACTGAGCTAAAGGTTTTCGAGTTTTGGGCTCGGGCAGTCGTCACGGTTGGCAGATCACGCCCAAATGGGGAAATTCTCATCTAGACACCATAAGGAGTCATCCTACCAAGTTACAGTGAAATCCCGCCATATTAAACATGACCTGCAGACTGTGCTAAAAGTTTTTGGGTTTGGGGCTTGGGCAGCCATCACGGTTGACAGATCATGCCCAAAAGGGGACGTTCTCATCTAGGCATTATACAGAAGCATCCTATCAAGTTACAATGAAATCCCTTCATAAATACGACCTGTTGACTGTGCTAATGGTGTTCGGGTTTGGGGCTCGGGCAGCCATACCGGTTGACTGGTCGAGACCAAAAGGGGATGTTCTCATCTAGACATGATCCTAAACCTGCATATGAAATTTCATGACGATCAGACAAGAACTGCGGGGTGTAGCCCGTGCTAAAGGAAAATGTGAACAGACTCACAGACTTCCGCACGCGTGATGGCAACAGCTTATCTTGACTTTGTCAAGTTTAGCTAAAAATAAGCCAATTAATTTTCATTATTTTTTTCATTTTTTGTCTCAAAAACATAGGATATGACCCTTCTTTGGAACGAGCTCAGCCAAAAAGGGGTCATAACCTATGTGTTTGAGACAAAAAAATTAAAAAAATTAGTTATTCAAGAATTTTGTTTGCAAGTGGCGTCTGCTTTTTATGTTTAGTAAAGGGTTAACTGTGTGGTAGTCTCTGTTGGCTATCTAGTGGTGGTAGTGGGTTCATTAGCAGTTACCGACTCTGTCGTGTTTGCAGATGATTCTGTAGAGTTACTGGCCCTGTTGTTCTGTTTAAGTTCACGTCAACCCTTTGAACCCTGAACTCCTGATGGTTTATTCCATGCTAGTTCTGATCCATCTACTGGTGGAGTCCATATTCGTTAGCCTGGGAAGACCAATCAATGTTTTCAACGTACAGACTTTAGGTTGAAAATATTGATTAGTCTACCACACAAATTCACTGAGCAACTATCCATTTTATGTATCCAGGTTGTATCACGATCCTGGTCCGAAAAGTAGGCTTTCGGGGAAAAAGAGAGCTTAGCTTTCACAAAAAGTCAAGTTCAATGAATAATTTTAAAACCACCACCCCTTTCTTTTGGTAACTCCCACCAGGAGTTGGTTACTGTATCCAATTCACTGATCTCTATTAGAGCTGAAACGGTTAAGGGGTTTTGTTGATCGATTAATCACGTGGATTAACCTTGGTTAACTGATTAAACACTTGTCCAAATAGATATCTGAATAATTGCCATACCGTTTATGATTTATAGCATCAGCCCTTTACCCAACGTAACAAACAAAACCGGCCTATGTACAACAAGAGGCCCCAGGGGCCTGAGGGCGCTCATCTGACATGATAGCATAAATATCAACCCGGGAATTGATTTCAACACGTTGCATCTGCCCCTCCTAAGAAAAGCTTATACCAAATATCCAAAGATTCTGACCAGTAGACCTTAAAATGAAAGTGTCAATGACACTGTAGCTCAACTTCTCAAGACAAAGACATGTACATGTATAGTATGTGACACAGCAATGACAAACATCTAGGTAATGACCTGATAACAAAGGTACATATAAAGTATTGTAATGGTCTGTTCATAAATACTGACCGTAGCCTGTAACAAATGTATAGGTAAAGTATTGTAAAGGTGGGTGACAGTCAGATGCTAAACTAGAAAAAATCTTTGAGTCCCAGAGTGGGTCTGACTGAACCCCAAAATATTTGTTCTCATAGCACAGTGACAACAAAGGCACCCCAAAACACATTCATTCCTGTCCCGAGGTGAAAACAAAGGTACCCAAGAAGTTTCGTGAAGATCAGTTCACAAATATGAGCTGTGTAGAAGTTGTGACAAAAAACTGATTGGACCTAATTTCGGTACAAAATGGCCACTGGCAGCCATCTTGAATTTTGGACCGCACCCAGAAACACTCGTTCTCGTCCCAAGGTGATAACAAAGGTACCCAAGAAGTTTTGTGAAGATCGGTTCATAAATACAGCCTCTAGCCCGAGCCGTATTGACATGTGCACTTACAGAGTATAAGTAGCACTGAATAAATCAAAGTTCATCTAATTTGCATAATTTCTGCACGAGAAAAAAACCTGTACTATATGTGATGTATTCCATGTTACTAAACATTCATACAAAAATTTATTAAAATCAGAACTTTCCTACAGAAGTTCTGTACAAAAGACTGATTGCACTAATTTTGGTACAAAATGGCTGCTGGTGGCCATCTTGAATTTCGGACCACACCCAAAAACACTCATTCTCGCCCCACGGTAATAACAAAGGTACCCAAGAAGTTTCGTAATGATCGGTTCATAAATACGGCATCTAGCCTGAGCCGTATAGAAGTTGTGTACAAAAAACTGATTAGACCTAATTTCGATACAAAATGGCCACTGGCAGCCATCTTAAATTTTGGACCCCACCCAGAAACACTCGTTCTCGTCCCAAGATGATAACAAAGGTACCCAAGACGTTTCGTGAAGATCGGTTCATAAATACAGACTCTAGCCCGAGCCGTATTGACATGTGTACTTACTGTGTGTAAGCAGCACTGAAAAAATCAAAGTTCATCTAATTTGCATAATTTCTGCACGAGAAAAAAACCCGTATTATATGTGATGTATCCCATGGTACTAAACATTCACACAAAAAATTATTCAAATCAGCGCTTTCATAAGGAAGTTCTGTGCAAAAATCTGATTGCACCAAATTTCGTACAAAATGGCTGCCATCGGCTATCTTGAATTTCGGACCAGACCCCAAAACACTTGTTCTCGTCCCACGGTGATAACAAAGGTACCCAAGAAGTTTCGTAAAGATCGGTTCATAAATATGGCCTCTAGCCCGAGCCGTATTGGCATTTGCACTTACAGTGCTGAAAGTAACACCAAAAAACATCAAAGTTAGTCTAATTTGCATAATTTACGCAAGAGAAAAAAACCCGTATTATATGTGATGTATCCCATGGTACTAAACATTCATACAAAAAATTATTCAAATCAGAGCTTTCATATGGAAGTTCTGTACAAAAAACAGATTTCTGCATCGTCGGTACAAAATGGCAGCTGGCAGCCATCTTGAATTTTGGACCGCACCCAAAAACACTCGTTCTCGTCCCACAGTCATAACAAAGGTACCCAAGAAGTTTCGTAAAGATCGGTTCATAAATACGGCCTCTAGCCCGAGCCATAGCAGCTTGGCACTTACAGCTCTGAAAGTAACACTAAATAAATCAAGTCAGTCTAATTTGCATAATTTACACATGAGAAAAAAACCTGTATTATATGTGATGTATCCCATGGTACTAAACATTTATACAAAACTTTATTAAAATCAGAACTTTCATACAGAAGTTCTGTACAAAAAACTGATTTTTGCAGCATCGGTACAAAATGGCCGCTGGCAGCCATCTTGAATTTTGGACCACACCTAAAAACACTCGTTCCCGTCCCAGGGTCATAACAAAGGTACACAAGAAGTTTCGTAAAGATCGGTTCATAAATACGACCTCTAGCCCGAGCCATAGCCAATTGTTGACGTACGGACAGACGGACAGACGGACGACGGCCCATGACAATAGCTCAAATTTGACTTCGTCAAAGTTGAGCTAAAAATGATTTTTAAAGAACATTCCTCATGTTGAACTAAGTAATAACTCGGGCTCCCATAGGGAGCCCAAATATGAACCCAGGCACTTGGCTTGAACAAACTTGAATCTCTCCTCCAGTGGGATGCTGTATACCAAATATCAAAACATTCTGACTGCTGGATCTGAAGAAGATTTTTAAAGAAAATTCCTCATTTTGAATGAAGTTATAATTTGGGCTCCTACAATGAGCTCAAATATGAACCCTGGGACTTGGATGGAATAAACTTGAATCTCATCCCCCTAAGGATGATTCATACCAAATATCAAATCATTCTGACTGCTGGATCTGAAGAGCAAGATTTTTGATGAAAATTCCTCATTTTGAACTAAGGTACAATTCAAGCTCCCACAGTGAGCCCAAATATGAATCTAGGGCTTGAACAAACTTGAATCTCACCCCCCTAAGGATGCTTCATACCAAATAACAAAACATTCTGACTGCTGGATCTGAAGAAGATTTTTAAAGAAAATTCCTAATTTTGAACTAAGTTACAATTCGAGTTCGCCCAGTGAGCCCAAATATGAACCTAGGGACACGGCTTGAACAAACTTGAATTTCACCCCCCTAAGGATGCTGCATACCAAATATCAAATCATTCCGACTGCTGGATCTGAACAAGAAAATTTTTTAAAGAAAATTCCTCATTTTGAACTAAGTTATAATTCGGGCTCCTACAGTGAGTCCAAATATGAACCCAGGGACTTGGCTGGAACAAACTTGAATCTCACCCCCCTAAGGATGCTTCATACCAAATATCAAAACATTCTCACTGCTGGATCTGAAGAACAAGATTTTTAATGAAAATTCCTCATTTTGAACTAAGGTACAATTCGAGCTCCCACAGTGAGCCCAAACATGAACCCAGGGACTTGGCTTGAACAAACTTGAAGCTCACCCCCTTAAGGATGCTGCATACCAAATATCAAAACATTCCGACAGCTGGATCTGAAGAAGATTTTTTAAAGAAAATTCCTTGTATTGAACTAAGTTATAATTCGGGCTCCCACAGGGACTTGGCTTCAACAAACTTGAATCTCAACCCCCTAAGGATGCTGCATACCAAATATCAAAACATTCCGACTGCTGGAACTGAAGAATAAGATTTTTAAAGAAAAATTCTTCATACTGAACTAAGTTATAATTCGGACTCCCACAGTGAGCCCAAACATGAACCCATATTCCTCATATTGCACTAATTTAAACATATGGGCTCCCATAGAGAGGCCGAATATGGACCCAGGGAATTTATTTCAATAAACCTGTGAAACAATTTTCCAAAGATGTTATATGTGAAATCTGAAAGCTTTTGGAGCAGTGGTTTGGGAGAAAAGTTGTCTTAAATGTTTTTCCCATTACCCACAGTGTTAAAAAATGCTGACTCAGCACTTTTTCAAAGTCCCCCAAAAGTACCCCATGATAAAACCGATAGCAATTTTTTTTAACCATTCCATTCTGTTGGTCCTAAGGAAGTTTCACACCAAATAAGAATTCTCAGTGCCATGCAGTTTTGGAGATATGGGCGTTTTATTTTTTTTTCCCTATTTTTAGCTCCTGCGGTTCCCATGGGGCGACAGGAAAATTTTTTGGGCATAAATTAAGTACTTATAACCGAATAAGCCCTCATATCAAATTTGGTTCAAATCTGCCTCTCGGTTTGGAAAATAGAAATTTTGGGTGGGGCGAAAAATTCTTGCCCCTCCAATAACGAAGGCAAATATAGCTCCTCGAACTTCTCTTGAACAAATCTGAGTCTACACCTCAAAAGGAAGCTGCACACCATATATCAAATCTCTGCTACTGCTGGTTCATGAGAAGAAGATTTTTTAAGATTTAAGTGCACTTTTTAGGCATGGCCCTACCGAGGGGCAAGGCAACTTGATTTGAACAAAATCAAAATGCGATGTCATAACAAACTATTATCTCAAATATCAATTAAATTGGTTCAGCGATTTGGGAGGAGAAGACGCAAACACCACATTCACGGACGACGTACGGCTGACGGTGAGTAATCACTATAGGTCCCGACTGAAAGTCTAGCTCCCCTGACTGAAAGTCAGGCGAGCTAAAAATCTCCATTCAAATTTATTATGTTTGCAATTTTTGTCTCAAAAACATAACTTATGACCCCTCATTGGAACGTGCTCAACAAGCTCGTTCCAATGAGGGATCATAAGCTATGTTTTTGAGACAAAAATTGAAATTTTTTAGTAATTCATGAATTTATTTTGCAAGTATCGTCTGCTCCCCGCAATGGGTAAAGGATGACCATTTCCAGCTACTGATACAGTATGATGACCATGCAAGCATACAAGTATGTCAGCAAGTAACTTGCATGCTTTACTCTGTCTCATATAATTGATGTGAGTCAGTGTGACAATGTTTGCCAGCTTTGGAGCAAGTTTGTTCCTTTGTTAATCCATATAATACAGCAGTTCAAAAGTAAAGGTTAATCGATCAATAACTTTTTGGATCGATCAAGATGTTGCTCATTGATAAATCGATTGATCAGTTAACCGTTTCAGCTCTAATCTCTATGCAATTGGATTGCTGTGACCCTCATTGGTCACATGCAGAAAAGTGTCTCAATACAGTCACAGGTTAACAGCTTTCAAGTCCTCAAATGTCATTGATGGGAGGGGTTATCACACTGATTGTCTTTACTCCATCTTGAGAGGGAGTGGGGTCAGATTGAGCTGTCAAGTTTTTCGCTGATGGTCCAGTAATTGAGTTGTTTCGAGATCAGCGGTCCAATTAAACCAGTGCATCAGTATTTAAGTATAGCTCCACTTTCTGGGGACTCTCACAGGGAATAATTCATGGCGCAAGAACATCTTACACATACCTTGAAAAATACTACCTGAAATATGTACATAACTAAACATTTTTCTCTATTTTTCTAACTGCATTTAATGTTAAAGAATTACATTTCTACATTTTCTTTGAAAACAGCGTTAACAGCAAAACAATTTCATGCTGCTCGGTGTGTAACCCTTTACAGACATTTACTCTTTTAATAATCAGTTGCTTTCTTTTTTAAGCCTTCCATACAAATATTGAATAAAAAATAAATAAATTATGCAATCTGTTGTATATGAAAACCTTCCATTTGACAAAATATTTGTTAAAACTTTGGCGAAAAATGTCATGTTACAGCAAAACACATACAAGTAATTTCATATCCCCTGCCGACATACAATCTATTCAATATTTTCATTGTTACTGCACCTTGAACAAAATGAATGGTCATATCTTTTCCAGGACTGGATAACAAATTTTTTCGAGCACATGTCAAAGGATGAGAGTGGAATAATGGAACTACATCAGCTGAAATTACTTGAAATTTTTACACTTTTACAAGTTCTGTCAAAGAAAGAATTGGTTCAATTTCCAAATACCTTACAGAAAAACCTTTGCTGCTTTGGTATTCTGGCATCAATGTGGAGGAGGTTAAAGCACTGATTGACATAAATTTTATGTCTATAAATTACATGAAAATGGTCAAAAAAGATAAGCTTCATTTAAATTCACAGAAGAAAATTAAGAATTTTTGGCATAAATCGGCTAATTAGCTGAGCTATTTTACTCCTCAACATTGGGGTCTACTAGAAACGATCTGGAGGTAAAAATAAATCCAGTCAACACATTTTTATTTATTGGTGTTTAAGGTCACATGCTTCTGAACAATGGCTAATTGTGGCCACAACACGGAGATAAAGTCAAGTTCAGCCAATCATTTATTCCTATGTTGCCCATTTTTGAGGACTCCCCCCCCCCTACCAGTAAACCAGAGCTTGCCTACCACAGTAAACAAGCACTTCTTCACTTCCTCGGGTCCCCACATATTTTTCAAAGACCTCAACAACATTTTCCATGTGATGGTGATGGGATATAATAATACAATACGATACAATATTTTGAAATCACAAAGCAAATTTTCAGAAGTCAACAAAGCATGGCAAATGCCAAATCCCCCAAACAACGAGGAGGTGTCTGTCGCCTTTTAACGAACAAACCTGCTTGATAACACCTATGCTCCCCCATGATGTCACCTCAAAGTTTGGCCATAAATGCTGGGAATTTCCTGGGACCGCAACACAATTTTAGATATGTTTTTGTGGATATTATATGCACATAATTCCAAAAGGCTGAGACTCAAAATGAGGTTGAAAATTAAAGGTATACAAAAAAGAGAAACAAATGAAATCGCTGGCATCGGGTGTCTAAATTTGAAATGAAATATAAAGGTGCACAACTTCAAACAAACTGAAATATGTGTGTGTGGAGTTTCATAACTTATAAACATATATATAAGAAGCAATGTGCATTAACTTATTTGTTCATGTTGTCCTTAATTGTTATATTTATATGGCTCTAAAAAAATTATTACATATCAAAGATCTCTATAAAATATAGCCAAGCAAAACATAATTCAAAGGAATTTATTCTGCAACCAATACGCAATTGTCAGGTCAAATGTCTATTTGAATAAATGGATTGATACAGATAATTTTTTTTTTTTTTTTTGGGGGGGGGGGAGGGGAGGAGTATGGGGAGGATTTAATGACACCTTTGACAACCATAGCCACAGTATCAAACAGTTTTATTAGTAGAGACGCTGGAGTATCTGTAGAGAACCACCATGCAGCGGTGAGCAACCGTCAGACTCCCCAACATACCACACTGCACAAATGTACCTTTCGGTTTGAAGTACAATGCTCAAACAGCAAGCCTCCACATGCCTGTTAATAGATTGATTTATTTATTGATTAGTGTTTAAGATTACTTTCAGCATCTTTGTGTTAACACAGAAATAATATGCAGTTACTGGGGATACAATATTAACCAGTAGCCAACTAGAGGTACTGTGAGCAAACTTACAAAGTGATACCCCCCCCCGTGCCTGAAATGTATAAGTTAGATTATCTCCCCTTGGAAATGTCAGAACGGAATTATATTGCTTCATGCACATCTTCATATGGAGTTCTTCCATTGTGTAAAGTTTCATGAAAATTCTTCAAATGGTTTAGGAGGAGTTGTGCTTACAAGGATGGACAGATGGTATAAGTTAGATTATCTCCCCTTGGAAATGTCAGAACGGAATTATATTGCTTCATGCACATCTTCATATGGAGTTCTTCCATTGTGTAAAGTTTCATGAAAATTCTTCAAACGGTTTAGGAGGAGTTGCACTTACAAGGATAGACAGATGGTATAAGTTAGATTATCTCCCCTTGGAAATGTCAGAAAGGAATTATATTGCTTCATGCACATCTTCATATGGAGTTCATCCATTGTGTAAAGTTTCATGAAAATTGTTCAAACGGTTCAGGAGGAGTTGCGCTTACAAGGATGGTCAGACGGACAGATTATCTCCCCTTGGAAATGTCAGAACGGAATTATATTGCTTCATGCGCATCTCCATATGGAGTTCTTCCATTGTGTAAAGTTTCATGAAAATTCTTCAAACGGTTTAGGAGGAGTTGCGCTTATGATGGATGGACAGACGGACAGATGGACAGATGGACGGACAGGGTGATTCCTACATACCCCCCCAAACTTTGTTTGCAGGGGGTATAATTAAGTCATAACACCTCATTCAAATTCAGATTATGAATTTGTAAAATTTATTTATTTGTGTTTTTGGACAGTTTTACGGGTGGGGGAAGCCAGAGTACCCGGAGAGAAATACCGAGCAATGGTGAGCAACTGGGAGACTCCCCAACCTACTAACTCCATACAAGCAGTTATTTATTTATTTATTGGTGTTTAAGGTCACATACCTCTGCACTGTGGATAATCATGACCACAACATGGAGATAAAGTCAAGGTCAGTTAATCGTTTATACCCCATGTTGCCTATTTTAGAGGCAGCCCAAGCATTAGTGACTGGGTCCTATTTTACCGTTGAAACAGAGCTTGTTTACCACTGTAAACAAGCACTGCTTCAACTTCCTGGGGTTCCTGCAGGGGACAAGCAAAGTTAGCATTGGTTGAAAACAAGAGCACCATCGATGTGCAGTATGCCTTAGTAAACAGCGCCACAGTGCCCCACATGAGCAATCGGGATAAAGGGCTTTGCCCAAGGACACAACGCTGTTGCCCCTGACAGGGATCGAACCATGGACCTTTTGGTAAGAAGTCCAATGCCGTAGCCTCTGAGTCACTGCACTCCCAATGAATTTGTTGAAAGCATGTAATTTGAAAATTCTCATTTCGGCTGAAAGAACATTAAATGTTTACCTATAAGCCTGATGGAGAGAATGTCAACACATTCAAATCTTTTGAGATAAGGTTTGTTTGTCCCTGCGTAGAAAATATTCCAGGACGTTCAGTGAATTTTCAGGCACTATCCAGATCTGCAACAGAAATTATTTTTACGTAATCTGATTTATGAATAACCGATGGTAGAAAGAGGAATTTGGTACTATCAGAAATTCTACTATCAGAATCTGGAAGTCTAGTTTTCATTGAAAAACTGGAATAACTATTTCTATTTATTTATTGGCATTTATGGTCACTTCGTGCATCTATGGCTATATCATGACTGCAAAAGAGGTATGAAGTCAATAATAAATTGTTTATACCTGTGCTGCCCAATTTAGAGGACTTCCACCACAGATGTTGGTGATCAACTCCCATTTTACAGTAAACAGAAGTTGTTTGAAAGTAACAAGCACTTCTCCACTTCCCAAAATTCCTGCAGGGACTTGTTTCACCTCGTCAAATATAAAATTCAACCACAAGAAACAAAAATTCCAGATTCTAGAAAAAGAATCTGCAATACAGATTCATTATTGAATCTTTAAAAGCATTCAAACTCTTCTGATGGAAAAAAGAAATGTAAGTTCAGTTTTGGTAATATAATTTTTTTGACCAAATGAAGTAAAATTTGACACATAGCTACCTCAGTGTAATGTCTAAAGTGACTTTGGTTAAAATTCAGTTAACCATGGCCATGTGTGACGCAGCATGTCTTCAAAAGATTTTTCGACAAAGCGTGCATCTGGGGCACTCCCACGTGCTATGGGTTTGAAAACCAAATCAAATCGAAGTTTTGAACAGCACACATCGACTGCCCAACATTTCATTTCAACTCGATTGAAAAGCAAAATTGCTCTAATGATACAGGGCCAATCACGTCTCGTCACCCAGCAATTTGGGGTCAACGATAGCTCATTTAGATGGGCGTCTCACAGCCACAGGAAGATTAGCTGATTGTTCCAGGAGCAGATGTCCACGCACTACATCGCCACAACATAATCAAGGTATAAGTCTCTCACACCTCCGTAACTGATTTCAGACAACAACGGAGATGGCGAGTCAGGTTGTAGGAACTCATAGTCGCCGAGTGTGTTCAAGAACCATTGGGAATCGGTTGCAGGAGTTCAATTTGAGGTGACGGCGCTCCTACGTTGGTCAGCAAATTGCACCCAGGAGATGTTAATGTCGATTGCAATGGCTGCGGGCACATGCACCAAATCGGCTTCACTTGGCCAACAGGAGATGTGTGTTATTCACTGATGAGTCTCAGTTCACGCTTTACAGGTCAGATGGACAACGTTGCTATCGACGTCGAGGTGAGTGATATTTTGACGCGAGCATCAAGAAAAACGAGATTCGGGGGAGGGTCTGTTATGGTTCGAGGGGGGGGGGGGGGGTTCTCATGGCGTGAAAACACCTCATAAGATATCGGGATGATGTCCTCTCACTTATCCATGCGCATAACCTTACGTTACAGCAGTATAATGCGAGGCTGCATGTAGTTAAGGTTTGTCGTGACAAAACAATGTCCCAGTTCTCGATTGGCCACCATACAGTCCAAATTTGTCCCCGATCGAGCATTTGTGGAACGAGCAGGAGGATCAGGAAGCTTGTCAACGTCCCAAACAACGTCGCTCAGCTCACGCAGGCCCTTCTTCAGGACTGGAATAACATCCCACAAAGGACCATAAACAACTTGGTGGGGCAATGGTAAGGAGAATTAGTGCAGCGACTGAAGTCTGAAGTGGGCACCCACTATTGATGTTGATCAGGAAATGGCATAGAATACCCATGTTTGAACGTTATTCGTGCAAATGCTGTCTGTGTTAAGACAACAAAACTCATCAAAATTTAATCAGTAATCAAGAAATAACATCAAAATTCAAACAATGAAATAATCATCCATTAACACATTTGAAATATCTACCACAGAAACAATTTCGTTTCTTTTTTCTGCTAGTATAGTTTGAGAATTTAAGCGAATTTTTTTACTGTTTAATTTCAATACATAATCTTTAACTGGGTGAGGGGTAATTAGTTTTGGAGGTCTGAATTTGTTATTCAAAATCTGTTTTATTACAGATTATTGGAGAGTGCACACAGGCACTCTCCAATAATTTGTAATAGAACAAATTCATATAAATGAAATATTATTTGCATTTGAGTGAATATGAAACACGAGCAAGGAAAATGTTTACTTTTGCTCAAAGTACCCTCATTCTTTTGAAAGTCGTGATAGCACTCAACCAGTTTAAAAGTATTAAAACTCGTTTTATATTTTAAGTGATGTTTTTTTGTGACTAACCGAAACATTCCATCTGACTGAATCTAGAAATACCAGAAGCGTTCCTTCACTCGGAATCAACACCCGAAATGTTCCTCGATTGAGTCTTGATTTGACAAAAACTTATAGCCCATATCAGCATCATATTCCTTACAGATAATTACCTGCAGTCTGAGAGCTTGATATGAACCTTGTCAGGCTGTCTGACCAGTAAACTAGATAAATTCTCTGGATTGTACATCCATTCATAAAGTTTTCGGTACAATTTCAAGAATCTTCTCAAATCAGCAAACAATGCAAAGAAAAGTTCAACATACCAAAAAATGTTGCATAATCCTTTACCCAAAGTAATGGCAAAAACTGACCAGTCCTATTCACAAAACCACCATTCAATTTTCATTTTTGGTCTCAAAAACATAGCTTTTGACCCCCTCATTGAGATCATTCCAATGTGGGTCATAAGCTACGTTTTTGACACAAAGAATGAAAAAAATAGTTATTCAAGACTTTTGTTTGCAACTATCATCTGCCTTTCATGTTAGATGAAGGGTTAACTATTTTTGCAAGTCTCAGAAGCTTCAGGCATTTGTAAGTTTCTTTGTCATTTGAATAAGACATAAAACTTCATGAAAATGATGTGGTCATATCAAGCAAATGCTATTTCTAAAATATGCTATCAAAATTTTAATATTTTTCAAAGTTTTGTCTTCAAAACATAGCTTATGAACTCTTGCTGGAACAAAGGAATCATCAGCCTGTTCCAATGAAGGGTCAAAAAAAAATAAAAATGAAAAATAGATATTCAAGAAATTCTTGTTTAAGGTGTTGCCTGATCATCAAGTCAATGAAAAGGTTATTTATTTATGTATTGGTGTGTAGGGTCACATATTTCTGCTTAACGGCTAGTCATAACTTCAACATGAGGATACAGTCAGGTTTAGTAAATTATTTATACCCATGCTGCCCATTTTAAATGACTTCCACCCTGAGTGTAAGTGACAGGGTCCTAGTTAGGGAAACGGTTAAAATGTTAAGTGCTTTTATATCTCATTTTTCACCTTATGCAGTGCTGGATTAATTTTGGTGGCAGAATTTGTTCTCCAATATCCATGTCCCTAGGTCCATATTTGGGCTCACCATGTGAGCCTGAATGATAACTTAGTTCAAAATGAGGAATTTTCTTTAAAAATCTTCTTCAGATCCAGCAGTCAGAATGTTTTGATATTTTGAACAAACTTGAATCAGATCCACCCCACAATGTTGCATACTAAATATCAAAAGATTCTGCCTGCTGGATCTGGAGAAGAAGATTTTTTAAGAAATTTGCCTGAAATGCACTAAGTTCGAATTCGAGCTTCTATAGTGAGCCCAAATATGAATCCAGGGGGCCGGTTTGAACAAACTTGAATCAGATCCACCCAATGTTGCATACCAAATATCAAATGATTCTGCCCACTTGTGCAGGAGAAGATTTTTTTTAGTAATTTCTCTAATTTTCATAGGGTGCTATCGGAGTTATGCCCCCTATGGAGCCCCAAGTGGGCATGTCCATTTCATTTGAACAAACTTGAATTGACATATGGTAATGAACATCCATACCAAGTTTCGAGCAAATTGACCTAGCGTTTCAGAGGAGAAGTCGTTTGATAAATGTTCACGACGCCGGACAGAAGACGATGGACGGCAAGTGATAAGTTTAGCTCCCTTCGGTGAGCTAAAAAAAGCAGCATCTGTTGGATCTATAGTTTTCAAGTTATCGCGTGGACAAACAAAAGCTAACGGGTGGACGGACATTGCCATACCATAATACGGGCCGCTCATATGAGCGGCCGTATAAAAACCACGACAATGTGTATTCTTAATCTCTCTAGATGCCTCTTTACAAGATATACAAGTTAAACGAGATGTAAAGATTACAATTGAGCTGTAAAGCTTACAATTGAGCATACTTGTGGTAATCGCCAGTTCATACCAGAAAAGTGAAGGTTGCACACCATGGACTCAGGTCGCAGTAAAATTACCAGTTGCGCGCACTTGGGTGGTAAACGTGGCTCTGAGAGCCACGTTTACTGCCCAAGTGTGTGCACCTGGTAATTTTACTGGACCTGAGTAATCAAGAGTTTAACACTGTGAAATAAGTTCAATTAAATGTAGTTCTTTTGAGCCTCAACTTGTCTAGTAGTGCATGGTATTACAATCGGAACCGGCATCAGAATCAGACGATTGTGAGCTCAAATAAACTGTAGTCAGCGGACATTTTTGGTTGAACACTAACCATTTCTCTAGTACATGTATTCTTATTACACAAAAGCCCACAATAACTTAAAAGATAACGTAGAATAACATGTTTGGCGGCAGAGGAGGATGGAAGGTCTATTTTTTGTACATGATATATATCTATTAGTTCATAAATTGTCAATATATCTAAATTATCTTTAAATAATTTAATAATTATTTACAAGAATATGCAAATTCGCAATCAACTTCACAAATCAACTTCACATACAACAAAAAAGACAAATCAGAACTATAAAATACGCTAAAACGGTAAGATAATAAAATAAATGCATCAACTGGTGTCTGAAGAAAAGCAAATGATAATAAATTCCCCAACAAAAATGAAAGAGTCACATGATTTGCACAACCAAAATGCTATGGGATGCTGTTTTATCATTACAGTGAAACAGTTAACCCTTTACCCAATGTATAGGCCAAAACCTGCCAGCGCAATTCACAAATCACCATTCAATTTTCATTATTTAAAAAAATGTTTCCCTCAAAAACATAGCTTATGACCCCCTCATTGGAATGAGCTCCTTGAGCTCGTTACAATGAGAAGTCATAAGCTATCTTTTTGATGACAAAAATGAATTTTTTTAGTTATTCAAGAATTTTCTTTGCAAATATCTTCAGCCTTTCGTGTTAGGTAAAGGGTTAATTAATTTATTTATTGGTGTTTTTTAAGGTCACATACTTCTGCTCAATGGCTAATATTGACCACGACAGTTTTACGGGTGGAGGAAGCCGGAGTACTCGGAGAGAACCACCAAGCAATGGTGAGCAACTGTCAGCTCCCCAACATACTAACTCCACACCAGCAGGGTTAGCATTGGTTGAAGTGCACCATCGACGTGCAGTACGCCTTAGTCCACGATGTCACCGTGTCCCCAGATGGGCAATGGGGGTGAAGTGTCTTGCCCAAGGACACAACGCGGTTGCCGCAGGTGGGATTCGAACCAAGGACCTCTCGGCTTGCAGCCTGCACCTCTACCAACTGAGCCACCGTGCCCCCACGGTGAGCAACTGTCAGCTCCCCAACATACTAAATCCACACAAGCAAGGTTAGCATTGGCTAAAGACAAGTGCATCATTGACATGCAGTATGCCTTAGTACACAACATCACCATGCCCTCACGTGGTCAATGGGGAAGAAGTCTCTTTACCAAGGACACAATGTGGTTGCCGCTGGAGGGATTCAAACCGAGGACCTTTCAGCTTGCACCTCTACCTACTGAGCCACCGTGCCCTGGTTAATTAATTAGCCACTCTGTTAGTGAAAATATTAAATTTAGTCATTATTTATAGGGGTTTAATGACAGTTTCAACAGCCAGTGTCATATCATGTTGAAAAACATTAAAGAAACAGGAGTTAACCATTTACCTAACGTAACGGCCAAAACCGGCCAGCGCTATTCTCAAAAATCGCCAATTAATTTTCAGTATTTTTTTCATTTTTTGTCTCAAAAACATAGGTTATGACCCCTCGTTGGAACGAGCTCGTTGAGCTCGTTCCGAGGGGTCATAACCTATGTTTTTGAGACAAAAAATGAAAAAAATTAGTTATTCAAGAATTATTTTTGCAAGTGTCGTCTGCTTTTCATGTTAGGTAAAGGGTTAACAGTTGACAGGAATATGGACATTTTTATGTCAGTGGTGATAAACTGATCATTTATTGTTATATGTAGATTTAGCTTTATTTATTAGTGTTTTAAGATGACTTTCAGCAATGAAAGCTATACATGTATCATAATTGCAGCACATGTCTGAAGTTAAACTAGCTAAACATTTACACATATGCTCTCCTCTTTAGAGAACATCCTCCTCAGGCTTTGGTTAACAGGTCCTGTTTAACAGAGAAACAGAACTTGTTAGCAAAGGGTTTCAATGGTGAATGTAGTGTTGACAAATGATGCACTCTGGGTTAGGCTTATATTATTCAATGAATAATGGAAAATGCATGCACTTGATGTGTGTGTCAATGTGAGGCCGCATGATATGGTTTTGCTGAAATTTAAAACAAAAAAAAAAACAAAACTTGAAACAAAAATAATTAAAATAAGAAATTTTTTATATCATGTGCATTCGGTAAAGGATTAACCAATTCAATCTTGTTTAACAGATTTCAATGAGCTCAACCAAGATTGAATTGGTCAAATTCCTAGTTTCATAAAAAGGGAAAAACTGGCAGTCTGGATATTAATATTGATATTTTGACATCAGTGGGCAAGAGGTTCGTGAAAAAAGCTAAGTGGTTCATATTTACTTTCTGTTCAAAAATGTGATTGTCCTCACAATTTATTGGGAGTGTTTTTTTTTGGTAAAGGTATGCACATGTATGGTTCCATTAATTTCAGTTGTTCTTACAGTGGCTCCCTTAAGAGCCAGGAGATTTTTTATACTTTTTCGCTTTTCCTTGAATGTTTACCTCCTGTGGCTTTGCAGCTGTTTCAAGTCAAGTCTCCCCTGCTTACAGAGAGAGGCAGCCAAGACTTGCCTAGAAACAACTGACTAGGTACTTAGAAAACAAGTTTTGTGTTTACCCAAACAATGCATGTTGGGGCACCTGTTCCTTTGCATTAAAAAGTTGTCAAAGTCAGAATTAGGCCCTTAAGCGTTAACCCTTTACATACTGATTCAGCCACATCCCTCCAAATTTCAAAATCAAGCAGTTGAAAACTAGAGATGGTCTGTCACCCGGTATAACCCCAGCGTGGAATACCACCTCGTGTGGGTGACTGAAAAGGGGCATTAAATTTTTCCAAGTAAAAAAAAAAATCCAATGTGGCCACCAGTCGGTCTTCTTGAATCCGATCGGGAAAAGATTATGTCACGCACTGCTCATCATGTTGATCATTTTGGTGAAGTTTCATGAAAAAGCGACTAAAACTGTGGAAGTAGTTCGCTCCAAAAGTATTTTGCAAAATCCAATATGACGTCCAGTCAGCCATCTTGAATCTGCTCTGGAAAAAATTTATGTCACACACTGCTCCTCATCATGTCGATCAATTTATATTGAGTTTCATGAAAATGCAGCAAAAACTGTAGAAGTAGCTTGCTCCACAAGTATTTTGCTAAATCCAATATGGCCACCAGTCGGTCATCTTGAATCTGATCGGGAAAAAAATTATGTCACGCACTTCCCCTCATCATGTTGATCATTTTTATGAAGTTTCATGAAAATGCGACTAAAACTGTGGAAGTAGTTCGCTCAACAAGTTTACCTGTGCAACAGACCCACGACAGACCAACTGACGGGCAAGTTGACTCCTATATACCCCCTAAAACTTTGTTTTGTGGGGGTATAAAAATAGATTTTTCAAAACACTTCAACAAAAACCATATCATGTGACCATCTCATTGAAATGAATTCATTGGGGACTGAGGACACAGTATTTTATGTGATAACACATGGAGATCCATTACCAGAAGTAGTGGATGTCATATGTTACCATGCACAGCACAATACAGTACGGCTGCCATGGACTGGTCACTTTTCACGGATGCAATAATATTACTTTGCAAACACTAATTATAGGAATAATCATCAAAAATTTAATTAATGAAGCACCAGGTACAACCTGGTGCTTCATTAATTACAATTTTGTTGATGATGATTTTTATTACCTGGTAAATGCAGGAGTGGACATCACAGACCACGCATGGATTACGACAAGTCCACGACGACTGTACTGTACTGTACCCCATGCATACAGCTATAGCACCTGAGTGGGTCCTCTGTAAGTCATTATAAATTAACTATAAATTAGTACCTGCTGATGAAAATCGAATACCCTCACACTCATTGTCAACTTAACATTTTGTGCATTGATAAACCTTCACATTATGACCCATGATGGAAATGTACTGCTGCATGCAACCCCCAAATCCTGAATGTGCCACTGAACCCTGCTTTCTTGCCGAATTCCATTCTTTCCCAAGTATATACAAAACTATTTGTCACTCTTTCAGAGAATGAGATTATTTTCTGTCAATGATCAACCTGCCATCAGGAAGTATGGCAGTTGACCCAAACGCTGTCAAGCTAGCTTTTGCGTGCCAGAAAATGTATCCACATTGGGTATTGGGTGTACGATGGGAAAATCTCACTCTCACAGCAAGAGTCAAACCTCGAGTCTGGCTCAAATAATTTGCCCCTTGGGGAAGATTTGTCCATTCCATGCCCACACCCATCCAGATAATATGGTAATTGATGGCACACTAACAATAATGAAACCAGTGGGAATTTAGCTTCCAAGGTTTGGAATAAACTGTTTACAATTCAGCTGAATCAAAACCCAGACTTTATCTCTTTATAACTCAACAGTTACTCCAGGTTACACTTTTATAACAATTCATCACAACATATATACCTCAAAACATTAACACAGGTGAACATAAAGTCAAAATATTTTTTAAACTTACAAAAAATAAACAGAACTGATCTTCCTATGCATAGCAACGGCATGCACTGCAACACAAAAAGCACAAAAATATGTAATTCATACAGGAAATAACCAAAAACACAAATAAGTATTGTTTTAACCCTTGGCGTTCTGGTGAACTTTACTTATTTTTGCTGTATTCTTGAGCACCAGTCTACATCATGTGGCTTTGCAGTTGTTTCTTGGCAAGTTTTGCTTGCCTATATAGGCAACCATGACTAGCCTGGAAATAACTGCCAAGGTACTCAGAATGTAACTTAGAATGAAACTTGCAAGTGTACCTGAAGACTGCCACCTGATGACTCCTGTTTTGTTTTAGTAAAAAGTGAATAGTCTGTATTAAGCCTTTAAGGTTTAATATTCTCCATGAATCTTCAAATGTAAAAGCTTACATTCTATGTCTGATGAAGATATTAACTGGTTGACAGCTAGATTATTTTAGGTGGTCTGAATTTGTTATTCAAAATTTGTTTTATTAAAAGTCATTGGAGAGTGCCCACAGGCACTCTCCAATAATCTGTAATAGAACAAATTTATATAAACAAAATATTATTTGCGTTTGACAGAATATGAAATATGAGCAAGGAAAACATAGGCTTTTGCTCTGGTATCCCAATTTTGTCGAAAAACCTGATAGCAGCTTCTTGCACTCAATCAGTTAATCAAGCAACATAAAAAAGGTGTTTTAAGGAATATATATTCTAATACTTCAATGGGGAATGCAAATGGTAGACAAAGCATAATTTGGTACTCATCATACAAAAGAAGATAAGAGCAAGTCAGAAAATAAGCAGACTGTAATCTGTAAAATGAGGTCCCCAGAGGGTGAATTTAGTGATGCTACCCAGCACAGCAGGGTAGTATCACTAAATTCACCCCCTGTGAACCTCAATCTGAATCACGGTCGCAAAACTAAACAGAAAGAGGTATCCAGTGGATAAATTGGCCTACTGTATGGGATAACATCATCAAATTCACCCTCTGAGGACCTCATTCTGCAAATGTCAGACTGCTTATTTTCAGGCCTGGACAAGAGGTACAAAAGAAATCCCACCACTCAGTGATGTGTACTGCGAAATGACACAACTTTCAAACATGATCTTGTCATAAAGATGAAGAGCCAAATTTTATTGAAGTCTAACCTTGATAAAGGATAAACTGACTTAATTTTTTTTATTTATTTGCTGTGGTTTATTTCTTATGTGCTAATATCGGCCTATGCCATTCTGTAACAGTAGTGGACTAGATTGGCTGCAACTGGCCTCCTCGGTTCCAAAATTTCTTTGTGGATAGATTCAGAGTTGCTTCCCTTTGCCTATATATATTTTAATATGTGATGCATTCTTTAGCACAGCTGCTCAACACGGGTGTTCATTGTTCATAAAACATCACCTGTCAAAACAGGAGGGGGCCTAACAGCACTTATTTACTGGCGTTCAAGATCACTTCCAGCATCTATGCCTAGATTTTTAAAACACCAGTATAAATCATTCAGAATTATGTTGCCCACATTAGAGAACTCTCATCCAAGCAATGGTTACCGGGTCCTATCATACCAGTAAATCAGAACTTGCTAACAATGGTAAGACTACACAAAGTAGATCTTCTGTTTCTCAGGCCATTATTTATGAAATTGCATGCGGGCGAGCGGTTTTTTATTTTATTTTTTATTTCAGTAATTACTTTTTTGCCATCAAAAGTTCATGTTCTTGGTTCAAGTTTTAGGCCTCATAATCTACAGAATAGCATGGGTGGTGGTGTATTTCATCCCTTGAGTGCAAGAAGGCTTTGCAATGCTAAAGCATTGCAAAGCCTTCTTGCACTCAAGGGACAAATTCATCAACTTTCTTAACTTGGGTAAAATATCAGACATAAACCATTTAATTTTTATTTTTTTTAAGTTTAAATTGGTTATAAAAAGAGAGCATGCGGTAGCCAAAGGGACCATGTGGGAGGGTCTGAGAAACAGATTTTTTATTTTTTTAGGCCTAAATAAGTACTGTTTCACTTCACAGGGTTTCACTGAAAATTCTACATGCAACAGCTGAAACATATCCATTATTAATTATTTTTTATGAAGCTAAGCAATGAAACATCAGTGAATCTGTGTTTTTGAAAGTGATTCCAAATGAAATTTGAAGCTTGGCCTCCACTGTTTGAAAACACTACACTGGACACATCAAATTTTGAAAATAGCAATCAGTGAGATTTTTTTTTGAGTACCAGATGCACTCTTGCATTCATCCATTCAAAGCTCAGATAAGCATAGACAGGAAGTTTAACCTTTTATCTAACGAATCAGCCTCATATCTACCCACGTAATTTCCAAACTGAGCAGTTGGAGATTATTTTTCAAAATTTTTCAACAAAACCATATCATTTGACCCACTCATCGAAATGAGCTTGTTCCAATGAGGGGGTCACATGAAATGGTTTTGTTGAAATGTTTGAAAAAAATGGAAAAAATATTTAAAATATTAAATTTTGATATCCTGTGCACTGGGTAAACGGTTAAATTCATGATTGGAACAAATTGTTGCTTCCAATTCAAGACAGCAATATACATGTGTCTATTTTAAAAGTAGTCTCTGTAATAATATGCCACACATCAGGTCTCCACCTGTTCACTCACTCACAAACTATCAACAATATGATATATCAAATACATGTTATTTCCACATCACACCTCAATGCTTAGTAGAGGCAAGGTAGTCCTGCAGTGTGGCATAGGAATTATTAGATATATTCTGCGCTAGAAAAAGTGTACCTCAGTTATGAAAAAGGTGTATCAAACAGTGTTTTAGAGTCTGAGGAGTGCCATTACAACAATCGCATACTTCATTCACAGGAAGTGTAAAAAAGTGAGCACACCTAAACCCTTTCAAATAACACCCCATACATTGGTGTGATGGCTGATCACTTTATCAATAAAATACCAATTTCTGACTCATAAAACTTGAAAAAGTTTGACTGCTGAACCCTCAATAACTGTCACACCCAAGCCACACATACACATGGAGACATTTTAGAAGGGCTTACACATTGGATCAAACATCCAGCCATTCATGCACTGGGGCAGTTACACACCTCTTAAGTACACAATGGAATGAGATGAATTTATAGAAATGATCATTCTCTTCACAACTCTATCAACTTATTCACTCTCTGTTGAACTTGAATGTCAGCTTCTGTGGACTGGAAATCACTGAACAGTAATTACCAACCAATAGGGGGATGCACCTAACCACAACAAAAATAACAATTAAATGTGACTTTAAGAACCTGGCACCAAGACTGAACTTAAAACAAAATTGTCAATTGACAGGGTGCACATTCCCTTGACATAACTCATGTTATGTCCTCACTATAAACCAAAGTCATCACCTTCTCCTCCCAGGTTTCCATGGTAACTATGAGCCGCAATTGTGGCCATGTTTGCAACACGATCAACATTATATGAGGATAATTGGTAGGTGGTGTCCCAGTCATCAATCATGTGAAGTTTCAAAACATTTGGTCTTGGTGTTTCTGAGGAGAATATTTTTCAAAATCGACCGATCAAAATCAAAGAATGCCTCTAGTGGCCACGTTTCTCATCCAACAGGAACAAAATGAGGAACAGTTGTAAAGAACCTCCCATAGACCATTCTTGCCAAGTTTGGTTCACATCGGCTCAGTAGTTCCAGAGAAGATGAAAATGTGATTTCCTATAGGGTTTCTATAGTATCTATAAGCCACAATTGTAGCTATGTTTGCAACCCTATCAATATTATATGAGGATTGTTGGTAGAGGGTTTCCCAGTCATCAACCATGTGAAGTTTCAAAACATTTGGCCTTGTTTCAGAGATTTTTCCAAATCCACCAATCAAAATCAAAGAATGCCTCTGGCAGCCATGTTTTCCATCCCACAAGAATAAAATGAGGACCGTTTGTAGAGGACCTCACACAGACGATTCCTGCTAAGTTTGGTTCACAATGGCTCAGTTGTTCCAGAGAAGAAGATGAAAATGTGATTTCCCATAGGGTTTCTATAGTAGTTTCCACCCGATCAACATTAAATGAGGATCGTTGGTAGAGAATGTCCCAGTCATCAACCATGCGAAGTTTCGAAACATTTGGCCTTGTGGTTTCAGAGAAGATTTTTCAAAATCCCCCAACCAGAATCAAAGAATGCCTCTGGCAGCCATGTTTTTCATCCGACAGAAATAAAATGCGGACCGTTTGTAAAGAAGCTCCCATAGACCATTCCTGCCAAGATTGGTTCACAACGGCTCAGCAGTTCCAGAGAAGATGAAAATGTAAAAAGTTTACGGACGATACCAGACGACAACCAATGTCAAGTGATGGCAATAGCTCACATGGCCATTTGGGCCAGGTGAGCTAATAACCTAGGCAGTGGTTTTTAGTCCAGCCTTGGCTGCCTTCACTGGCAGCCAAGACTGAACTAGAAATCACTGCTAAACCTCTGGATATCTAGAGGATGTGGTGGGTGGGAATTCAAGACACTTGCCCAGGCCCTTAAGGGTTAATCTGATGATATGCTGTTGTGTGTTATACTGTTAGAATGTACCCAGTTATTTCTTTCCAACTCTAGAGCCATTAAATTCTTTACCTAACATGCCCAGAAGACAACACTTGTAAAAACATTGACTAAGTAACAATTTTCATTTTTTGCCTCTGAAACATAGCTCAAGACACCTCGATGAGATTGCTCCAATAGGAGTCAGAAGTTATATGTTGGAGGCAAAATGTGTATGTTTATTGGTGTTTAAGGTTGCTTTCAGCATCTACAGGTTTACTGTGACCACAACATAAGTATAAAGTGAAGTTCAGCCTTTACCTTACAAATCGGTCGCTTCTACCCAAGTAATTTACAAATTAGGCAGTCATAAAAAAATTCTTTTAAAAAAAAAATTCAACAAAAACATACCATGTGACCCCTCAATGGAACGAGCTCATTAAGCTTGTTCCAAAGAGGGGACCATGATATGGTTTTGTTGACAAATTTTGAAAAATTTGAAAAATTAATATTTTCGAATAATAAATTTTGAAAGCATGTCCATTGGGAGAAGGATTAACAAAAAACTGCCAGCAAAGGTGACCCAAGCTTTTTGGTTCATTCTACAGTTAGATTATTGCACTACAAAATTAATAATTTAAACTCTGCCTTGCATGAATAAACACAAAAAAATGAAGTCCATTTTCACGGGTTGGATTGGATGAAATTATTTTTTCAAGAAATTTCATTTCATTGCATTTTCTTGCACATTAAATATAAACAATGTAATGGACCCCAAAGGCATGTTTTTCAAAAACAAAATGTGCAATTTGAAAAATTTCTAACTACACTAATTCTAATTCAATATTTGTCTCATAATTAATTTTATTTCTTCATAACACACATAAGAAACCACGAGATCCATGGAAATTGCTGTTTTTATTTCCTTTTTAGGCTTAACAAAATCCTCAGCATATCATTTTGTCATGGCTCATAAATTATAAATTTAAAGTAATTTGTATATTTTTATACTTACCAATGGCCCAGACTAGCTGGTGGTTAACTCAAAGTTATTAAGGGCCAAACACAAATTTTGAACCTCCCAATCCCCAAAATTTGCTTGCAAAACCAAAAGTTAAAAGTCCTATCTGGCCCTCCATACATTTACTCTCTGCGCATGCGCAGATGCCAGGAAGTGACCGGAATTGGCGCCAACATCATTCTTTGTAGAAGAGAGAACTACATAAAAATTCAGCGGAGAGGTATGAGTGCCCACTCATGGGAGGGCCATCTCCGTCTGGGCCATTGGTAAGTATAAAAATATACAAATTACTTTAAATTTATAATATTTTTACACTGAAAACCAATGGCCCAGACTAGCTGAATCGTAAAAAGGTGGAGGGCCTAGGACTTCAGAATTAGTAGATCAACATAGTTCCAATCCTGTAATCCAAGGTGAAAGGAAATTAAAATTATTAGGAATTACACGTATGTCTCTCTATACAGTAATAGAGAAGACGTTTCATAAACAAGAGGCCCCAAAGAGCCTTAATCGCTCACCGGCCAAAGTGGTTCAAAGAAGTATTTGGGGGTCACATTCAGACATGGTTCATCAACACTACAAAGGAATGAAGTCATGAGAGACAAATTTTATGGAACTAGGGCCATGGCTTGAACAAACTTGAATCTTACCCCCCTAAGGATGTTGCATATCAACATCAAAAGCATTCATCTGCTGGATCTGAAGAAGAAGATTTTTAAAGAAATTTCCTCATTTTGAACTAAGTTATCATTCGGGCTCCCACAGTGAGCCCAAATATAAACCCAGGGACTTGGCTTGAACAAACTTGAATCTCACCCCCTAAGGATGCTGGATGCCAAATATCAAAACATTCCAACTGCTGAATCTGAAGATTTTTAAAGAAAAATTCCCCATATTGACTAAGTTATAATTTGGGCTCCCACAGGGAGCCCAAATATGGACCCAGAGACTTAGCTTTAACAAACTTGAATCTCACCTCCTAAGGATTCTACACACCACATATCAAAACATTCCGACAGAAGAAGATTTTTTAAGAAAATTCCTCATTTCGAACTAAGTTACAATTCAAGCTCCCACAGTGAGCCCAAATATGGACCTAGGGTCATGGCTTGAACACACTTGAATCTCCTGAATCTCTTGAAACTTGAATCTCACCCCCCTAAGGATGCTGCATACCAAATATCAAAACATTCCGACTGCTGGATCTGAAGAAGATTTTTAAAGAAAATTCCTCATTTTGAACTAAGATATAATTCGGGCTACCACAGTGAGCCCAAATATGAACCCAGGAACTTGGCTTGAACAAACTTGAATCTCATCCACCTAAGCATGCTGCATACCCAATATCAAAAGATTCTGCCTGCTGGATTTTGAGAAGAAGATTTTTAAAGAAATTTGCCTGAAATGCTCTAAGTTCAAATTGGGTTCCTATACTGAGCCCAAATATGAACCCAGGGGGCCGATTTGAACAAACTTGAATCAGATCCACCCACAATGTTGCATACCAAATATCAAAAGATTCTGCCTGCTGGATCTGGAGAAGAAGATTTTTTGAGAAATTTGCCTGAAATGCACTAAGTTCGAATTCGAGCTTTTATAGTGAGCCCAAACATGAATCCAGGGGGCCGATTTGAACAAACTTGAATCAGATCCACCCCTCAATGTTGCATACCAAATATCAAAAGATTATGCCTGCTGGATTTTGAGAAGAAGATTTTTAAAGAAATTTGCCTGAAATGCTCTAAGTTCAAATTGGGTTCCTATACTGAGCCCAAATATGAACCCAGGGGGCCGATTTGAACAAACTTGAATCAGATCCACCCACAATGTTGCATACCAAATATCAAAAGATTCTGCCTGCTGGATCTGGAGAAGAAGATTTTTTGAGAAATTTGCCTGAAATGCACTAAGTTCGAATTCGAGCTTTTATAGTGAGCCCAAACATGAATCCAGGGGGCCGATTTGAACAAACTTGAATCAGATCCACCCCTCAATGTTGCATACCAAATATCAAAAGATTATGCCTGCTGGATCTTGAGAGGAAGATTTTTTAAGAAATTTGCCTGAAATGCACTAAGTTCGAATTTGGGCTTCTATACTGAGCCCAAATATGAATTCAGGGGGCCGATTTGAACAAATTTGAATCAGATCCACCCCACAATGTTGCATACCAAATATCAAAAGATTCTGCCTGCTGGATCTGGAGAAGAAGATTTTTTAATAATTTTTCTATAATTCATACGGTGCTATCAGAGTTATGCCCCATACAGAGCCCCCAAGGGACGTGGCCATTTCATTTGAACAAACATGAATTGCCATATAGTAATGAACATCCACATGAAGTTTCGTGAAAATCGGACCAGTGGTTTCAGAGGAGAAGTCGTTTGAAAAATGTTCACGACGACGGACGACGACGACGGATGGCAAGTGATAAGTTGAGCTCCCTTTGGTGAGCTAAAAAGGAGCCCAGTTCTAGAAATTCTGTAAACTTAGCATGAAGACTATGCTAATTGGATGTAACAAGTTCCCAATTTTTAAGGCTAGCCCAGACTAAGCCCCAAAAATTAGGATGGCGTATTTGAGAATGAGAGAATATCCCCCACAAACATATGCCATATACAATAAAACTCCAGCTGTATGCAGGATATAATTACAGACAAAACAGCTTCACTCATAGTTACATACTTATTAAGTCAGAGGAGAGGTAAAAAAATCCCCCTTCCCTATTCTTTTGAAGGAAATCTTCAAAAAGAAAGAGGGGAGCACTCTGGAATCAGTAAAAGAGGTACCAAAAACAATATAAATATTCGTCGAACAGGCACTCAGGTATTAATTTATTATTAATAAATGGTGCTTAATGCCACTTCAGAAGTTAAGGCTATAGCGACGATCCCGGTAATTAATACTGCCCGCTATATAACATACACTGGAGACAGCATATGCAGATAAGTCGAAAACCGGTGATATAATATATAACATACACATGTCCAATCGAACCACAACGAACGATCTCTGGAATGTGACACACTTCCGAGGTAACCCACAGGCGGCCCCATTCAGGTGTATAATAAATTCCAGTAACAACACTCCCCTATGTGTACTATCCAATATCTATGACACTATAAACGTGCGAATATACGAGTTGAGAACCGACATTAATAGAAACCTGGATCTAGAAATGGAAGTAGGTATGATTAACAGGCTCCGACATGGCCTGCCCCGAAATAATACATAATTTCTAAGGTCTATAACAAACAATAAAAGCGTCAGCCTAATAATTATTATGCGCGTGAGCATTAAAAACCAACACATTATCATCTGAATACCAGCTAACTGGTTTTGCAACCTCCGAGGTACCCAAAGACTAGCAATTTATTTATGATGAATTATGCGCTCGTATATGACATATAGACGAATAGTCACAGGAAACCAACCAACTAAAAAGTGGATGTGCCCATGAGGTCGCCATAGAACATGACCCAGTCACCAATCGAGAAGTGAAGAAATGCATGTATGTATTTAAACTCATACGAGGCTTGCGGGAAGAAAACTATGTCTTGCCTGGTAATCGCCTCTAAACACATTGGCAGTGGGGGGGGGGGGGGGGGGGGGGGGGGGGGGGGTAGGGGGGGGGGGGGGGGTATTCAAAGTCATATCAAACCCTCCTCACCCACATTACTTAATCGTTCTTGTGTTAGTCATAAAATAATATAGGAACCGACTCCATTATGCCACTATGAGCGGGAAAGGGCGTGAAGAACAAAACTTCCCCTGATAAAGAAGGTCCTCTCGTGGAGGAAGCTTCCGGGGAATGTCCCGGGGTATTCGAAGTCATATCAAACCCTCCTCACCCGCATTACTTAATCGTTCTTCTGTTAGTCATAAAATAATATAGGAACCGCAATGGTTCCCTCACGTCTAACCAACTCCATTATGCCACTATGGGCGGGGAAGGGCGTGAAGAACAAAACTTCCCCTGATAAAGAAGGTCCTCTCGTGGAGGAAGCTTCCGGGGAACGTCCCATAACAGACACTTGAGAAGACTGATCCAAGGTTTCTGTGGTGACAGAGGTGCTACTAGTAGGATTCACAACGAGACTGTTTGATCTTAAACATAATCTACTGAATCAACTGAATTGGAGGATTCGTGTATCCTATCATTCATCACCATGAGATCAGCAGAGCATCTACTACATACGCTCAATGGTCTGGGCATGGCGACACGAACGACGGTAACTGATTGTTCCGGTGTGTCGCAAACAGATCTATCATCGGGCGATCCCTCTGGTAACAAATCTGCCCAAATACTCGCTTGTTGAGCGTCCACTCCAATTGCAACAACCTTTCCGAGAGAGTGAGTCTGCTAGTATGTTCAGACGACCCGGTATATCACGGATAGAAAGATGAACATGATGATTCATGACGTATAGGAAAATCTTCTCCGTAACGGAAATGAATGGGTGCTGCCCTGGTTCCCGATATATGCTACTACTGTCGAGTTGTCCGACCAAATTGAACATAGGCGTCCGTTATTATGTGAATCCAATGTTGTAGCATTAGCTATATTGACATCATCTCTTGATGTTTATGTGATTCTCCTGGAACCGAGGGTCCCAAAGACCCTGACACTTCAAGACTGTGGGACTTAGGGTCGCACCCCAACCCATCTGACTCACATCCGTCATAATCGTGAAAGCCGGATCCGGCAGTTGCAGTGGAACTCCCTGAGTTAACCATTGAATATCTGCCCAAATCTGAACCCTTGTTTTACTAGTTCTGTTAAAACAATACTGGTTCAAGCGAAAGCGTCTTCACACTCCAGTTCTGAGTAAAGAATATCTGGAGGGGACATGTGCGCAGGCGACCCATAGGAATGAGATGCACAGTGACTCCGCACAGCTCCAACAGTCGCATGAATTCCCTCACTATTAATGCGTCTGAGTGTAGACAAAAGCGAGCATAACAACTGACTAATTTCACTCTGGGTAATGGCAGGCGAACCAGATTGTTGTGAGTCTCAAAGCCCATTCCCAAGTGAATAGACGACTTGTACGGAGCTAGATCCGACTTTTTCTCATTTACGATGAAACCGAGACGTCGGAGTAATAGAAGCAGACTCTGAACATCGTTCTGAAGAAAAATTCTGTTGCCGTATCCCTGTAGAAGGTTGTCCAAGTAAGCCAACATTACCGCAGACGAATGAGCTCGTAAGTATGACCTTACTGAGTTCATTATTATTCGAGTTAATGCCCAGGGGGCCAGATTCAGACCAAAGCATACTGCTCTGAACTGATACACCTTCCTTTGTACGGTGAACCGCAGGTACTTTTATAATGCCGGATGTATCAGGACATGAAAGTACGCATCCTTAGATCTATGCTTGCCACATAGTCGATCACTCGCTTTTACCGACTGAATGGTCTCCATAAATAAATTTTTGAAGTCATGATAAGCTTGTTATCCAGCTCAAGTCTATTACCAGTCGGAACGAGCCGTCTGGCCTCAGTACAAGGAACAGTTGACTGTAAAAATCTTGAGAATCCTGATTCTCGACGACCTGTATTGCTTCCTTTGATAAGAGAGCTTATACCTCAGATAGGAGAAACTCTCTTATGCAAGAATTTGATGGAAGATTTGTCCCAACGCAGACAACTTGTTAGTGAGGTTTTTGCTCGGAATGAATCCATAAGCCGTCCAAGACTACACTTCTCACCCACTGATCTTCCGTGATTATTATCCAGTTTTTTGCGGAGCTTGATAACCTTCCGCCAACTGTCCAGCAATAGAGGTCTAAATCATCACCTGTATGACCTGCGAGGTTTACAGGAGGAGGAACCATGTCCTCCCCGCAAAAAAACTTGTCTAGTCGGCCTAGGGGCTTCTGACCTATAATCCCGATCAGATCTATGCCCCTTTCCTGAGTCGCTATACTGACGACATCCAGAGTAATTATAAGAGGGTTTCTTGTACCCTCGTGATGAGTTTCCTTTTGATGATTTTTTGTCTGGAACGCCCTCCTTTATTCTTGTCTGCTGAAGTGAGTCGTTGATACGCCGACTTCAAAAGCAGAGCACTAGACGCTTTCTTAGTAGCCTGTTCATAGACTAATGAAAGCTAGTAGTCGAAAATAAAATATCCGGAAACCAGAGCGACTCGGAGAGAGCTTTTCACCTTATCAGTGATGATGATGCAAGGGCAGCATCACACCTGATTAACTTCAGATTATCCACTGTTAGGGCGGAGTCATATGTGGTATACATAACTGCCCTGGAAAGAACTCTAATAGAGGTACGAACATCCTCAAATTCCTTTCCCTTGAGACGTTGCACCATAGCTCTCGTAACGTGATCTGCGCAAGATATAACGTCCAAATTCGCTCTATTTGAAGAAAGTGCCATCTCAATTGTGTCTGAGCGAATAGTGAATGATACAGGTAAGGATACCTCTAGATCCCCGGCCTGCTCATCCAAACTCAGAAGAACTCTCTGAACATCTTCCCTGACCATTTTTAAATGAACGTGGTCCAAAAAACGGTATGTATACGGAAGATGAAGATAAGAAAGCACCTTCTTCCTCGCACTCAAGAGGATAAATACGGCATCGTCTATATAGCTGAAAGCCGCAGACACCTGCATAAACTGAACCGTAAACGAAAGGACTTCCTCCTTTGTCCGGATAAAGTCTGCGCCTAACGACGCCAGCAGTTTCTCTCTTGTCGTCGCAGCATTCTGATTCAGCGGAACAAAATCAGGGTAATATTGATGGATGAAAACCATCGCAATCATGTACTGTTCCGAAAGGGAAGGCTAATCCTCTTCCTTATCCCTTTCACCATCTGAGAGAATCAGTTGCGAATCTCGGTCCATTGCATCTGCGTGAACAGACGACTGGAGAGACCCAGCACCGTCCGACAGCTCAGATTCTGAGTCTGAGGGAGGCTGCATCTGCACTTGCTGGGATGCTGCGATCAGCTGCGCAATCTGCGACAGCAGGTCTGTCATCGAGGCCTGAGGAGCAGCGGTCTTCCGTTTCTTAGCCGCATGCTGCTCCTGGGACAGTGTGTTGGAAACGGATCCAATCTCCAACATCCCGATGATTAAGGCCTCGTCTCCCTAGCTACCGGATGGTCCGCTTCACAGGCGAAGAGTGGTTCCTTCTTCGTGCAACAGGCTGGATATCCGAAGTCGGGTAGCTAGGATGTGGTCGTGTGTGTTTAAATAATGTAACGGAGGAAGCCGTGACTGTAACGGAGGAAGCCGACCCCTGCTGCAGACTAGACGGAGCGTGCCACATGGCGGGTGGACATATGCTCCATCTTGTGCAAGTTTCCAACCAGAAAACTTCATTTCGGCCTTGTGAAAAGTAGCGGAGGAGCCTTAACTGAAGCCGACCCTGGCTGCAGACTAACAGAGCATCCCGAGTGGAGGGTGGATATATGCTCCGGCTTGTGCAAGTTTCTCAAAACAACATCTGACCAGGGGTCAGTCGAGTGGGCGACTTGGGCGAAGAAGTCGCCTTGTCATTCCTTAAGTCGCCTTGGCTTACATTGGGGGCGAAATTCAAGTCGCCCTCCCAAACTTCCTTGGGAGACATGGCAGTTTACTGTATTTTCTTATGTTTTATTTTTTTTAAAACACCCGCTTCCACATTCGCAAAAAAAAAGTAAACACGGCTGCTGTTACGGTCCATCACACGGCTATGAAAATAGCCTAAACTGGCCCAATTTTATATTTCTGAAAATAATTGTAATAATTGTAATGGCGTAGTCGTTCGAACAATTCGCCCCAACTGATAGCAACCAGCACAAAATGGCTATTTAATAACAAAGTGCCAACACAATAACAAATCACACAAGACACGCATCGAGTTAATTAGAATTTATTAAAGTTAACCACCGTTTAAAAAAAAAAAAAATGTATTGGAGACAGTTCGTCCATATTGAAATTGCTTGCGGTTACGCTCTGTTCCACTGAAAAATTGGTTGCATTGAAATTCGCCCCGCAATTTGCATTGAATGTTTTTCTTTGAAAACTTGTGAAGTTGTGTTGGAAGGGGGTTAAATGTAATAAGGCTACAATAGAAATCACAGGTATTTGGATGGATAAGAATGGCAGAACTTCAAAGCGCCAATCGCACGTGTCAGTAAGATGGTTGGCAGAAATTGTCAGTTTTCTGAACAGTGTATTATTACCCAGCGCAGCCAGGAAGGGAGACAACTGAAATATTTTGTCATTTACCTAAGAAATAAATTAACTCAAATTGTTAATAACGCTTAATTTGCGAAGGATATCGAAAACTTTTTTTAACTACGCTTTTCAACTCAGTTAGGGCATTCAGAAACCATGAATGACCCAGCTTCTTATATGAACTTGAAATTTATTTTAAACACTTTAAATATATTTTTAAAAAGAATATACCTTCTATTACAGAGAATACTCTCACCATGGGTCATACTAAATTTCAAATCCACAGCGTTGAGGCAAATACAAAATCAACTGCAATGCATGGTAACCTTAGTCATCACTGTTAGGCAAAGAATTAGGGGGTATTCAGGGAGGTGGGATTTTAACCTACATTCTGTAATATATCATCTGACTTAATTTTGTGTGTGTATGTATGTTTGTATAACTTTTATTTATTTTTTTCTCCACAATTGTGTCCTCTATGTTCATTTATTTTGTCACGATGTCATATACGTTTTATGTTTTTTTTCTGATTTCTCCTTCATGTCCACTGACTTCTCACTCCCGGATCCTGACTTCTCCCTAAAGTCTCTGGAGGGAGAAGTCACTTCTCCCTAAAATCAGCTGCCAGGCTGACCCTTGCATCTGACCCCAGATGTTGCTAGATTAGAGAGGGGGGCCTCTCCCGCTCGCGGTCTATCAGACCTCGCCAAGTACAAGAACTTGCTGACTTCCTCCCTATTTCCATCGTCGCTCTACCCAATCCACTTTTTAGACCGCAACGGACTTACCCGGCCCCCACACATGGAGTACCGCTTCATCGGTCAAGCTAGCTGGTTGCAAGAGATTAAAACCTTTAACCAAAGGCCCTAACTCTTGCAATAATGAGCACTGCAGATAGCTCTATATGCTCCACGGAGCGCGATGACGGTAGCACACTTGGATGGGTGTCAGAATATCATCACCATGTTCACGTACCTCTGACAGAATGAATTAAAACAGGCTAAGAGGCTCTGATCCTCAAAACCTTATCGCCAACAAATTACCGCGACACCCGACTCCAACCTCAGTCATCCCAGTGCAACACAATAATGACAAGAGTCCACAGAAGTATATCAACTAAAGTCGATATCAGTCCTCCAAACTCCACAACAATATATATATATATAACTGAGATACATGAATAATAGCAATCATAATTAAATTCAAAATATTTTTTGTAAACAAAATTTTTTTTTCAATAAATGCCCAAGTTCCCAAAGGGAACATTAAGAGCCCAAGGTCATCCCGATAGAGCCTAAGTGTGGACAAAATCAAAATATTTTTGAGCTATACTACCGGAATAACAATCCATGTATCTATCCTACAGTATACTACAGTAATAGAATATAAATGAAAGTGTCAATGACACTATAGCTCAACTTGTTAAGACATCTACATGTGTAGTATGTGACACAGCAATGACAAAGATCTAGGTAATGACCTGATAACATAGGTACTTATAAAGTATTGTAACGGTCTGTACATAAATACTGACCGTAGCCTGTAACAAATGTATAGGTAAAGTATTGTGAAGGTGGGCGACAGTCAGATGCTAAACTAGAAAAGAAATCTTTGAGTCCCAAAGTGGGTCTGACTGAACCCCAAAGTATTTGTTCTCATAGCACAGTGATAACAAAGGCACCCAAAAACACTTGTTCCTGTCCCAAGGTGAAAACAAAGGTACCCAAGAAGTTTCGTGAAGATCGGTTCATAAATACAGCCTCTAGCCCGAACCGTATTGACATGTGCACTTACTGTGTATAAGTGGCACTGAATAAATCAAAATTCATCTAATTTGCATAATTTCTGCACGAGAAAAAAACCCGTATTATATGTGATGTATTCCATGTTACTAAACATTTATACAAAAATTTATTCAAATCAGAACTTCATACAGAAGTTCTGTACAAAAAACTGATTGCACTAATTTTGGTACAAAATGGCTGCTGGTGGCCGTCTTGAATTTCAGACCACACCCAAAAACACTTGTTCTCATCCCACGGTGATAACAAAGGTACCCAAGAAGTTTCGTAAAGATCGGTTCATAAATACGGCCTCTAGCCTGAGCCGTATAGAAGTTCTGTACAAAAAACTGATTGCACTAATTTTGGTACAAAATGGCTGCTGGTGGCCATCTTGAATTTCAGACCACACCCCAAAACACTCGTTCTCATCCCACGGTGATAACAAAGGTACCCAAGACATTTCGTAAAGATTGGTTCATAAATACGGCCTCTAGCCTGAGCCGTATAGAAGTTGTGTACAAAAAACTGATTAGACCTAATTTCGGTACAAAATGGTCACTGGCAGCCATCTTGAATTTTGGACCACACCCAGAAACACTCGTTCTCGTCCCAAGGTGAGAATAAAGATACCCAAGACATTTCGTGAAGATCGGTTCATAAATACAGCCCCTAGCCAGAGCCGTATTGACATGTGTACTTACTTGCATAATTTCTGCACGAGAAAAAAACCTGTATTATATGTGATGTATCCCATGTTACTAAACATTCACACACAAAAATTATTCAAATAAGCTCTTTCATAGCGAAGTTCTGATTGGACCTAATTTTGTACAAAATGGCTGCCATCGGCCATCTTGAATTTCGGACCGGACCCCAAAACACTCGTTCTCGTCCCACGGTGATACCAAAGGTACCCAAGAAGTTTCGTAACGATTGGTTCATAAATACGGCCTCTAGCCCGAGCCGTATTGGCATTTGCACTTGCAGTGCTGAAAGTAACACTAAATACATCAAAGTTAGTCAAATTTGAACACTAAATACATCAAAGTTAGTCTAATTTGCATAATTTACGCACGAGGAAAAAACCTGTATTATATGTGATGTATCCCATGGTACTAAACATTCATACAAAAAAAATTTTCAAATCAGAGCTTTCATATGAAAGTTCTGTGCAAAAATCTGACTGCACCTAATTTTGTACAAAATGGCTGCCAGCGGCCAACTTGAATTTCGGACTGGACCCAAAAACACTTGTTCTCGTCAAACGGTGAAAACAAAGGTACCCAAAAAGTTTCGTAAAGATCGGTTCATAAATACGGCCTCTAGACCGAGCCGTATTGAATTGGTTACGGACGACTGGCCATGGCATAAGCTCAAATTTGACTTATGTCAAAGTTGAGCTAAAAACTACCTATATATGAGGATGTTGATAATGTAAACAACATCAATGTAAACAAGACATCAGGCACACAAAAAGGCTCAAAATCAGAACCAATTGAAATGCTATCAAATGCAAAGCTAGATCTTCACACAAAGAAAAAACAATACAACGGATAGAAGATGCAAGACTAAATGGCCTAACACCCCTAGGGTGAGGACGTAACCCTGGGGAAGAAAAGAATAATATTCTGTAATAAATGTTAAATTCCCAAGAAATTTAATAAAAAATTTCAATAAAAAATAGCCAAAAAGCTTAAGAGTTTAACAGGAAGGTTTCATGGAAGGATAGGGAAGGAATATTTAACAGTGGAATACTCATTTTTAAAACTGATGACGTCAGGCATATGTCTCGAAATTGGGAAACATAAAATAATTTTATAAATATTATAAATTTACAGCCCTGAATGTCCAAAACCACCGTTGAACACTTCCTTCATCCAATAACAGCCTTGTATCCACCAATTCTTGCATTGATTTGTGTCTGGCATCCTCAAAAAAGGAGATTTTAAAGCACAGATGTCATTTCATTCTTGATGACTTTTAGGGCCAAACAAAGATTGATGTTGCTGCCAATTCCAGTCACTTCCTGACGTCTGTGCATGTGCGGAGACTAAATGTATGGAGGGACAGATAGGACTTTTAAATTTCAGTTTTGCAAGCAAATTTGGGGGATTGGGGGGGGGGGGGGGGGGGTTCAAAATTTGTGTTTGGCCCTTAATAACTTTGAGTTAAGCACCAGCTAGTCTGAGCCATTGGTTTACAGTGTAAAAATATGGAGACATAATAAATAAATACATACAATATCAAATCATTTGAAAAATACATGAAAAACAAAAGTCCAAAGAAAAAGAAAACTATGTTAATAAAACATTTGTAAACTAAAACAGTAAGTTGACCAAGTGATAAGATTTCAAACTATCTGATGTAATCAATAATATCGTCTTTCTTCTTTTTAAGGAACTGAAATTAATTCTGATCACTGATAAAATTTTATGTGGCAGGCATCTAAATTATAATCATTTACCACAATGCAATTTTCCACTAAAATGTCAATAATTTTCGGAGAAAAAATAAAAAAAGGGCATTTTTGTCTTGTCTCGCGGAACCTCCTCTTTCAGCCACAAGGTAAATGAACTTTAAATGGGACAGACATATGATTTGCAAAAAGAATGAGAAAACTGACACTATCTGCTCCTAATATCGATCCCAGGAAAGCACTCCCAAAAAGCTTTCCAATGATAAAAGAAAGAAGCAGGCGTTAACCCTCTGCACACTAGCATCAAACAACCAAAATTTCAAGCCTCAATTTTTTTCAAATAATGAAACAATTAATTCAATCTTGTTTAAGCCTTTACCCAAAGTAACACCCAAAACCGACCGGCACTATTCACAAAAATCAACATTTAATTTTAATTATTTGTTTCATTTTTTGTCACAATAACATAGTTTATGACCCCTCTTTGAAACAAGCTCATTCAGCTCATTCCAATGAGGGGTCATAACCTATGTTTTTGATGCAAAAAATGAAAACAAGTAGTTATTCAAGAATTTTGTGTGCAAGTGTTGTCTGTCTATCGTGTTAGCTAAAGGATTAACATAGCTCAGTTGGCTCTGTCAACTTTTAAGTTCCATTACAGGGAAAATTTGCAACAAAATGGCAACAGCTTCTGGTTCATCTGTAAATTCCATCAAATTGCACTTTTGATTGCATTAATCATCAAATTAGCTGTGAATAAAGAAACATATGTGATAATTAGCACATATAACAAAGCAGTTTATGTACAAAGATTTTTTTAATAATTACTAGTCATTTCTAAAAAAAAATTCACCATTCAATTAACTGTTTTAGAACCTAGACTGACATAAGAAAAATACAATGCCACAACAATTCCTTGAGTTTCTTAACCCTTAACTGGTTGAGTGCTGGAAGCCCATATTTGGGCTTTATTCTTTAGTGCTGGTACAACTATTATTTATTTATTTATTTATTTATTTATTTATTTATTTATTTATTTATTTATATATTTATTGACAGCCAGCCAGGGACACTTTGTGTCGGAGTCTTATGGGTGGAGGAAGCTGGAGTACCTAGAGAGAACCACCATGCAACAACAAACAACTGGCCAACTCCCCTATGCACTAACTCCACGAAGCAGAGTTAGCATTGGTTGAAAACAAGAGCACCATGGAGGTACAGTACGCCTTAGTACACAGTGCCACCATGTCCCCACATGGGCAATCAGGATGGAGAGCCTTGCCCAAGAACACAGCACAATTAGCCCTGTCAGGGATAGAACCGGGGACCTTTCGTTTTGAAGTTCAATGCCATAACTACTGAGCCAGCATGCTCCCACTGCAACTATAAGGCTTCATATTCTGTGAATGTGCTTCATATTATCTCTAAAGTAATATTATTCACTCTGCATAGTTTTGCCTTCTTACAATTAATGGGAGAGTGCCTAGGCATAAATTGTAACAAAGCAAAGACATGTAAACAAATTTTGATGATCAAAAATAATTCACCACTCGACAATTTAAAGGAATGGTGGTTTGTATACATGTTTGTTAGACTTTGACAATCAAAATCCTTTGAATTTGCAGTTCTTGGTAGGCAAGTCCTGGCTGCTTATATTGGCAGCCAAATTTTCTTTAGAAAGAACTGCCAAGGTACTTAAAATTTGACTTGCAAATTTACAAAAAAACTGCATGTTGTGGCACCTGTTTTGCTGCAGGAAAACATGATCAAAATCTGAATTAGGCCCTTAAGGATTAAATTTTGCTGAAGAATTATGGTTACCAGGCACAGTTACCTATGATTCAGTGGGTCCCACATATTTGTATATAGATTAAAAAATAAACCTGTAAATTGCATATAACTGTTTATTTAGATTTTTTTTATTGGGATTTAAGGTAAAATGGAGCACCTTCCACACTATTAAGACTGCAACATCAGCAGTAAAATATCAGGTATAGCCAGTTGTTTATACTTATGTTGCCCACTTTACAAAACACACTGCTGGCTTTGGTTGCCGGGTCCTATTGTAAAAGTAAAACATGAATTGTTTTGCTGCAGTAAATCATCACTGCTCCTCTTCCTCAGATTTTTATGGGAGCATAACACTGTCAAACATGATACCATTTACCAAATATTTAGAACAAATTTGAACTGTTTATTACCGACTATGTTTTAAGGCCACAGATTCCTGCACATGGCAAATTGTGACTGCAACAAGGATATAAAGTCAAGTCCAGCCTATCATTTATACCAATGTTGCCCATTTTAGATGACTTCCACCCAAGGCATTGGTTACCAGGTCCTATCTTACCAGTAAAAGAGAGCTTGTTTACCACAGTAAACAATCAGTGCTTCATTTCCTGGGCTTCTCAAGGGGATGTCAATTGAATAAAAATTTTGCTATGTATCTGATTTTTATACTCACGATAACAAAAGTCTATTGTTTTGCAAATCATATTGTCCTTCTAACCTCCCATGTGAGCTTTCAATTCATTATTTGTTGTTTGAAGGAGCTCTATGAACTCTGTTCAATAAGATATAATTCACTGAATACTCAATTTTTAACCATAGGTCCAGCTTTTAAACCAATGACTGGTTATTTAATATCTATTTGATGGAGGTTAATGGCATTTCAAGAGTCAGGATCATATTGTGTCCAAAATGCCCAGTTAATTGAATATTCTCATAAATAGCACATCATTCACTGATATGTTAGTATTAAATGAATTGATTCTCAATGGAATATGTCACAAAAGAACAATTCTATGTATTTATTTATTGGTGTTTAAGGTCACATACTTATGCACAATGGATAATTGTGCCCGTGGCAGATTTACGGGTGGAGGAAGCCGGAGTACCCAGAGAGAACCACCGAGCATCGACGAGCAACTGTCAGTTCTTCAACATTCTAACTCTGTTCAAGCTCCACTCAAGCAGGGTTACAGCGGTTGAAGACATGTGCACCATCGACGTACAGTACGCCTTAGTACATGGCGTCATCATGCCCCAAGTAGGCAACCGGGATAAAGTGCCTTGCCCAAGAACACAATGCGGATTGTCCTTAATTAATCTTGATTAGCCATTGTGTATAGAAATCCAAAAGTCTACCACTGTGCCACTGCACTCCCAAGGAACAAGAAACAGGCATACAAAGCTTCTGTCTAAATAAGTCAGGGCATTAAAACAGTTAAGAAATATCTTTGCAAAATCTTTTGGCACCAGAACAATACAATACGGTACTGTGATAATTGAAAAAGACAACATGGAACTAATTTTTTTTTTCAAGATTGATATTCAGATGACAAAATCAATAACATATTTATTTAAAAGTGGCTCATGTATTTTTTGAATAACATTAGATAGCAATCACATTTCTGATTAATTTTTTATTTATTGGGATTTAATAACACATTCAACTGCCATGATATGTTATGCAGACAGTTTTACTGGTAAAGGATGCCAAAGTGCCTGGAGAGAACAACCTAACAAAGGCGAGAAACTGTCAGGACTCTTCGGCTCACTAACCCTTGAGAAGCAAGTTTAGCATCGGTAGAAGGCATGCAAACCAGAAAGGGGCAGTACACCTTATCACACTGTGCTACCAAACTCCCAGGTGAGCAACTTAGATTAAGTGTTTTACCCAAGAACACAAAATAGATGACACAGGTCAGATACAAAATTATGTCCAATGCTTTACCTCTAAACCCACTGAGTATTTTAAAGATATTTTTCATCAGATCTAGTCATGGCTACTGTAAAGCAGCCATGACCAGATTTGATGAAAAATTTATCTAAATTTAACTCAGGAAATCATTGGTGAAAAAATCCTTTCAGTTTACAGAGTGGAAACTGGATTAAATATGCCCGAATTATACATATTTCAGTGGCAAGCAAAATCCTGTATTGGGCAGGAATATCCGTCAGCAGCATGCAAGGAGTTGTTAAGTAATAAGCCACAGCATTCCCACATTTCCAATTCACTCTTTACCCTGAGTTGATCAGACGACACCAACAGAAAAGAGTTTTGGGAATAACTGTATATTTTCATTTTTTCCTTATAAGCTTAGTATACGACGACTAAGAGGCACAAGCTTATTACAACAAATGGTCATTACCTAGGTTTCGGAGGCAAAAATTGAAGAAAAAAAACTCAAGTTTGATGGCATTTGTTTCTGAACTGTGCAGGCTGGATATGGTCATTGTGTTGGGAAAAGGAATAAATAAACAAGAGGCCCCACGGGGCCTGAAGTGCTCATCTTGAACAGAACACAATATAAACAGAGTCCAAGAATGAATACATTAAGCAAGCCATCTCCATAGGCTACACTGTCAATCCTTGAGTCCCTCAGGAGTGACAAAAATAATCCAGGCATCATGCCTTTTCTTCAGTTGATCATAAAGTAAAATGTAGAGCTCCCCTATGAAGCCCCTTGATACAACCTATGTGCATTAATCTTAGGTACACACCTCTAGAGGGTACTGAATACATTTTTAATTCTTCAGCAAAATGGCCAATTCCGGTTCCCATAGGGAGCCCAAATATTAACCCAGGCTCTCGATTTGAACACAGTTGAATCTGACTTCCCTAGAGATGTTGTGTACCAAATATGAAAGCTTTGTGACTGTTGAATCTGAAGAAGAGAAATTTTAAATAAATTTCTTCATATTGCACGAAGTTAAAATTTGGGCTACCATAGCGAGCCCAAATATTAACCTATGGATCCGATTTGAACAAACTTGAATCTGACCCCCCTAGAGATGTTGTATACTAAATATGAAAGCATTCTGGCTAGTGGATCTGAAGAAGAAGATTTTTGAAGAAATTCCCTCATATTGTACTAAGTTAAATTTCAGGTTCCCATATGGAGCCCAAATATTAACCCAGGCACTCGAATTGAACAAACTGGAATCTGACCACCCATAGAGATGTTGCATACCAAATATGAACGCATTCTGACTGGTGGATCTTTTGGATTTTTTTAAATTACCCCCCCCCCCCCCCCCCCATATTGAACAAAGTCAAGATTTGGGCTTCTGTAGGAAGCCCAAATATTAACCTAGGGACTTGGTTTGAACAATCTTAAATCTGACCCTCATAACAATGATGTATACCAAACATTAAAAGATTCTGACTGGTGGTTCTGAAGAAGAAGATTTTTAAAGAATATTCCCCATATTACCCTATGTTAAAAATTCGGGCTCCTGTAGTGAGCCCAAATATGAACCAATGAGCTTTATTTCAACAAATTTGTATCTGACCCCCCTATGAATGCTGTATACCAAATATCAAAAGATTCTGATGATTGGTTCTGGAAAAAAGATTTTTTTAAAATTTTTGCAAATATGCTGACCCAGCATTTTTTCGATGCCCATTACAGAACACCCTAACATAACTGATGGCAATTTTTTTTTACCATTCTATTCTACTGGTCCTAAGGATACTTCATACCAAATAACAGCTCTCTGTTCCATTTGGTTTGGGAAATATGGGCGTTTGAAAATATTTCTATTTTTAGCTCCCAGGGTTCCCATGGGGATGCAGGAATATTTTTTTTGCATGGGTTAAGTACTTCTGACCCAATAATACCACATACCACATTTGGTTCATACCGGATTATCGGTTCAGAAAATAGAAATTTTGAGCGGGGCCAAAAATCTTACCCCTCCCATTACAAAGCCAAATATTGCTTCACAAACTTCATTTGAACAAACTTGATTCTACACCTCAAAAGGAAGCTCCATAACCAATATCAAGTCATTGTACACACTAGTTCTTGAAAAGAAGATTTTAAAAATATTTTGGAGCATTCCCCCCCCCCTCCCCCACCCCACTCCCTCCCTATGGGGCTGGGCATGTTGAGTTGAAGAAAAATGCAATACCCCTTTGGGACCATCACTCAAACAAACTTTCACTTGAATTGGCCCAGCTTTGGAGGAGAAGACCAAAACATGGTCTTGACGGATGACAGACGATGGACGGAGAGCGATGAGATTAGCTCAGCTTGACTTTGTCAAGATGAACTAATAAAGGAAGTGAAAATATGTTTAAAATTAATGTTTATGGAAGCCGGCTGTAGGTCATATCTCAGTTATCCTAACACTAAAAGTAACTTTTGATATTAGGTGATGGGTTTACTCTTATACCAAATTAGCTAAATCCAGCCAGTGCTATACACAATAATTAGCCCCCCTCCCCCCCCCCCCCCCAAAATAAAATGGTTTTAGTTCTCAGGCAATCCCTCATTGAAAGTGAACCCCTCATTTAAAATTTTTAATGGCTTGCAGTGTTTTCCAAAATTAGTATGAAATCGTGAGACTTTAAAATTTTGCTTTTTGATTGATGTATGCTTCTGAAGTTTGTGTTCTATTTTATCAGTAAAACAGAGCCTGTTTACCGCATGGAACAGGCACTGCTTCACTTCCTGGGGTTCCCGCAGGACAATGAAGCATGATTAAAATGTAGTTGCTATTTATTGTATGTTTTGTAAACGAGTTTGCTCTGTTCAGCAGAAAATAACTCAAATATGTGAATGGAGTTTATATTTCAAAAAGGTGCATAAATATATCTTAACACTAATGCATTCACATATTTTTATTAACGGATTGAATGATTGAAGTCTTAATTTGGACTTTTTTTTTCTAAAGTGCAGGTACTGCAACTTAAAGATTTCCAATTTGTGGATGTGCTTCATATTATGTTTGAAGAGAAATTATTTAGTCTGCATTGATTTGCCTTGTTACAGTTTATGGGAGCGTGTCTATAGACACGCTCCCATAAATTTTAACAAGGCAATTCCATGAGAACAAATTTTTACGATCAAAAATAATTTAGCATTATACCAGTTATCAAAAAAAGAAAAACATGAAAATAAAAGCCTCCCTCCCTCACTGATTTGAAAAATTAATTGCTTAAGAATGAAATGTATTTTTTATTTCATTTGGCCTTATTAAAATTTCATTTTCATACCTGCTTCTCAATAAATATCAGGCCCTAACGATGCAACAAGTTTGCAGAAAATGTTCCAGAGAGAGAATCATAACTATGTTTTAAAGGCAACATTTCCTGGTTTTCTAGGAAACAACTTTGCAATGTCTGCTAGTCGTGTTAGATACAGAGCTAAGAGTGCTTTACTGTTACATTTTAGCAAGAATTCTTTTCTGTCTAAGTGAACATACCAGAGCACAGAAATGGCATCCATGGTGCAACACTGCATGAATTGGTTACATTCTTATTTGCATTATTTGAATTATAGGAAATATTTTCTCCTTGAAAGTTTGATATTTTGACAACAGTGTGCAGATGGTTAGGAGGGCTAGGAGGAAAAATTAGAGTCTAAAACAGGCATGTCAATCGGTACCTGTATCGGTAGAGGTACTCTCAGTACTTGGCCATTTTAACGGTACAGGTACAGGAATCAAGTACTGACAGTTCTTGGTACCATATCAGGGTAATTGCCAAATATGATTCGGACTCCCGCATTGTGTCCTTGGGCAAGGCACTTAACCCCGATTGTCCACATGGGGGTAAGATGACGCTGTGTACTAAGGCATACTGCACGTCGATGGTGTGCATGTCTTCAATCAATCTAACCCTGCCTGTGCTGCAGTGCGGAGTTACAATGTTGGGGAGCTGACAGCCGCACATCGTTGCTCGGTGGTTCTCTCAGGGTACTCCGGCTTCCTCCACTCATAAAACTGTCACGGTCATAATTAGCCATTGTGCATAAGTATGTGACCTTAAAAACACCAATAAATAAATTGCCAAATATATGTAATAGTGTATAAAAACACTATCTGAAACTCGATTTCGTGCATATAAGATGCTGATTAGCATACTCAGGTATAGTCAATATATCGTATATAAATGTAGGAAGACTCTGTCTGATAGGGGTTAATGTTTCAACACACACTGCAAGTCATACTGGCTTCCAGGCAAGGTTTAGGTGGCTTGTTTGTCAACTCACTCTTTGATCTGCCAAATTTGTGCCAACACATGAAAGAAGTAAAAACATTAGGTCTTCGGAAATTGAAATTTACATCCTGACAGCGAAGAAATTGTCGCATGGCATGTCAGCATCAATGCCTTTGAAGTATGATTCACAGTTGCGACAGGCGTGATGTCAGAATGAGAACAGCTAAGAGCCCAAGACACTTTTTTGACAGGGAGCATTTTCATTGAACTTGTGCATATGGTGATATTCAGATTAATTTCACAAGCTTAAAATGATCATTTGTTCAAGGAGAAAAGGCAGTGTTTGGTACTTTCATGTCCTGGATCATAAAGACATGAATTATATACATTAACATTAGGCAATATTGAGGATTGATCTTTTGACCTCATATATCATGTTCCCGACTGAACTGAACCCTTTGGATATTTCAGCTTTTTCTATTTTATGTTTTCCATTTGGTGGAAGGCCAATGAGCACTATGTGTTTTGAGTTTTATGTTGAAAAATATCATTGCAGATGTTATTCTACATTCACTGCCATTACAGGGTTACATGTAATAGCTTTTCAACAAATCTATTGAGAAAGTTTATGGTATGTCAGATCTTTAGTTCACTCTCCTCCACACCAACTTATTTACTCGAATAAATCACAAAATGAAGTGGTGAAGTGGTAAATGAATCAGTCGATATGACAACATTGTTATAGAGTTGTCAGCATATTTAATATTACATACCAAACAATTATACTCATCAAAACCTGTTTAGAAAAGTTGGTGATGCATATAGGCAGGCATACACAATTACAATTTACAGGAATATAGGGAATGGTATGCAGAACTCGGCAGCCTTCTAGATTGGGATTCCTGATTATTGATCGTTTTTATTCTTATATTGTATTCAATGAAAAATTTGTTAAGATAGTAGATTCAGGGGATTTAATTCTAGCATGCCAATGAAGTACTGCATACCATACTCTGTACTTATTCTGAATTCGGATTCATCTGGAATATACATGAATGATCCAATATCTAGAGATTCTAGATGCATTTGAAATAAATTTGTGGACTGTCTCTATCTGGACTGGGAGCAATTAACTCTGACATTGAGTTTTGTTGTTACGTTTATTGGCTTTATTCAATACCTAATTATAGTTCAATCGACTGGGTACCAGTCCCAAGAACCGTGGTACCACCCTCAATACCTTACCGATACTGACTTTGGAGGTACCGACGGTACTGTGACATACCTGGTCTAAAAGCATACTTGACTTGAATTGGTAGAGTGCTAAATTATCTTTGGATGACAAAATTTGTTCACATGTATTTCGATTAATAAAATTGATGGGAGAGTGTCTACAGATGAAATAATATAGCTTCAAAGAGACATGAAGCACATGCACAGAATATGAAGCCTTTAAGTTGTGACACCTGTACTTCAGACTGGAGCCCAAATATTAGTTTATAGCGCTTAGTAAATAGCCCACTGCAGTTATTTTGTGTCTGAATGGACCATCCTGTAACACGATTGGACACAACTTGACATTCCTGATGAAATCCTCAGGTGGGATCAAAGTCTCTGTTGTCTATGCAAACCATTGAAAGAGTTTACTTATAAAGAACTGAGAATGAAAGAGATACAGGAATCCATTATCACAGTACTGAAAATGCTTTTAGTAACATTTCATCGGGTTATTACCATAATTTTGGAAGTACAAAGCAATTCCATTGCAATTATTTGAATTTATGGTAATAAACCTCTCACTGAGAACAAACACAGATCTAATAAAAATTTATTTGAAAAACTGAAATACCCCTAGAATTTAATTTTTTTTAACCTCATTAAGTTACTTTTCTACTTCTCCTAAGATAACAATTAACAAAATGGCTAGGACCGAACTATCTCGTTCTGTTCAACCTCTGAGATACCATCACCATTCACCTTGTCACTATTGTTTACCATTTCATTTGCACTGGATTTATTCTCTTCATTCCGATTGGCATCAACGAGAGAACGTGTCAACACTTCTAGTAAGTCAGAAAGAACTTCACTCTCCTTGTCATCAATCAAGTCAAAATGAACATTGAACACCATGAAGTGTGTGAACAAAGTATTCAGATGTGGATGTATACAAAATGTGAGTATTTCCTTGTAATGGGCATGATACATATGCGCTAGCACTTGAAACAAATATTTGTTGATTTTTCTGATGGCAGATTCAAACACATTTTTTTCTGGGAAAGGCTGACCTGAAAGTAAAAACAATAAACAGAATATATGAATAAACTGCAATCTGTACAGTGTAACATAAAGAACATTAAAGGCCAAAGGGACTAATTCCATTTATTTTTCACAAATGATGATTCTGGAGGGCAATAATAGACTAAAAATTTATCAAAACAGAAATGTGTGGAAGGAATTCATGATACAGCATAGATAACAAGAGGGATGCTAATGTCCCATCACTCAACTACATTCTGCTTTGATACAGTTACTTGGACAAACTCCATGATAACTGTATCAAGCATTTTCCATATCATTTGCAAAATATACGTTTGCCCCAAAACAGAGTTTGTAATCTCTCACTGGAATGAACTTGTTCAAATGAGGGATCATAAACTACAATTTTGAGGAAAAATAAAACATTTTCAGTATTCGAGAAATTGTTTCCCAAGTGTTATCATCCAGTCATATTAGTTACGAAGAACACAAAAAAACTTGAACTGGAACTATCACTGAAGGTAATTAATACTTTCATGACAAGCCTTCCAGAATGTACCGCTGAATATTGAGGTTCAAAATCAGTTCAGAAATGTTGGAACAGTTGTGCATCAAGGCATTCTTTTGCAATCTTTGGGAAAGATGGATTGGGAAAGATCATGCCAAAATGCGAATGGGAAAGGTTCCCATATTTGGCCCCTGTACACATCCAAAAGAATCACTAGCATGCAAAAATTTCATACAGCAATCAAAAAGTTCAAGGGGAGGTTTGTTTGTTTGTTTGTTGGTGGTTAACGTCACATATTTATGCACCACGGCTAATCGTGACACAACATGGAGATGAAGTCAAGTTTAGTCAATCGTTGATCTACATGTTGCCCATTTTAGAGGACTTTCACCCCAAGCATTGGTGACTGGGTCCTATTTTACTAGTAAAGCGGAACTGGTTTACCACAGTAAACAAGGGCTGCTTACTTCCCGGGTCAAAGGGAGGTAAGTTGCTCAAAATTGTTTTCACTTGATAACTTTGAAATAGTCACCATGTAAGCAGTTTCATCCAAATAGAATAATCTATGAGGATGAGCTGTGTGCATAAGAATTTATACAGAAATCTGCATAAATCTATGTTCAAGAGAAAATAACTAGATAAAAATCATCGCAGATTCAATTTCTGGAACAAGTTATGTTCACTTGTTCAAGAAGTTTCATTCAATTCAATTCATAGAGGTGGGAGGAGTTGCACTCATGAGAATCTCATCTAGAAATCTCTCATAAATCTTCAAAGCTGAAGGGAGGTAATCTGGTTAAAATCAGAGATTGAAACTTTGGGGAAAGGTGCATGTCCACTAGTTAGTGGTCATGTTTCAGAAGTTTCATTGAAATTGGCTCATTAATGTAGGAGTTATGCACACTTGAATCTCATTTAAAAATTCATAATTAAGTTCAAGGATACAGTACTGTGATCACAAAAGTGGTCTTTTAGTGGATCTGATCGAAAGCAGAATTTAAACAAAGTCACGACTGAGAAACACAATTTTGTGTTAAAAACAAAATGTAATTGAGAAATAAAAGTGTCAATGACACTGTAGCTCAACTTGTCAAGACATGTACATGTATAGTATGTGACACAGCAATGACAAACATCTAGGTAATGACCTGATAACAAAGGTACATATAAAGTATTATAACGGTCTGTACATAAATACTGACCGTAGCCTGTAACAAATGTATAGGTAAAGTATTGTAAAGGTGGGTGACAGTCAGATGCTAAACTAAAAAAGAAATCTTTGAGTCCCAGAGTGGGTCTGACTGAACCCCAAAATATTTGTTCTCATAGCACAGTGATAACAAAGGCACCCCAAAACACACTCATTCCTGCCCCAAGGTGAAAACAAAGGTACCCAAGAAGATTCATGAAGATCAGTTCATAAATACGAGCTGTATAAAAGTTGTAACAACACACTGATTGGACCTAATTTCTGTACAAAATGATGGCCACTGGCAGCCATCTTGAATTTTGGACCCCACCCAGAAACACTCGGTCTCGTCCCAAGGTGATAACAAAGGTACCCAAGAAGTTTCGTGAAGATCGGTTCATAAATACAGCCTCTAGCCCGAGCCTTATTGACATGTGCACTTACAGTGTATAAGTAGCACTAAATAAATCAAAGTTCATCTAATTTGCATAATTTCTGCACGAGAAAAAAATCCGTACTATATGTGATGTATTCCATGTTACTAAACATTCATACAAAAATTTATTCAAATCAGAACTTTCATAGAGAAGTTCTGTACAAAAGACTGATTGCACTAATTTTGGTACAAAATGGCTGCTGGTGGCCATCTTGAATTTTGGACCACACCCAAAAACACTAGTTCTCATCCCACGGTGATAACAAAGGTACCCAAGACGTTTCGTAAAGATCGGTTCATAAATACGGCCTCTAGCCTGAGCCGTATAGAAGTTGGGTACAAAAAACTAATTAGATCTAATATGGGTACAAAATGGCCACTGGCAGCCATCTTGAATTTTGGACCGCGCCCAGAAACACTCGTTCTCATCCCAAGGTGATAACAAAGGTACCCAATATGTTTCGTGAAGATCGGTTCATAAATACAGACTCTAGCCCGAGCCGTATTGACACGTGTACTTACTGTGTGTAAGTAGCACTGAAAAAATCAAAGTTCATCTAAATTGCATAATTTCTGCACGAGAAAAAAACCTGTATTATATGTGATGTATCCCATGGTACAAAACATTCAAACAAAAAATGATTCAAATCAGAGCTTTCATGTGGAAGTTCTGCGCAAAAATCTGATTGCCCCTAACTTTGAACAAAATGGCTGCCATCGGCCATCTTGAATTTCGGACCGGACCCAAAAACACTCGTTCTCATCCCACGGTGATAACAAAGGTACCCAAGAAGTTTCGTAAAGATTGGTTCATAAATGCGGCCTCTAGCCCGAGCCGTATTGGCATTTACACTGACAGTGCTGAAAGTAACACTAAATAAATCAAAGTTAGTCTAATTTGCATAATTTAAGCACGGGAAAAAAAACCCGTATGATATATGATGTATCTCATGGTACTAAACATTCATACAAAAAATTATTCAAAGCAGAGCTTTCATATGGAAGTTCTGTACAAAAAACAGATTTCTGCATCGTCGGTACAAAATGGCGGCTGGCAGCCATCTTGAATTTCAGACCGCACCCAAAAACACTTGTTCTCGTCCCACAGTCATAACAAAGGTACGTAAAGATCGGTTCATAAATACGGCCTCTAGCCCGAGCTGTATCCAATTGTTGTCGTATGGACAGACGGACGACAGGCCATGACAAAAGCTCAAATTTGGCTTCGCCAAAGTTGAGCTAAAAATCGAAAGAAAATCACGATTCATCTTTGACGACCGAAGCGATGAGTCATTAATTGAAAAGGAAAATAATCAGGATTATAGCGACAATTGATTCGGCGTGGTTTCAGATTGACACACATGTACATAATTATACATTGTACATGCATAATATTAACAAGCGCGAATGTTACATAAATTCTACAGCAGGAGACCATTAATGAAACTTATGCCGATCGCATCATTTTTGAAGAGACCAATTTACAATGTAAGCCTATTATGTAAATAAACTTTAAATACACTACAAGTCGGAAGTATTGCAGTAACAACTGCAGTATAATCAGGAATCGAAACACAGTTAAAATCATTCAACATTCGTGTTTTTATTGGTTACTCTGTGGGAAAATCTTTTATCAGATCATTTCTAGTCCTGTTCATAAATGATGATAAACGTCGTTGCAAACGATGATAAACGTTCGCACAAATAAATGAAAGTGTCAATGACACTGTAGCTCAACTTGACAAACTTGAACTTGGTAAGTTATAAATGAAATAGCAAAACTGAAGATCATTAGTACCAATGTTATTTGACGAAATTTCAACATAACAGCATTGTGTGTGCACAACGTCAGAGTAATCCATGCAATTTTTAAATGTAAACAGTGAGACTGGCTAAAGGAAGAATGTTGAAACACAAATGCAGTAAGTTCAGAGGTTATTGTAAATGGCAACTTTTTTCACAGAAATGAATGCTAATCAATAGCGTTTATCTAAAGGTCTCGCCTGATGACCACACCAAGTTCAAAAACAATCCTCTGATAAATGTGGCCTGTAGGCCATGTCAAAGAATGTTGATGCACAAATGCAATAAATTCAAAGATTGTTCCTAACAGCAACAGTTTTTGATGGAAATGAAAAGAAAATCAATAGCTCCTATCTTTATTACCCTGCATAAGCATACAAGTTTCAAAACAACCTGATAATGAATGTGCCCTCTGAGGCATGCCAAAGGAAGATGTTAATGCACAAATGCACTAAGTAGAAGGTCATTGCTTGTGGCAATGTTTTTTGGGTTTTTTTTTTTGGGGGGGGGGGGGTTATGGAAATTCATAAATATACCCTGCTGAGAGTTCAAAAGGGATAAGTTGATGCACAAATGCAGTAAGTTTAAAGGCTTGTGATAACGACAATAACTTTTTATGGAAATGAAAAAAAGCAATAGCTCACATCTAGATGTCACCCCCGAAAACACATACCAAGTTTTAAAGTGATCTGATCATAAATGTGCCCTGAAGGGTGTGCCAAAGGGAAATATTGAGGCCTGACTAAACTAAGTTCAAAGGTCAGTGGCAACATTTTTTGGCAGAAATGGAAGAAAATCGACAGCTCCCATATAGATGTTACCCCACACAAGCACACCAAGTTTGCAGGCGATCCAATCATAAATGTGCCCTGCAGGGTGTGTCAAAGGGAAATATTGATGCTTAACTGCACTAAGTTTTTACTAAGTTCATCGAAGGTCATTGCAACATTTTTTGACGGAAATCGAAGAAAATCGATAGCTCCCATCTAGAGGAAACCCCAAACAAGCATACAAAGTTTCAAACCGATCTAATCATAAATGTGCCCTGTAGGGCATGCCGAAGGAATATATTGATACCTGTCTAAACTAAGTTCAAAGATCGTTGCCAGCGGCAACATTTTTTGATAGGCGGAAATGGAAGAAAATCGATAGCTCCCATGTAGAGGTCACCCCAAACAAGCATGCCAGGTTTCAAAGCAATCCGATCATAAATGTGCCCTGCAGGATGTGCCAAAGGGAAATATTGAGGTCTGACTAAACTAAGTTCTAAGAATGTTGGCCGCGGCAACATTTTTTGACGGAAATAGAAGAAAATCGATAGCTCCCATCTAGAGGACATCCCAAACAAGCATACAAAGTTTCAAAGCAATCCAATCATAAATGTGCCCTGTAGGGTGTGCCAAATGGAAATATTGAGGTTTGACTAAACTAAATTCTAAGAACATTGGCCGCGGCAACATTTTTTGACGGAAATTGAAGAAAATCGATAGCTCCCATCTAGACGTCACCCCAAACAAGCATACCAAGTTTTAAAGCGATCCAATCATAGATTTGCCCTGTAGGGTGTGTCAACGGGAAATATTGAGGTTTGACTAAACTAAGTTCTAAGAACGTTGGCAGCGGCAACATTTTTTGACTGAAATTGAAGAAATTCGATAGCTCCCATCTAGAGGTCACCCCAAACAAGCATACCAAGTTTCAAAGCAATCTGATCATAAATGTGACCTGTGAGGTGTGCCAAAGGAAATTGTGGACGTACGTACTAATGTACTAACATACTAACGTACGTACGTACGTACATACGCCGACGGACAAGAAGTGATGGCAATAGCTCAGCTTGACTTTGTCAAGTTGAGCTAAAAACGAAGATACCCGGAACTTCAATTGTATAACAGCAAGCTGACTAATAGAAATGAGCCTGAAAAACAAAAGATGGGCCCTATATTGGTACCCATTATTAAATTTACATAGACAGGGTAAGGTCGGTTAAAAATAAATTTGGTATATTTCTATTATTTGCTGGCTGTTAGCAACACCCACACCCCACCCCTCCCCCCCCCCCAAAAAAAAAAGATAAAATGAAAAAATCATCTGTTGGCCTATAGTTATACAAAATGGGTCCCTTACACCAACAACTGTCAATATCACCACAAATGCTACTCATTTCCCAAAAGCGGGGACCATGTGGCATCAAACATGTGAAGATCTTGTCCTGCTCTTGAGCTGCAATCAGGGAGCATGGTGGCTCAGTGCTAGACTGTTGGACTTCTATGTTAGAGGTCCCGAGTTCGATCCACGTCCGGGACAACCCGCGTTGTGTCCTTGGGCAAGGTACTTTATCCCAGTTGCCTACATGGGGGGCACGATGACGCCATGCACTAAGGCGTACTGCACGTCGATGGTGCACATGTCTTCAACCGCTGTAACTCTGCTTGAGCTTAGCTTGCACAGAGTTAGAATGTTGAGGAGCGGACAGTTGCTCGTCGATACTTGGTGGTTCTCTCCTGGTACTCCGGCTTCCTCCACCCGTAAAACTGTGTGTCATGGTCACCATTAGCCATTGTGCATAAATATGTGACCTTAAACACCAATAAATGAATGAATGAACAATAAATGAGTAGCAATCATCCCAATAAATTAATTTCACCACAAATTCAGAGAGAAAGGCCTGCTATATGATCATCTCAAAACGTACAATTCCCCTGCAATTTCACACTATGTTATGTGAGATGTCATCTACCACTGAATAAAGGTGTGAGCCATGGTCTATGACACCCCCATCCACATCCTACCAACTATCGCTTCAAGAATCAACGAATAAAGGCTTAAAATTCAAAGCCCAAGTTTTCAGACTCCCTTTTTATATGGATCTCAGTTTGTGGTATATTGATATTCTGTTGCTTTCATTCACAGGAATTGAATATGTGCTAAAACAACAGAAAACACAGGAAAAGGAGTTTTTAATTATCCCTTTTATTCGTTATATGCAACAATTTTAAACTTTATCAATGTATAACATTCGTAAAAAGGTTGCTGCTCATCACATGCTTTTAATTGGAGGACAAATTGTCTCTATCACGTTCGGCCCAGACAATCATCGTGCTAACATGAAGAACATTCATGTTATTGGCTCGTGCCGATGCATGTTACTGTTGCAGTTCATATTATGGGAGAACTAGATTACCACCAAACCATCACAGAAGGGAGTTTTCTGCCCAGCAATTATTTTCTAGTTTAAGGGATCAACTGAAGCCCCATTAGTACTTGAAAGATTGCCAGCGGTGCCCTAACTTTTACCCTAAAATGTAAGTGTACGTCGGGTGTGAAATGCACCCCACGACCAGTGGCATAGAAATCGCACGAGCCCCTCCCCTTCCAAATCCCAAACCATCTTGTGACTTGCAGCATCCATCTCACCTCTGCGATGCATGGATGCCCCAACCCAGTGCCCCTTTCTCGAGTTCCAGAAAGAAACAATGTTAGACAACCACATTGGCATCGCCGGGGTAGGTGCAGACAAACCCCTTTCATAATTTTTTCAAGAACGTAGAATGCAAATAAATCCCCAAATAACCACCCGAGAGCTCCATTTGATAGTAAATTTAAAAATTCTTCTCTCCCCCCGGTATGCTTGTGCCTTCGGCGCATGCGGCCAGTGCCAGGCTTACCCCTGGTGTAACTTTTTCAACAAAGTCGAACCACTTTTGAAAAATCTTGGCGACGCGCATGAGAGAGAGAATTAGTTTTAAAAAAAAACTCATTTTCTGCGTTAAATGGGCGAAGAGTTAGGCTACTGACAAGTGGTTATATTGGAATGATAATTTCAAGTTAATATGTCCACAATAATAGGCTACTGAAAACATCAGAAGGTTTATACAATAATTGGTAGCTGTTTGATTATGTCACTAATTCCCTGTGTTCACTGTGTCATTGAAAGATTGTTGCCACTGATTTTAATTGCTGCACAAACTACTGTAATCACACTTGAATCTGAACCCCCTAAAGATGTTATATACCAAATATCAAAGCATTCTGACTGTTGGGTCTGAAGAAGAAGATTTTTAAAGATTATTCCCCATATTGTCCTCGGTTAAAAATTCGAGCTCCTGTATTGAGGCCTGATATGAACTGAGGGGCTTCATTTTAACAAACTTATATCTGCCTGCCCCCCCCCCTCCCCTATGGATGCTGTATACCAAATATCAAAAGATTCTGATCAATGGTTCTGGAGAATAATTATTTATTTATTGGTGTTTAAGGTCACATATTTTTGCACAATGGCTAATCATGACCACAACATGAGTATCAACTGAAGACCAGGGGTGAGCGTTAATAAGCCATATCGCCCACTTTAGAGAGGGTTTGCACCTCCCAAGCATTGGTGACTGGGTCCTATTTTACCAGTAAAACAGAACCTGTTTACCGCAGTGAACAGGCACTGCTTCGCTTCCCGGGGTTCCCACGGGGAGGTTCTGGAGAAAATTTTTTTTTTTAATTTTTGCAAATATGCTGACTCAGCATTTTTTGCGAATCCCTCTACAGAACACACTGTTACAAACGATGGCAATTTTTTTTTTACCATTCAGTTCTATGGGTCCTAAGCTGCATACCAAACAACAGTTCTCAGTTCTGTGGGGTTTGGGAAATATTGGAGTTTGAAAATATTTCTATTTCCACGGGGACATGGGAAAATTTTTTTATGCATGAATCAAGTACTTATGACCCACCCAACAAGAGGCCCCAAGGGGCCTTAATCACTCACCGGCCAAAGTGGTTCAAAGAAGTATTTGGGGTCAAATTCAGTTAGACATGGTTCATAAACACTACAAAGGAATGAAGTCATGAGAGGCAAATTATATGGAAAAACACTAAGGAATGGATTTGAACAAACCTGAACCTAACATGCCCCCCTGCCACCCCACCCCGCACCCCACCCCTGCCCATAGAGCCCAAATATTAAGCCAAGGACTCAAATTGAACAAACTTGAATCTGATCCCCCTTGAGATGTCATATACCAAATAGGAAAAAATTCTGACTGGTGGATATGAAGAAGGTTTTTAAAGAAATCACCTCACATTGCACTAAGTTGAACTTTGGGCTCAAATAGGGAGCCAAAATATTAACCCAGGATCCCAATTTGAACAAACTTGAATCTGACCCACCTAGAGATGTTGTATACCAAATAAGAAAAGATTCTGATTGGCGGATCTGAAGAAGAAGATTTTAAAGAAATTCCCTCATATTGCACTTAGTTAAAATTCAGGCTCCCATAGATAGCCCCAATTAATAACCCAGGGACCAGATTTGAACAAATTTGAGTCTTACCCTCCAAGAGATGTTGTATACCAAATATGAAAGGATTCTGACTGGTGGATCTGAAGAAGATTTTTAAAGAAATTTCCTTCTATTGTACTAAGTTAAAATTTCGGCTCCCATAGAGAGCCCAAATATCAACCCAGGGATTAGAATTGAACAAACTTGACTTTAACCCTCCTAGAGATGTTGTATACCAAATATGAAAGCATTCTGACTACAGACTAAAATTTTTTTTTTCCATCTCAAAACTGAACAAAACACATAAAAAATCCAAAAAAATTTCCAAATTTTGGTTCAAAATTTCGGAGTCCGAAAATTTTCAGGCTAAAATTTTTTTTTTTTCCATCTCAAAATTGAACAAAACACATAAAAAAATCCCTAATTTTTTCTCTCAACTTTTTGTAAAAAATTTCTAACTTCGAACCAGACCCAAAATTTTCAACCCTGGGACCTGATGTGAACAAACTTGAATCTGACCCCTCCTACAGATAGGGAGCCCAAATATTAATCCAGAGACTCGGTTTGAACAAACTTGAATCTGACTGCCCTATAGATGTTGTATACCAAACATGAAAGGATTCTGAGTGGTTGATCTGAAGAAGAAGATTTTTAAAGAAATTTCCTCAAATTGCAACAAGTTAAACTTTGGGCTCCAATGGAGAGCCCAAATACTAACTCAGGGACCCGATTTGAACAAACATGAATATGACCCCCCCCCCCCCCCCCCCCCCTCCCCCCCGAGATGTTGTATACCAAATATGAAAGATTCAGACTGGTGGATCTGAAGAAAATTTCCTCATATTTCAGTAAGTTAAAATTTGGACTCCTACAGGGAGCCCAATTATTAACCCAGGGACTGGATTTGAACAAACTTGAATCTGACCCCCCTACAGATGTTGTATACCAAACATGAAAGGATTCTGACTGGTGGATCTGAAGAAGAAGATTTTTAAAGAAATTTCCTCAAATTGCACAAAGTTTAACTTTGGGCTCCAATAGAGAGCCCAAATCTTAACCCAGGGACTCGATTTGAACAAACTTGAATCTGATCCCCCCTAGAGATGTTGTATAACAAATATGAAATGATTCTGACTGGTGGATCTGAAGAAGATTTTTTTGAATTTTTGAAAAAATTTTTGAGTGCTATTAGAGTTATACCCCTTCTGGTGTCCCCTGTGGGCGCGGCAAGTTTATTGGTACAAACTTGAATTGACATATGATAAGGAACATGCACACCAAAATTTGGTTCAATTTGGTCCAGTAGTTTGTGAGAAGAAGTCGATAATGTAAAGTTCACGACGGACGACGACGACGGAGGCAAGTGATAAGTTAAGCTCCCTTCGGTAAGCTAATAATATCACAAACCAAATTTGGTTCAAATCGGACCATTGGTTCAGAAAATGATAAATTTTAAGTAATTTGTATATTGTTTATACTTACCAATGGCCCAGACTAACTGGTGCTAACTCAATATAATTCAGGGCCAAACACAAATTTTGCACCCTCCAATCCCCAAAATGTGCATACAAAACCGAAAAATTCAAGTCTATCTCCTATCTGGTCCTCCATACTTTTGTTATCTGCATATGCGCAGTATCCAGGAAGGTACAGAAATTGGCGCCAACCATCATTCTTTCTACAGTGCCTGCTAAATGTTATAATCAGCAGGGAGGTATGAGTGCCCACTCATGGGAGAGTCATCCCCATCTGGGCAATTGATAAGTATAAAAAATACACAAATTACTTAAAATTTATATTTTTATACGACAACCAATGGCCCAGACTAGCTGAATTGTAAAAAGGCTGGAGGGCCTAGGACTTGAAGGAAAATCCAATCTCTCAATTACTTCGATAAAGAATAGCTCCTACATGAGAATAGGAGAAGACACAGAAATTACATTTGTCCTTCTCTTTTATAAGAAAAAGATAATGACATAACACCAACAATGTAATAGAGAATTACATAATTTCTCCATTTAATGCCAGCAAAACCTGTTATGCTAATTTGGTAAAGGAAACCAATATATAAAGCTAGTCCAGAGAATGAGATGATTTATACTCATTTAAAAGTGTCCGAAGATTGTATATTAATGCTCGTATGACACAAAACATATACAAATGCTTCACAGTGAGCTACACTTTAAAAACAGTACATAAATGAGACATAGTTATTGCTTCACACCGAGCTACACATTAAAACTACCCAGCACCGACGCTGGACTACTGTCTCTGAAGGAGGTATTCCTTTGCTTTTCACTTTAAAGCCAGATAACCTAAGGGAAAAAACCATCCCCCCACCCCCCACCCTTAACCTTGTCCCCTTGTTCTGAGGATAAATTCCTCAGAACGAAGAGGGCAGTGGAACGGAGTCAGTGCTCAAGCAGACTGCCTAAACACCTTGTATATGTAATATTAATGGACAATATTCTGAGCAACAGAAAGAGGACCCAAAGATCTAAGGTCACCGGAGATGGACTCTAAATTTCTAAGGTAAAACTTGGTAAATGAAGAGGGCTGTGTCCAGTATGCAGCCTTCATATCATAAGATCAGTAATGGCTATACTGTTAGAATAAGCCCAAGAAGTGGACAGCGCTCTAACCTCATGCGCTGAAATCTTGTTGACAGAATGTTGATCCAAAGATAGACTTTTATAGGCAATACGTAATGCCAGCTGAATCCATCTGGCGATAGAATGAACAGATATATCTTTTCTGTTAGGAATCAATGAAAGAAAGAATCTTTTTCTTCCCTTTCTAATGAAATCTGATCGATGTTATAAATGTGCATTGCTCTAACTGGACACAGCAAAGGTCTACGGTTATGATTATTGTATTGCCAACAAGTGTGGTCACACTTTTTTGAGCTCCTGCTGTTTCCTGGTTTTCTATTGGACATTTTTGGATTTATCTGCTGAAAGTTAAAAAATTTATAGTAATTTATATATTTTTTATACTTACCAATGACCCAGACATAGCTGGTGCTAACTCTTAAAATATAGGGCCAAACACAAATTTTGCCCCCCAATCCCCAAAATTTGCATCTAAAACTAAAGAAAACATGTCCTGAAAGGCCCTCCACACCTCGCCCCCACTGCGCATGCGCAGTGTCAAGGACGTTCCGAAATTGGCGCCATTTATCATTCTAATAACCAGTGCCTGGTAAGCGCTATGTACTCAGCGGGGAGGCAAGAGTTCCCAACTCCTGGGAGGGCCATCCCCGTCTGGGTCATTGGTAAGTATAAAAAATATATAAATTACTATAAATTTTTAACATTTTTATACTGTACCAATGACCCAGACATAGCTGAATAGTAAAAAGGCTGGAGGGCCAAGGACATAGAGCAAAATGGAATACGCTCAATAAAATAAAATAGAGTCATCCCCTGTAGGGAAAAGAAGTAATAGGCCTTACATGTATCTTTCTTATTTATGATAAATTAGAAAGATACAACACCTTCCAAAAATTGAGCTTCATACATCCATGTACTCTATTAATATCCAATAATCCTTATACTAATAATTTTTAAAGTAAGCCAATAATAAAGTAAGTCTAGAGAATAGAGACTCTTATACTCCTAAAAGTGTGTGAGAATTGCATAATCATGTCCGTAGACATATGCAATATTCAAAAGCTATACTTTAAAAACTAAGACTTGAATGAATTTTATAAACTTAAACTTCTCACTAAACAACCATCCCAATAACAGCTCAGAATTACTAACTCCGGAGGAGGTATCCCCTTGTTTTCATAGTAAAAACAGGTGACCCAAGGGAACACCCTCCCCCCCCCCCTTTTTCTTGCCCTGGGTCAAATAGCCCAGAGCGAAGAGGGCAGCCGAACGGAGACACTGCCGAAACAGACAGCCTACCTAGCTATAGTAGCAACTGTTAAGTGAATGACATTCTGAGCAGTAGATAATAGACCTAACAATAGAGGTCTCCAGAAATGGACTCGATATTTCTGAGATAAAATTCATGAATGGATGGCTGAGCGCAATGAGCAGCCTTCAAAAATCTATAATAGCAACACTATTAATGTAAGCCCAAGAAGTAGAAGAACTCTTACTTCATGAGCCGAAATCTTAAGCACAACTGCTAAGCCAATGATATACCATAAGCAGTACGCTAGTTAATAGAATCCATTAACAATAAAATGGAGCGTAACGTCCTTCTACTAGACATCAAAGACAGAAGAAGCTTACGCCCTTGTAATAAACAGATATCTGTTTATAAATACATAAACTGTACCCGGAAAGAGTAAAGGCCTATGCCCATACGAAGACGGAAGGACCTTAAAATAATAGGTTCCGGATAATAGGAGCCTAATTCTTATGCAACAATCCAACCTAAATAGTAACGGAAGTATTGATTCCGAAACTATGAAAGTGAAAATCATCCATTGATAGTGCATGAAACTCACTGACTCTACAGTAAAAGAGAAACCAACAGAATTACTGTCTAAAAGGTCAGAATTTGAAAACTACTGTTTCCAGAGGCTCAAATGATTACTTAGCTAAATAAGAACCGAAGTTAAAATCCGTATAGGAATTTAATCTAAAGATTCTGAGTCTATTTATCAAAAAGTTACTAACTGACTTAGATAAAGAGACAAAAGACTCAATTGTAAACTATCGTAGAGTGCATAGGTATGAGGTAACATAAACCTATAACCTAAATAACAACAGGCTGCAGTAGATCTTGTGAAACAAGTATACTAAAAACTAGCAATGAGTAGTATGGAGGGATCAACCATATGAACATAATGATCCCTACACCACGACGGAAGAGCCTCCACTTTAGTCGCATAGAATAGCGAAGAAGAGGATCTCCTATAGTAAGAAATCGCGTCCAAAGCTCGTCCAGTACAGTGCTTACAATGCAATACGGACCACACAACGGAATACATGAAGGTTGCGACCTTGCTGGTTGTGATAAAGATGACACGATTTACCCAGTGAAAAAAGATCCTCACATAGAGGAAGATTTCACGTTAAGATCCACAGTAGACAAGAGAGTAAATTACTCATGATCTCTGTGAAGATAGAGATGCTATCAACAGAAATGTATTGTGGTTGTTTATCTTAGCAAAACCAACAGACGGATTCTTTCCATTAAATTGAATAACGGAAACGAAAGAGTGCCTCCCTGGTTCCGGAGATACGCCACTACTGTCGAATTAAAGGACAGGAATTTGGGCATGCGTTTCTGAATAATGTTCATGCAATGACATAAAGCAAGCCTAAAAAAACATTATTCCGCGGAAGTTAAACTGATAGCTAAAAGACTGCGGAACCCAAAGACCCTGGCACTTCGAATCCTTAGGGATCAGTATATATCCCAATCTGTTTGACTGGCAACCGTCATAACAGCCACACTAGGGTCCGGCAACTGCGGCGGCACTCTCTGAGTCAACCACCGAATGTTTGCCCCAGTCTGAATCTCTTGTAACACTAGATAGACAAGAGAATGTATAAATCAAGCAATTCATGGATTGCCGGAAAGTTGCCGTCGAAGAGAAGCTCCTCCGAGAACGAAGCGACTCTGAGAGAGTTCTTAACCTACTATCCACGCGTGGATGTAGCTAGGGCTGCATCACGTCTAACCAACTCCAATCAGCCACTGAAGGGCGGAGTTATACGTGAACAAACTACTGCCCTCAAAAGAAATTACATTGAGAATAATATCCCGTAAATCTTTTCTTGAAGACGTAATGATAACGCCTCAGTAAGGCGGATTACGTATAATAAAGCGTCTAAGTTAAGTCTACTATACATAATGTCGTTCCCAACATTGAAATTGGAAAAGACATAAACGGCGAAAAAGAATATATGCAGTCTTTAATCACACCGTCTAGACGCATATGAACTCTCGGTATGCCCTGCTCTGCCAAAATAAACTATATGTAAAAAAGATAAAATGGCAGAAATGAGCCACGCGGACAAGAAACTAAACTATCATGCTTAGTAGCAGGCTTGTATATATATATAATATATAGCGTCGAAAAATAAAACACATGTTGTAATGACAATATTGGACTGCGTCGGTAAGTCAGGGACAAAGTCCCTGTACCGATCGAAAAATCCGAGTCCAATGACGCTATAAGTCTCTTATCCAAGATCGCAGCAATGAAGTCCGAAAAATAATCACTGGAAGAAATGCCAGAAGATATGAAAGGCATCTTCCGATACTACTAAAGGGAAAACTCGAAATCTTTCGAATCCCTTTCGCCATCCTGTCGGACCCTATAAAGCGTTTGGTCGTCCGTAGCTTGATGCAACCGCGGACCGCACCGACCCAGCGCCGTCGGATAATTCCTGATTCGACCGAGAAACCGTCAATTGCTGGGATGCTGCGAAACAACTGTGCTAACTCGGATAGCACGTCCGTCACTGAGGCCTGAGGAGCAGCGGTCTTACGATGCATTGCCGCAGGAAGCTCCGAGATCGTTACCCCGTGCATACTTCCAATATGCGAGCGAACGGAGTGTATAGGCCTCGTGTTCCTTGGCTACCGGATGGCGCGACCTATTCGCTGTGGAATCACTGAATGCCGAAACTGATCGGATACTCGAGGTCACGTAGCCAATGTGCGGTCGTGTACCCTGCTGTGAGGATGAGGAAGCATTAAAGACAGTCTCTCGGACTGTCAATATAACGGAGCGTCCCGAGCAACGGACATATGCTCCGAATGTAAAATATCTGAACCACAACATGCGGTCCCCTATGTTGTTGGCTTCCTCCGATCTGTCCTCAATCTGCCGTCACTGGGTGAGTACTAAAGTAATTAAAGTGCTCGCATCACCCAAATCTCCTACCTAGACCGCAACGGACGAACCCGGCAGCCGAACCATTCGATGAATGTACGCTACACCGGGTGAGCTAGCGAATGTCACTCCGTAAGCGACAGACATATTCCATGAGCACTTATTGCCGCTAACTCTTCATTAACTATGACGACAGAGGCACACTTTTGAAAGACATCTCCATAACTCTTCGAACAAGAAACCAGAAATGCTTGGATAGCAAGCATAAAATAATAATATATATAGCGTCGTTCAATAATTCGAAAGTTTGTGTGACATTATTGGACTATGTCGGAACTGAGGGACGATGTCCCTGAACCGAACCAAAAATTTCTAAGTCCACCGACGCTATCAGTTTCTTATCCGGCATCGCAGCATATGTTGTTCCGAAAGGGAAAGCTTGAAATCCACCGAATCCCTTTCGGTATCCCGTCGGACCGGATGAAACTTTCGGACGTCCGTACCCGCTTCCGCGGAGCGTCCCGACCCAGCATCGTCGGATAAAATATATGCGACAGATTCAGTTGATGCTGGGATGCTGCGATAAACTGTGCTATTAAGGAAAGCACGTCCGTTCCCGAGGCCTGTGCAGTAGCGGACTTACGATGCATTGCCGCTGGAAGCTCCGTGTACGTTGACTCCCGCACACTTCCTATGCGAACGTCCGGAGTCTGCAGGCCTCGAGTCCCCGGCTACCGACCCAGCGCTGTCGGATAATTCTCGATCCGACACCGTTTCTGTCGGCTGCTGGGATGCTGCGATAAGCTGTGCTATGTGCACAAGAATGTCCGGCGTCGAGACCTGCGGAGGCGCAGTCTATCGGTGCTTCGCCGAGGGCAGCTCCGCATCAGATGGCTCCCGCATACTTCCTATGCGAACGTCCGGAGTCCATCGGTCTCGAATCCCTGGCTGCCGGATGGTGTGACCTGGTCGCCGAAGAATCCTTGATCGGCGAAGCTGGTAATATATCGGCGGTCACGCAGCCAAGGTGCGGTCGTGTGCGCTGACGAGAAGAGGAAGCCTTAGCAGTCTCAGCGGACTGCCTATACAACGGAGCGTCCCGAGCGACGGACGTATGCTCCGCTAACGACACATTTGTACCACAACATCTGGGGCCAGATGTTGTTGAACGAGAGAGGGGCCTCTCTCGCTTGCCGTCCGGATGGACCGGAACGAGCTATGAACCGGACTAAAAGGCTTCCTCCGTTCTCCCTCCGATCCGCCGTCACTGGGTGTGCATTAAGTTAATTTTATAGTGCTCGCATCACCCCAAAATTCCTTCTAGACCGCAACGGACGAACCCGGCTGCCGAACCATTCGGTGAATGGACGCTACACCGGGCGAGCTAGCGGACGTCAAAGGCCGTCGAACCTACTAGGGTCCTCTTAGGCAATTGGCGTATTACATGAGCACTTTTCCGCTAGCCCTTCATTAATTGTGACGACGGAGGCACACTGTTGGAAGACATCACAGATACATCACCCTAATCTTAATCGTCTGAAATAGAAATTGATAAAGTAGAGTTACCCTGCGGGGAAAGGACCGGAGTGTCCAAATCCCCAACAACATACCGTGACATACGCTTCCCATATTGTCATCGAAATCATACGATACAGAACAGGAGTTAATGCGAGTACACTGACCACATATAGAATGATAATAAGGTCAGAGGAAGACTTCCTCTTAAAACAAATGATCAATATCCTTTCAATGTGAAAAGAAAACAAGTCCTGGTACTCGCACTAACCCCTGGCAATCAAAATACATAATAATAATATGATCCATTAATATAGAAAAAATAATTGAAATCAAAATATTTTGAAAAAATATTTTTTCAGAACAGCCCAAGTTTCTGAAAAGTAACGTTGAGCCCCAATGGATCCCAAGCCTAAGTGTGGACAAAAATTTTAAAAATATTTTAAACAATTTATTCAACACTTACGAACAATAATAATGTATCTAGTTATGATTAAAATAACATAAAGATATTATTATTTAGAAATCCCCCCCTCACACAGAGGGCTGTTGTAAATGTAAACAATGAGTGTAAAAACACTAAAATAAGACTCCAGGCACCCAGGCCCGAAATCAGTTACCAAAAATACACCATCTGATGCAAAACAGAGACTTCCAGGGAAGAAACTGCAGAACATCAGATGGTAGATGCAGAACACAATGCCTAACCACCCGTAGGTGAAGACGTAAACATGGGGAAAGAACAGAATTCATTCTGTTATTAAGCTAAAACTCCCAAGAAATTTTAGTAATAATAATTACAGAAACTATGCCAAAAGCATGGGAGAATAGCAAGGGGGGACTTAAAGGACAGGGAGAGAGGAAAAACACTTGAAAAAACAGTGTAACTAAATAATCAGAATGACAACAAAATGGCTGCTGTCTTGAAAATAGGTAACTTAACATAATTTCATTAAAAAATTTCAAGTTACAGCCCTGATAATATTCTGTCACACATTCTTTTCCTCTCCTCCTTTTCTATCCTCCTTAGAATCACCATTTCACTAATATTTATGTGTCTGGCATCATTTAAACTGAGATTTAAAAGCACAAAGATCAGTCAGATGTTAACTGATGAAGGGCCAAACTTAGAATGATAAATGGCGCCAATTTCGGAACGTCCTTGACACTGCGCATGCGCAGTGGGGGCGAGGTGTGGAGGGCCTTTCAGGACATGTTTTCTTTAGTTTTAGATGCAAATTTTGGGGATTGGAGGGCAAAATTTGTGTTTGGCCCTATATTTTAAGAGTTAGCACCAGCTATGTCTGGGTCATTGGTACAGTATAAAAATATTGCTATTCATATTCCTTATCAGTTGTGCATTGTTTTGATGTGACTTTGAAGAAAAAATCTTTCAACATATTTGTGTTTTTTAAGAAGAAGAATGGTTTCGCGCGCCAAAGGCATGCAGGGACGCTGCGGGACAAGCCCCTTTCGACCCTCATTGGCTGTATAATATTAGTGTTATGTCTGAGTGTGGTAAAGGAGGGAAGGAGTTGAGGTATTCAGTGGCGTCTGTGTCTCCTGCCTCCAGCAGTGAAGAGGGTTTTTTTCTTTAGCAATGAACGGCCTGATCCTTGTTGCTGTTTCTTGAGATTTTTTAGATTTTTCAAGGTCTATTACGAGGATTGTTCTGATAGCGAGAGGTGTAGCTCCTGCTTTGGTATAAAAGTTGAAAGTCTCCTGGCACATAGCTTGGACAGTATCATCCTGGATCTCCTCCCGAGGAATGCCTCCACAGATTCTGGGATGCTCTCCTCCTGGTCAGATTCCTGGTCCGAAGAAGCCGGGGAAGCAAGAGCTGGAGGGGTGAAAGGTGCGTCATCTGGAACAACTTCCTGTAGACAGATCTTCTTCCTCCATCTCATCTTCAGATGAAGAGTCAGATGGGTTGGAGATTGATCTGTCACCTGACGACCCATAGTCCTCCGGACCCTCCTCCTGGGAGGAGGGTGCCGAGCTGGACAAGGGTTGGTCAGGGGTGATAGGTGTAGACCCTATGACGCCCTCACTTGCCTCCATCTCTTCCTTCTCCTTCTTCTCCAGAAACTCCATCATTCGGCAGGCATCTCGTCTGGCAGAGGGTTCCTTCTTTCTCTTCCTCTTCTTCTTGGTGGTGGCTGTACTGCTCCGGTGGTCTTCATCCAGCTTGTCCGAGTCACTAGGAGGGTGACCAGTGTGGGAGGAAATCAAACAAAAAAAACCTCTGAAATTTTCTGAATATTTCTCCAGTTTGAATTCTTTCCTCATGTGCAAAGTTAATCTAGATAATGTCACCTATTGTTCTGAACCGGATTGGACTGTGAAACCAATTTGCCATTCTATTCACTGCTAATGGGAGACAGTTACCTCACACCTGATGCCATTAGATTCATGAGTTTCAATTACTGACATGTAAAATGTGTTTGTTTAATTACACCTCAGATGGGCTCCGTTCAATCAACAACACAATGGATCATGTCAAGCACAGGCCTAAAGCATATGTTTTTAAAGCCTTGAAAAAACCAAGAATACTAAAACCTGAATTTTGTTTTACCAACAACAGCTCAGATAAAGTATACCAACTAAAGCGATTAAAAATTCATCACAAACAAGCAATAAGACCAAAGCCTATTAGCTCGGGTGTGAATACCAACAACATTCATGTAATCAGCACAGATACTACCATTCATTCCCCAATTACCTCAAGTGTAAACTTTTCAACTGTAAATGCCAGATCTGTGAGGAATAAGGTTCCTATTTTGTAGAACACATCGTCAATAACAAAATGGATTTCTGTTTGGTTATTGAGACTTGGCTAACTGATCAGGACAGTGTAATTGTTTCAGGACTTTCCTGTGAAGGATATATTTTCAAGAGTGCCCCTAGGATTAATGCTAGGACTGGAGATGGAATTGGTCTCATGTGCTGGGAGAATATACAAATTAAAACCTCAACCCAAGGAGATAAATCCTCCTTTGAATATGCCGAATGGACTATATGCTGGGCTGACACCAACATCCGAATTGTGGGTGTATATCGTCCACCTTACTCCAAAAATCATCCTATCTCGACCAGTGCTTTCTTTGAAGAATTTTCTGTGTACCTAGAATCCATTGTTATGTGTTCTGAAAAACTCCTTATCATTGGTGATTTTAATATACATATGGATGACAACAATGACAGTGATGCTAACAAGTTTATGAACCTCTCGGAAACATTTGGTTTACAACATGTTACTGGGCCTACTTATAGCACTGGACACACTCTTGACCTTATCATCACAAGATGTACTAATGACTTTCAGCTTTCTGAGCCATTAATCCCATTCAGATTATCTGACCATTCATTTGTTGAATGCACACTAGGTGTTCAAAAACATCACTGACACGTAACGAAGTAACACTCCGAAAATTCAATCAAATTGACATTAACAAGCTTAAATGTGACATCGAAAAATCAGATTTGTGTAATTTTCAGTGTGCTAACCTGGATGATCTGGCAAAATCATACAACAACACATTATCTTTTCTACTGGATGAGCATGCCCCTCTGAAAACAAAAACATTAATTATTCGCCCAAGTATACCCTGGTTTACCAATGAACTGAGGACTCTGAAAGCTAATCGTCGAAAGCAAGAGCGGGAAAGATTTAAATCTTACAATGAGGAAGCAGCATATAAGACTATTCGTAATCAGTTCTCCAACAAACAAAAAGATGCCAGAAAATCTTACTATACAACATGTGTTGAAGTTTGTAATGGTGACAACAAAAAACTTTTTACAGTTGTTAAAAATCTGTGTCCAGAAAAACAAAGTGTGTTACTTCCACCACACGATGATCCATCAAAGCTAGCTGATCAATTTCACGAATTCTTCATCAAAAAAATAAAATTAATTCAGGAAAAAATTAAGAACATAAATGTAGACAAAATTGACATCAAACAGAGACCATCAGAAAAAGAGCTTTCAACTTTTCGACCTTTAGAAATCCTCGAGGTAACTAATTTAATAAAAGAATCCTCAAATGCCTCATGTCAACTCGACCCAATGCCAACATCTATTGTCAAATCATGTGTAGACTCTTTGGCTCCTGTAATCACAAAAATGATCAACATGTATCTGCTAGAAGGATATGTGCCTGATGCGTGGAAAACAGCAATTGTTAATCCTCTTCTGAAGAAACAAGGTGCGGAACTTGTGTTTAAAACCTTCCGACCAGTCAGTAACTTACCGTTCATCTCTAAGCTGTGTGAAAAAGCTGCAATTGACCAACTAATGTTACATAGTGACATGCATGCTCCCTTACCGGCCAACACATCTGGATTCAGAAAATTTCACTCGACTGAAATGGCATTACTGAAGGTTCAAAATGACATCCTCCTTATTATGGAGTCTGGAAGGGTAACAGGGTAACATTTTGTTCTTTTAGACCATAGTGCTGCTTTTGACACTGTTTGTTATAAAACTCTGCTAGAGACAATGAATTCTGATTTTGGACTTGATGGTGTTGCTGCTAGCTGGCTATCACCATACCTCAAGAACAGACAGCAGCGTGTATCAATAAATGGTAATCTGTCAAAAGACTTCCATCTTGAATGTGGAGTCCCACAGGGCAGTTGCCTTGGTCCTGTTCTGTTTCTATTCTATATTTCAAAAATGTTCACCATCACTGAATCTCACCTGCCTGACGTCCATAGTTATGCTGATGACACACAGGTCTATTTCTCTTTCCGACCATCAATCAAAGATCAAACTAAAGCTCTAGAAACTATTGAATCATGTATTTCAGACATTCGCACATGGATGGTTTCAAACAAATTAATGATAAATGATGATAAGAATGAATTCTTAATAATTGGTTCACGACAACAACTCACTAAAGTTGACATCCATTCAGTGAAGGTAGGAGATTCTGCCATCAGTACAAGTAACAGTGTACGTAATCTTGGTGCCTTCTTCGACTCTACCATGTCAATGGACAGACATATTACAAATATGTGCAACAAGGCTTTCAGAGGTCTATACAAAGTTGAACAGATAAGACAGTTCCTCACCAAAGACTCAACAAAAACCCTAGTTCATGCCTTTGTAACTTCACATTTGGATTATTGTAATGCCTTACTGTTCAGCCTTCCACAATATCAGTACTCTCGCCTGCAGATGGTACTAAATGCATCAGCCCGAGTGGTATGTAGGGTATCACGATCTCAACTCATCACTCCTGTTCTGAGGGATATGCACTGGCTGCCAGTTAAGTACAGAATAATTTTCAAAACTTTATTATTAGTTTTTAAGACACAAAACAACATGTCACCAGCCTACTTAGAAGAACTCCTTAATACCAAGAATGTGTGTGTCAATACAACCCGAGGTACGGTGGTAAAATGCTGCTACATGTTCCAAAACATAGGTGTAAGACATTTGGAGATAGGTCATTCTCCTTTGCTGGCCCTCACTTGTGAAATAATTTACCAGAACACCTAAAAAGACTGTCAAATGTCAACCTTTTCAAGAAAGATCTCAAAACATACCTGTTTCAAAAAGCCTGTAAGTGATGTTCTGGACTGTAAGATACTGTATATATTCCGTTTGTATATTTGCACAAGCTCAATAACATGTACAGCGGCTTAGAATATGGTTCTATATCTTCTGAACTATAATTTTGGCACTATATATATGTGTATATTATTATTATTATTATTATCCGAGGACGGTAAAGCCTTAATGATAATAGGCTCCGGCCGCTTATCTGGAATCTGATTCTTAGCCAAGAATCCCACTTTCGTAGTGAGGGTAATAGTATTACCCACACTACAGTAATGGGAATCGTCGACAGATAATGCATGAAGTTCACTAACTCTTCTGGCAGAAGCAAAGGCTAAGAGAAAAGCCGTTTTATAGGTCAAGAATTTGAACTTTACATCGTCTAACGGCTCAAATGGAGCTTCTTGAAGCTTCAACAGAACCCAAGCCAAATTCCATTTAGGAATTAATCTGAGGGTTCTAGGTCTATTAACAGAGAAATTTCTAACTAGCTTGGATAAAGAATTATCTGATCCAATAGCCAAATTATCATGATGAGCATAAGTGTATGATAACATAGACCTATAGCCCTTAATAGTGACAGGCTGCAGTTTGAGTATGTCAAACAAGTAGACAAGGAAATTGGCAATCTGTGGAATAGACAGATCATAGATGTCTACAGTAGTGATGAGATGATTAATCGGTATACAATCGGCCATTGGCCGATATATGGCCATAGGTTCAGAAGGCGGGGTAAACATCGGCAAACGCCGATTGTCAAAATGAAAAAGTTTGTTAACATTTTCATACTGCTATGCCTCTATTTTTTTAGCTTACAGCCTTACACTAGTGTTGAAACGATTAGATGACTAGTCAAAGTCGATTCGATTTTCGGAAACATCGACTCTGAAATCCGCCAGTCGACTAGTCGGGAAACTCAAAGATGAAGTCGTAAAATGCCAATAGTGGGGGTTAATGATTACAAACATCAGACGTTTCTGCTTTGTGGTGGACCTATTTTAAATTGTACTGAGAAGTGGATATCAATGCAATCATTGTCGTTTGTTGATGCCGATAATGTTACAACTTAGATTTCAGCAGCATTACAAGCACTGATTTCACCTAACCTAATCATTGGCACACATTGAAAAAAAATACTTTGATGTACAACTTCAAAGATGCCGTTAATTCATGCAAGCATTCTGTCCCTCACCCAAGTCGCCCACACTTTTTAATTGCAATTTCTGCAGAGTTCCCATGCTTAAACTGACTCTTGTACATAAGTGAATCTTCTTTTGAGCCAATTACCCTATCTTCTGCAAAGGTAAATTAATGCCATAGCTCCATATTCTATGATATTACTGTACTGGTTTGGGTGTGAGCTGGTGAAGACTGGATATGAAGGTGAGGAAACTGTCTGCCACAAAATTTGACCCAGAAGTTTTTAATTAATTGCACAGGGCGAATGGAGGCACACTTCAAACATTTTACAAATTCATGAAACTTCTGTTTTAACATCATTGGGTACTTTTTCCACTGTACAGACAGGGTTATCAACTTACATGTAACAGTCTCTTATCACCTAATTTACAGAGACAATTATGTTTTCAACAGAAAAGCCGACTAGTCGATTTTGAATCGATTACTCTCGTCGACTAGTCGACTTTGAAAAATAGGTAATCGTTTCAACACTACCTTACACATGCGGTTTTAGCAGGGCTGTAATCCGAATCGAGTCGCGTGGGTTTTTCAATTACAACATTTCGTTGTCTTCACAAACTTTTACCACCTGAAAACGTGAGTTTATTTTCCATAATTGGACACAAAGTTACAAACCTGGTTTCCGGTATTCATTAAGCCAATCGACAATCTTGTAACACAAAAGCGCTGCTGTTCAAGCACGTGACAATGTTTTTATCCCTAGAGGGGTCAGCGAAATGATCAATGTCGGTGATTCGTGTTTAACCAATGAGAAGCTAGAAATACTGAAACACATGACATGTGGTTCATGTTATCTTCGCCAGAGGGGTAATCCAAATGACAAAACTCTGATTTCTTCTAACAGTGAAATGTCTCATTTTAGTCACTTAACGGAGGTCTGTTTGAAATTTGAAAACTGCCAGGATTGGGAGTTTGGAGGTTGAACACAAAAACATTTTAACAGTAAATTATTAAAATTAACACTGACAATCTGACATCGGCATCGACAATCGGCCGATTGTGTCTTCAAAACATCGGCATTCGGATGACGGGCCTTTCTTCTGAAGTATTTGATCCAATAGCCAAGTTATCATGATGAGCGTAAGTATCTGATTACATAGACCTATAGCCCTTAATAGTGACGGGCTGCAGTTTGAGATCGTCAAACAAATAGACCAGAAAATCGGCAATATTTGGTATAGGTGGATCGTATATGTCTATCGACTGATCCCTACCCCAACGGAAGAAAACCCTCCACATCACTGCATAATTCAACGAAGAGGAGGTCCTCCTACAGTTAGAAATTGCATCCACTGCTCGTCCTGTAAAATGTTTTCCGTGTAAGGACTGAACAACGGAAATACATGAAGGTCGAGACCTTCCGGGTTGTGATGCAGTGCGCATGACTTCCCCTGATACAGAAGATCCTTTCGAGAAGGAAGCTTCCAGGGAATGTCCCATAACAGACACCTAGGAAGATTGATCCAAGGTTCCTGTGACGACAGAGGTGCTACTAGCAGGATTTTGCAGTGAGTCTGTTTGATCTTTAACAGAATCTGCTGAATCAACAGAGCAGGAGGATATACATATCCTATCATTCCGTCCCATGAGATCGACAGAGTGTCTACTGCATACGCTTGATGACATGGTAACACGAACATCGGTAACTGATTGTTCAGGTGTGTCGCAAAAAAATCTATCATGGGACGGTCTCACTGGTAGCAGATCTGACTGAATACTCGCTTGTTGAGAGACCACTCCGATGGTAACAGGCGATCTTTCCGAGAGAGCGAGTCTGCTAGTATGTTCAGACGACCCAGTATATGATGGACTGAGAGATGAACGTGATGATTCAGAATGAATAGAAGAATCTTCTCCGTTAATTCGCATGACAGAATCGAATGAGTGCCACCTTGCTTCCTGAGGTACGCTACTACCCCCAAGTTGTCCGACAGAATCTGAACATGGATGTTCGCTATTTGAAGAATCCAATGTTGTTGTGCTAGCCAGATAGACATCATCTCCTTGATGTTTATGTGCTTTTCAAGGAACCGAGGGCCCCAAAGACCCTGACACTTCAAGTCTGCGGGACCTAGGGACGTTCCCCAACCCATCTGACTCGTATCCGCCATAATCGTAAAAGCCAGATCCGGTAGTTGAAGCAGAACTCCCTGAGTCAACCACTGGAGATCCGCCCAAATCTGAACCTTTTGTTTCACTAGGTCCGTTAAAACAATCCTGGTTTTCGAGCGAATGCGTCTTCACACTCCAATTCTGAGTAAAGAATATCTGGAGGAGACGCGTGCGCAGGCGGCCCATCGGAAAAACATCCGCAGCCACTCCGCACAGCTCCATCAGTTACATAAACTCCCTCGCCATGACTGCGGGAGAGTTTAGACAAAAGCGAGCATAACAACTGACTAATTTTGCTCTGGGTAACGACAGACAAACCAGATTATTGTGAGTCTCAGAGCTCATTCCCAAGTGAATGAAGGACTTGGACGGAGCTAGGTCCGACTTTTTCTCGTTTACTATGAAACCGAGACGTCGGAACAACTGAAGCAGACTCTGAACATCGTTCTGAAGAATAATTCTGTTGCCGTATCTCTGAAGAATGTCATCCAAGTAAGCCGACGTTACCACAGACGAATGAGCTCAGAAATATGACATTACCGTGTTCATTATTCGAGTGAAAACCCAAGGAGCTAGGTTCAGACCGAAGGTTCAGACCATTGCTCTGAACTGAAAAACCTCTCCTTGCATGGCAAACCGCAGGTACTTTCTGAATGCTGGATGTACCGGGACATAAATATAGGTGTCCTTTAGATCTATGCTTGCCGCATATTCATCCACTCGAATGCTCGCTCTTACTGACCGAATGGTTTCCATATAAAACTTTGGAGCTACGATCAAATTGTTCATCCAGCTCAAGTCTATTACCGGTCGGGACAAGCTGTCTGGCTTTGGTACGAGGAACAGGTGACTGTAAAAACCTTGAGAATTTTGATTCTCGACGACCTCGATTGCTTCCTTTAATAAGAGAGCCTGGACCTCTGCAACGAGAGACTCTCTTTTGAAAAGATCCGCCGGAAGACTTGTCCAACGCGAACATCTTGGAAGTGGGGGCTTTGCTCGGAATGATAGCTGCAGGCCCTCCGAGACTACACTTCTCACCCACTAATCTTCCGTGACTTCCATCCAGTTTCTCGCGAAGTTTGATAACCTTCAGCCAACTGGAAAGCAATAGAGGTCTTGTCCTTCACCTGTACGACTTACGAGGCTTACGTGAGAAGAAACTACATCCTCCCCACGAAGAACCTCGTTCTGTCAGCTTAAGGGCATCTGACCTATAGTCTCGATCAGACTTGCGCCCCTTTCCCCGAGTCGCTATACTGAAGACCTCCGGAGTAATTATAAGAGGGTTTCTTGTACCCTCGCGAGGAGTTCCCTTTAGTTGATTGTGAAGTGGAATGGCATCGCTTATCCCGGTCTGCTGAAGCGTGTTGTTGAGACACAGATTTCAGTAGCAGTGCATTGGAAGCTTTCTTTGTAGCCTGTTCATAGACTAACGAACGCTTGTGTCAAATAGAGTATGTCCGGAGACCGGAGTGACTCGGAGAGAGTTTTCACCTTGTCATCTATAAGTGATGATGACGCAAGGGCTGCATCACGTCTAATCAACTCCAAATTTGCCACTGTCAGGGCGGAGTTGTACGTGGCATACATGACTGTCCTGGAAAGAACTCTAAGCAAGGAACGAACGCCCTTGAATTCCTTCCCACTAAGACGTTGTGCCATAGCTCTGGTGAGGTGATCTGCGTAGGACATACCATCCAGATTCACTCTATTGGATGAAATAGCACATTCCATCACTTCCGAGCATATACTGAATGATGTAGGTAGGGACATATCTAAATCCCCGGCCTGCTCATCCAAATGCATAGGAGCTCTCTGGGCATCTTCTCCAACCGTTTTAAATGAACGTAGTGGAAGGAACGGTATACTTATTGAAGATGTCAACATGAAACCGCCTTCCTCTTAGCACTAGAGAGGTTGAATATGGCATCGTCAACATGGTCGAAGGCCTCCGACACCTGCCAAGATTGTTTCGGTAAGGAAAGAACATCATCTTTCCTTCGCACTAAATCTTTGTCCAGAGACGGCAGTGGTTTCTCTCTAGTAGTCGCAGCATGCTGATCATTTGGAACAATGTCAAGATAATATTGATGAATAAAATTCATCTCTACCTAATGCTGTTCCGAAAGGGAAGGGTAATCCCCTTCCTTGTCCCTTTCACCATCCGATTGATTCAGCTGTGAAGATCGGTACACCAATGACTGGCCCGACCCAGCACTGTCTGACAGCTCACCACTGGAGTCTGTGGAAGGCTGCTCTTGCACTTGCTGGGATGCTGCGATTATCTGCGCAATCTGCGACACCAAGTCTGTTACTCAGGCTTGAGGAGCGCAGTCTTCTGTTTTTTTGCGGTTTGCTGCTCCTGGGACGGAGATCCAGAGGTAGATCTTATCTCTGCATGTCCCAATGAACGAAGCCTCGGATCGTTAGTTACTGGATGGTTCGACTTCACGGGTGAAGACTGGCTCTGTTTTTGCGCAGCTGGCTGGATACCAGAAGACAGGTAGCTAGCATGTAGTCATGTGTGGTTTTCTAATGTAGCGGAGGAAGCCTTGACTGTAGCCAACCCCAGCTGCATTCTTGACAGAGCGTCCCGAGAGGCGGGTGTGGATGTTAGCTCCAGCTCATGCAAGTTTCTGAAAACAACATTTGGCCCCACATGTTGCTGGGTTAGAGAAGGCTCTCCCGCTCGCGGTCTATCAGACCTCACCAAGCTTCCTGAAAAGAAACTTGCTGACTTCCTCCCTATTTCCGTTGTCGCTGGGTGAGCTTTAGTTTTTGAGGTGCTCGCTCTACCCAATTCTACACTTCCCTCGACCGCAACAGACTTACACGGCGTCACGGCTCCCACAAAAGGGGTAACCGCTTCACCGGTTGAGTTAGCTGCTTGCAAGGGATTAAGAGCACTAACTAGAGGCCTTAACCCTTGCTTAATATTCATGAGCACCTTGCAGCTAGCTCTGTTTGCTCATCAGAGCACGACGACAGTAGCATACTTTGGATGGGTGTCACAATACCATCACCATGTTCTTGTTCCTCTGAAAAAGAAAATGAAAAACTCGAATTATTTTGCAGTGAGAGCTCCAGCATAGGAGTCTCACAGCCAACGACGTAATGCGACACCCGTCTCCAAGGTCTGTAATCCCAAAGTACAAAAGTAGGACAAGAATCCGTAGGAGTGCATCAAGGCAACAAGCATGTAAATCTGAGGAAGACTTCCTTGCCTTGCATTTAGAGCAGTAAGCTTTCATAATTACAATCAAAAGACAAAGTTGATAGCACTCCTACAAACTCCACAACAAAATCTATCTATACTAGTATGTATGTATGTATGTATGTATGTATGTATGTATGTATGTATGTATGTATGTATGTATGTATGTATGTATGTATGTATGTATGTATGTCCACTATAGAAATGAATATGGGGTCACCCCGACTGTCCAAAATGGGTCTATTAGGAGTACTTTTTTATGGCGGAGGTCATCGTCAGGTTTAAAAAAGTGTGTGGGGTGGGGGTGTAGGGGGGTACCAAAAGTTATGACCAAAATTTTTCTCACCCTTATAGGTCTTCAAAGGGGTCTACTAGGGGTAATTTTTTGCCAGGAATCTAATGGTGAGGTTTAAAAAAAGTGCCGGGTGGGGGGCAAGGGGGGCAAGGGGGGGGGGGGGGGGGTGTAGAGGGGCACCAACAGTTATAATACTCTCCTCAGCCCGAGCAACGCCGGGTAACCCTGCTAGTATATGATTAAGATACATGAATAATATCAATCAAAATTAAATTCGAAAAAATTATAAAAAAAATTTCGAAAACATTTTGTGAAAATTCTTAAGTTCCCAAAAGGAACATCATGAGCACAAGGGCATCCCAATAGAGCCTAAGTGTGGACAAAATCCAAATTTTATGAGCTACACTTCCAGAACCATAATCAATGTATCCTACAGTATTATAATATTAAATACTACATTTAAGGACATTGCCAATGTAAACAACGTCAAATGAATAAAACGGAAACAAGACATCAGGCACACAAAAAGGCCCAAAGTCAGTAACTGATTTAAATGCTACCAGATGCAAAGCTAGATCTTCATACGAAGAAAAAATGACACATCGGATAGAAGATGCAAGACCAAAATGACCTAACACCCCTAGGGTGAGGACGTTACCATGGGGATAAACAGAATAAACATTCTGTAATACACGTTAAACTCCCAAGAAATTTAATAAAAAATTTCAATAAAAAATAGCCAAAAAGCTTAGGAGTTTAACAGGAGGGGTTCATGGAAGGCAGGTCTGTTTTTTTTCAGAATTTTGCATAACCCCTTTACTGTTCGCCTAATCTGAGCCTTGGTAACCCATTGCTTGTTCTCCTAAATCTGACATAGGTAACCCATGACGTAACCAAACAATTTATTATACCCACAATGGACATTTGGAATTTTTATTTTAAGACAGACAAGATACATTTCTGTTTGAAAAAGAACAAGAGGCCCCAGGGGGCCTTAGGGCACTCACCTGACATGGTAGTCTAAATATCAAACCAGGAACTTGACTTGAATAAGCTGCTCCTAAGAAAAGCATATACGAACTAGATGAAGCGATTGTGCCCACACAATACACAGGATTTTCCTTCTATTTTCAGTTCCTGCACTTTTACGTCCCAAAATTGAGAGAAACGCATAAAAAACAGATTTTTTTTTATTTTTGTTCGGAAATTTTCGAAGTCCCAAATAAAATATTTTCAGACTAAAATTTTTTTTTCTTCTTAAAATTGACCAGAACGCATAAAAAACCAAACAAGAGGCCTTAAGGAGCCTTAATCGCTCACCGGCAAAGTGGTTCAAAGAAGTATTTGGGGGTCACATTCAGTTAGACATGGTTCATCAACACTACAAAGGATTGAAGTCATGAGAGACAACTTTTATGGAACTAGGGCTATGGTTTGAACAAACTTGAATCTTACCCCCCTAAGGATGCTGCATACCAAATATCAAAACATTCATCTGCTGGATCTGAAGAAGAAGATTGTTAAAGAAAATTCTTCATTTTGAACTAAGTTATCATTCGGGCTCCCACAGTGAGCCCAAATATGAACCCAGGGACTTGGCTTGAACAAACTTGAATCTCACCCCCTAAGGATGCTGCATGCCAAATATCATGGGGTTGTGCAAAATTCTGAAAAAAAACATTCCGATTACTGAATCTGAAGAAGAAGATTTTTAAAGAAAAATTCCTCATATTGACTAAGTTATAATTCGGGCTCCCACAGGGATCCCAAATATGGACCCCCCCTTTGCTTGGCATTAACAAACTTGAATCTCACCTCCTAAGGATGCTGCATACCAAATATCAAAACATTCCGACTGCTGGATCTGAAGAAGAAGATTTTTAAAGAAAATTCCTCATTTTAAACTAAGTTATCATTTGGGCTCCCAGAGTGAGCCTAAATATGGACCTAGGGACATGACTTGAACATGGACCTAGGGAAATGGTTTGAACAAACTTGAATCTCACCCCCTAAGGATGCTGCATACCAAATATCAAAACATTCCGACTGCTGGATCTGAAGAAGAAGATTTTTAAAGAAAATTCCTCATTTTAAACTAAGTTATAATTCGGGCTCCCACAGGGATCCCAAATATGGACCCAGGGACTTGGCATTAACAAACTTGAATCTCATCCCCCTAAGGATGCTACACACCACATATCAAAACATTCCGACTGCTGGATCTGAAGAAGATTTTTAAAGAAAATTCCTCATTTTAAACTAAGTTATCATTCGGGCTCCCACAGTGAGCCTAAATATAGACCTAGGGACATGACTTGAACAAACTTGAATCTCACCCCCCTAAGGATGCTGCATACCAAATATCAAAACATCCCGACTGCTGGATCTGAAGAAGAAGATTTTTAAAGAAAATCCCTCATTTTGAACTAAGTTATAATTTGGGCTACCACAGTGAGCCCAAATATGAACCCAGGGACTTGGCTTGAACAACTTGAATCTCACCCTCCTAAGCATGCTGCATACCCAATATCAAAAGATTCTGCCTGCTGGATCTTGAGAAGATTTTTAAAGAAATTTGCCTGAAATGCACTAAGTTCAAATTGGGCTCCTATACTGAGCCCAAATACGAACCCAGGGGGCCAATTTGAACAAACTTGAATCAGATCCACCTCACAATGTTGCATACCAAATATCAAAAGATTCTGCCTGCTGGATCTTGAGAAGAAGAATTTTTAAGAAATTTGCCTGAAATGCACTAAGTTCGAATTCGGGCTTCTATACTGAGTCCAAATATGAATCCAGGGGGCCGATTTGAACAAACTTGAATCAGATCCACCCCACTATGTTGCATACCAAATATCATAAGATTCTGTCTGCTGGATCTGGAGAAGAAGATTTTTTAAGAAATTTGCCTGAAATGCACTAAGTTCGAATTCAGGCTTCTATACTGAGCCCAAATGTGAATCCAGGCGGCCGATTTGAACAAACTTGAATCAGATCCACCCCACAATGTTGCATACCAAATATCAAAAGATTCTGCCAGCTGGATCTGGAGAAGAAGATTTTTTGCCTGAAATGCACTAAGTCCGAATTTGGGCTTCTATAGTGAGCCCAAATAAGAATCCAGGGGGCCGATTTGAATAAACTTGAATCAGACCCATACCAAGATGCTGCATACCAGGTATCAAAAGATTTGCCCACTGGTTCTGGAGAAGATTTTTTAATAATTTTTCTATAATTCATACGGTGCTATCAGAGTTATGCCCCGTACAGAGCGCCCAAGGAACATGGCCATTTCATTTGAACAAACATGAATTGCCATATAGTAATGAACATCCACATGAAGTTTCGTGAAAATCGAACCAGTGGTTTCAGAGGAGAAGTCGTTTGAAAAATGTTCACGATGACGGACGACGACAAGTGATAAGTTCAGCTCCCTTCGGGGAGCTAAAAACTAATTTCCAGATTTTGGTCCAAAATTTCGAAGTCCCAGCAGACCCCAGATTTTCAGGGTAAAAAAAATTCTTTGTTTGTCTTAAAATTGACCAAAACGCATAAAAAACAAAACTAATTTCTGGATTTTGGTCCAAAATTTCTAAGTCCGGTCCGGGATCCCAAATTTTCAGCCTAAATATGAACCCAGAGATTTGGTTTGAACAAACTTGAATCTCACCTCCCTAAGCATGCTGCATACCAAATACCAAAAGATTCCTATTGGTAGATCTGAAGAAGATTTTTGAAGAATATTCCTCATACTGCACGAATTTAAACGTTTGGGCTCCCATAGAGAGCCCAAATATGGACCCAGGGAATTGATTTCAATAAACATGTGAAACAATCTTCCAAAGATGTTATATGTAAAATTTGAAAGCTTTTGGAGCAGTGGTTTGGGAGAAAAGTAGTGTTAAATGTTTTTCCCACTACCCACAGTGTTAAAAAAGGCTGAATCAGCACTTTTTCAAAGTCCCCAAAAAGTACCCCATGATAAAACTGATTGCAATTTTTTTGACCATTCCATTTTGTTGGTCCTAAGGAAGCTTCACACCAAATAAGAATTCTCAGTGCAGTGTAGTTTTGGAGATATGGGCGTTTTAATTTTTTTCTATTTTTTAGCTCCTGCGGTTCCCATGGGGCGACGGGAAAAAAATTTGGGCATAAATTAACTACTTATGACCCAATAAGCCCCCATATCAAATTTGGTTCAAATCTGCCTCTCGGTTTGGAAAATAGAAATTTTGGGCTTGGCAAAAATTCTTGCCCCCGCCCAGAACAAAGGCAAATATTGCCCGTCAAACTTCTTTTGAACAAACTTGAGTCTACACCTCAAATGGAAGCTGCATACCAAATATCAAGTCTCTGCTAGGCCGATTAAATCGTCAGATGTGTACCAATACGCGCAACTAGTAGAAAGCTGTATGACGGAGGGCCACCCCGGATGCCGACATTATGTACACCATACATGGTATGAGTACATATAGAAATGGATTGAAGAAGTGCCTAATTTGATGAATAAAGGGTTAATATCTCCGGATCAAATTATTAGATTTGCATAAAAAACTAAACAGCACAGCACACCAGTAACCTGAATACATATATAAAGTAACCTGATAATCGGATTAATATGTTTTGAGTTATTGCATGCCGAAGAAATGTATTGGAGGAGTTCTCAATTTGAAGGATAAAGGGTTAATATCACAGGATCAAATTATCAGATTTACACCAAAAACTATACAGCTTGGCACATCAGTAACCTGAACACATATATGAAGTAACATGACAATCGGATTGATATTTTTTGAGTTATCTCATACCAAAGGGATTGGAGGAATTTTCAATTTGAAGGATAAAGGGTTAATATCTCAGAATCAAATTATCAGATTTACACCAAAAACTATACAGCTTGGCATATCAGCAACCTGAATAAAAATATAAAGTAACTTGACAATCCAAGCAATATTTTTCAAGTTATCGAATGCCAAAGGGATTGGAGGAATTTTCAATTTGAAGGATAAAGGGTTAATATCTCAGGATCAAAATAGCAGATTTACACCAAAAACTATACAGCTCGGCACATCAGTAACCTTAACACAAATATAAAGTAACTTGACAATCCAAGCAATATTTTTCAAGTTATCGAATGCCAAAGGGATTGGAGGAATTTTCAACTTGAAGGATAAAGGGTTAATATCTCAGGAACAAATCATCAGATTTACACCAAAAACTATACAGCTCAGCACATCAGTAAACTGAACACAAATATAAAGAAACTTGACAATCCAAGCAATATTTTTCAAGTTATCGAATGCCAAAGGGATTGGAGGAATTTGCAATTTGAAGGATAAAGGGTTAATATCTCAAGATCAAATTATCAGATTTACACCAAAAACTATACAGCTCGGAACATCAGTAACCTTACGATATATATAACCTAACATGACAATTGGATTGATATTTTTTGAGTTAACTCATGCCAGAGGGATTGGAAGAATTCTCAATTTGAAGGACAAAGAGTTAATATCTCAGGATCAAATTATCAGATTTACACCAAAAACTATACAGCTCGGCACATCAATAACCTGATTACAAATATAAAGTAACTTGACAATCCAAGCAATATTTTTCAAGTTATCGAATGCCAAAGAAATGGATACGGATGCCAGATGGACGGACAGACAGACAGATGGATGGACGGGCAGACAAAGGATGGACGAAAGACGGAGGGCCACCCTGGATGCCGGCATTATGTGTACCATACATGGTATGGGTACACATCGGCACATCAGTAACCTGAACACAAATATAAAGTAACTTGACAATGCAAGCAATATTTTTCAAGTTATCGAATGCCAAAGGGATTGGAGGAATTTTCAATTTGAAGGATAAAGGGTTAATATCTCAGGATCAAAATAACAGATTTACACCAAAAACTATACAGCTCGGAACATCAGTAACCTGGAGATATATATAAAGTAACATGACAATTGGATTGAGATTTTTTGAGTTATCTCATACCAAAGGGATTGGAAGAATTTTCAATATGTTTTGAGTTATTGCATGCCGAAGAAATGTATTGGAGGAGTTCTCAATTTGAAGGATAAAGGGTTAATATCACAGGATCAAATTATCAGATTTACACCAAAAACTATACAGCTTGGCACATCAGTAACCTGAACACATATATGAAGTAACATGACAATCGGATTGATATTTTTTGAGTTATCTCATGCCAAAGGGATTGGAGGAATTTTCAATTTGAAGGATAAAGGGTTAATATCTCAGAATCAAATTATCAGATTTACACCAAAAACTATACAGCTTGGCATATCAGCAACCTGAATAAAAATATAAAGTAACTTGACAATCCAAGCAATATTTTTCAAGTTATCGAATGCCAAAGGGATTGGAGGAATTTTCAATTTGAAGGATAAAGGGTTAATATCTCAGGATCAAATTATCAGATTTACACCAAAAACTATACAGCTCGGCACATCAGTAACCAGAACACAAACATAAAGTAACTTGAGAATCCAAGCAATATTTTTCAAGTTATCGAATACCAAAGAAATGGATACGGACACCGGGCGGACGGACAGATGGACGGACAGACAAAGGATGGACGAACGACGTAGGGCCACCCCAGATGCCGGCATTATGTGTACCATACATGGCATGGGTATACATAAAAATTTGTGCATTTTGGCTCCACCACCCCCCCCCCTCCTCAATATGAGCAGAAACCCAATTTGAAGAAAACCCCAAATGCCCCAATATAACCGCTACTCATGTGAATTTTCATGGAACTGCAGCCAGTGGCTTGGGAGAAAATGACCCAAACACCACCTTCATGACGTACAACGGACAAAAAGTGATCAGAAAAGCTCACCCTGACTTTCAGTCAGGTGAGCTAATAAACTTAGTCACAGTTAAGTGACTGCGCGGGGGACATTTTAAGGCTGGAACCCCAAACCAGCAATCCACAAGAGAGACTGCAATACTGGAGTCTTGAACTTCGCTTGAGGTGAAAAGGTTTGTTCTGTTGTTGTGACTTGTCAGCTTAACGACACGTCAATGGTGACCAGCATGATCTTTATAAAGGCTTTAAAAAAAGATCATGATATCAAAGTTTGAGATCACTAAAAATTATTTAAAATCAGCCATGGAACAAAGCAAATTAAATTTGGTGAGACATATGGGTGGGAGGGGGAGGGGGGTCACATTAGGTGTAAGCACTATCAGCAATTTCCACTGCATGAAAAAAAAGAGTTCTTCGATAGCTAATTTGATTACCTCCCTTACATGAGTTACCTTTCAACAGTACAAAAATACACTTTTCAAAATGCTTCTGGTGAGCTGTTTATACATCCCAATGCTGCTTCGAAATGTGTTGGTTCAGTGGTGGCTGAAGGACTTTACTAAAAGCTGTGAGGGCCGGGCCAGGGGGGAGGGGGGTGGGATGGATGCACCTAGGCCCAAGTTTGCCGGAGTGTATTCATAATTGTCAACCAAATTTTGAAATTTAATCCTAAAAGATGTGATTACCTCGCACCCGAAACAGATATCCACAATGCACAACCCGTCTCCAGGAGAAAATAGGGGTGGGGGAGGGGAGGGGGGGGGGGGGGTAGGTAGGGGGGAGGTGCATACCATGTGTGCCGTTGACTGGATTCGCCCTTGTGGTAAAATAATGTGATTGTAATGTTATTGATAGACCATTTAATAGATGTTTCAATGCATGAGGCAACTATTCAATGCATGTCAATTGCAGTGGCGACTCACCCCGTTTGTGACGGTTAGGAGTACAATGGACAAGTTCAGGGGACCCCGGTCCAGGGGGAGGGGGACAAATGTGGGAAGCTACATGAAGCCAACCGGGGCCCCCTTTCGTGTGGATGTGAATGAATAGCCAATTCCATCTCTAGATGCAAGGAAATTTATAATTCAAAGACTGCAGGCCACCTTGGCGACCCCACCCCCCACACACGCCCAATGCCCAATCCTGTGCGTAATAAGTTGTTCAAATTGTGATGATTGTTTACTAAAGTATAATTTCTGATAGTCCGAAAAGGGGGGGAAGGGGATGGGGGTGGGTTACTGGGGAAGCAACCCTCTCTGAAGGATACAGCTCCGCTCTGAAACATTCAGACAGGAATTTCGGCCCCATGAGCATTTCTTCCAACGCATGAACTCATGAGACAAACAAATTATCTTTTTAGAAATGTCAGAAAAGTAGTAACTGAGGGCAAGTCGGGTGGAGCGGTAAGGGCTCCAATCTCCTTTTAAAATGTGTGCAGTCCTGATCAGTCTAGGCTCCCAGCTTGCCTTGGCCCAGTGGTTTTGGAGAAGCCCAAAACATGGTGCTGACGGACGACAGACAACAGACGGAGAGCGATTAGATAAGCTCAGCTTGACTGCCCATGCACGTGTTTGAAATTGTGAAAAACTTTCCCCTCGTGAAAAACACACACGCTTACTGCCGTGTTCTTTCAAACGTTATTGTGGAATAAATAGTTGGAACACACTTTCATTGTTTTCTTTTATTTGAGTACGCTCTCCTTTATCCATTTAACAAAATAAAATAAGTGCAGAGTATCGAAATCACCCAAGTGGTCGTCTTTCTAGTATGTGGATGCACAAACCACAATATTGCCTTTTAACTGCTCCACGGATAAACAGCCTATTTTTTTGTATGCCCAAGGTTAAACAGCAGTACATCACTGGTGGAGAATGCTCTTATTTATATAATTTTTTCCATAATTTTCCATTGATTACTTCTTTAACAACACCAATCATTTTTACTGATCACTGACAGTTCTGTGTGTGTGTGTGTGTGTTTGTGGGGGGAGGGGGGCGGTGGGGGGGGGGGTACATCATCAGATCCTATATTCCTATACCTTCAGCCACTGCCCCCCCCCCCCCCCCCCCCCCACACACACTTTCCATTCTCATAACGACACTTTTAAAAGGATTTTACTGGTCTTAGATCATTTCTATTGAACTCCAAACTTTGTTGAAATGCGAAAAATGACAGTGATATTGTGATATTGTCAGCTGTGTTAAAAATCTGAAAATATTTATATTATTTCACAATTTTTTACGGAAAAGTACCAACAGGTGTTTTTCATACAATAATTCCCAGCGGGGACGAGTTTGCAATGGGCAGAGTTCTCTGTGCACCTGTTAGTTTCAGGCAGCACCGACCAATTGGCTTTCCCCAAACTCCACTCCTGTTACACTTGGACAAAAAGTGAGTACAGTAAATCCTTCTTATGTTTTTTAATGTGTAAAAAGTTTTTGGTTATTTTAGGTCTGAACCAGACTTTCATTTTAAAAAAATCCAGACGTGCTATAAATCCCATGCCTGAGATGAAAGTAACGTGAACGGTTTCTTTGGTGATGCACTGAGTCGGTAAACTACCTTTAAATGCACCCTCTCCCTTCCTCCCAGCCCCCCCCCCCCCACCCCACCCCTCTACCAAAAAAAAAACAACCAAAAAAAAAAAAAAAAACCAACAGAAAACAGAAACTAGGTTTAGATGGTGTTGATCATTTAAAATATCCCGTATTTTGAAAATAACACTGGGGTATATCGCAATACTAATTAATTTCATCTTTGTCAATAACATGAGCAGGTATGTCCATTCTAACTATCAGATGTTGGACTTATCAATTGAAATGGAATGTTCCACTAGCTTGTGCATGCATGGAAGTCCACTTAAGAACATGGCTTCTGTCAGGTTCTGATGTTTTTGGAACTTATAACATTTCACATTCCTTTATTAGCTTAAAAACGTGTTGTGTTTGGGGTAGACAAACGAGTAAAATAAGGCTACAATAAGACACGACAAAGACTTGATAACTGATAAAAGACATAACACTAAAATATTTCGACACGTTTATAAGAATGTGAAATGGATTACCCGACTGACAATGGTTCAGTCCATTCAACTCCCCCTTGTAAACGTCTTTCTGGGCCATGACTTACAAGTCTAAGGTTCGTGACGTGTGATAATATTCATCTCCATGTTGATAAGTTATGTCAGAAGTGGACTGGGAAGAAATTAAATTGGACATGCGTGTTATTTTTATAACAGGGGGCACAATGGGGGTTTGTGATCAATACACGGAATTTCCAACACTTTTTTGGCTTTTTACATTAATTTTCACAACACAATGGTAACTATACCCTGTATCTGTGTCTGTTTACTCAGTTTCAATGAATAAAATCTTCATCCAACATATTTCACAGTATATCTGGGAAGTGAATTATAATGCTTTAACTTTTAAGGTTTTAAAAGTTATATTGGGTGGATGGTCAGTTACATGAATGCATACGGCGTGGAACACCTCAGAGCTTTTCAGCATGCCAATTTCATGTTATTTTCATGCTATAGAAAAAAAAATATCAGATTTTTTTAATTGGTAGGCAAATTACGAGCTTGGCTATTGACACTAAGAAACAATCGTGATCCACTTTTTCAAAGACTTACTTCAACTATGCCAACTCGCCTTCAGTTATGGTTGAAACTCAAAGTAATTTGTCATAATTTTTCCACGTGCGTGATTGATCATTTGCCGTGAATTGTAGTTGTATGAGCGATGGCACATGAGTACGATTGCGCACCTTTAAAATAAAGGTCTGGTGAACCTGACACAAGGGCAGGAAAAAATATCCAAACATTCTGTGATAATGAGTGAGTGTGAAAAGGTTCAAAATATCCTTGGCAAACTGGCCTAAAAATCTGCGAAATGTCTAAAATCTTCAGGGTCGATGTCTTTGCAAATTTACAGCTTCGAGATGCCTACATCTCAAATTCTATTAATTTTAAATGAGAACTCCAGGCCTCATAACCATTTCTTAGGGAGCTCTAAGACACCTCTTCAGACATTCTCGCCTAGCGTAAATCAGAAGAGATAATCTGAAATGCCATATTCTGAAGATTCAATGAGTGGGTGTATGTTTGTTGTGAAATGAAAAAGATTGTGTAGTGTTTCAACTTTAAAATATTTCTCAGATATCTGTGTGATTGTGTCCCCTATTCAGTATGTGCTGCAGAAATTTTCATTCATGTATGAAATCCGAAAATTTGAATCTAACCCAAAGTCGCGATGCATTTTTATTTAGTGTAATCAAGTGGATCTTGATGCAGTCGCGATCCAAGCGATATGCAATGACCACTTTTGTAATCACGGTATTGTATATAAGTTGGTTAAAATTGCAAAAACCAAGTTTTTGCATATTCATATTTAGGCCCCACAAAGTAGATCTTGTTTCTCAGGCCCTTTTTTGTAAAAAATTTATTTTATTTTTTATATTTATAATTATTTCTTTGCCATCAAAAGTTTATGTTCGTGGTTTGTTTTATGTTTTAGGACTCATAACCTACAGAACAGAATGGGTGGTGGTGTATTTCATCCCTTGAGTGCAAGTAGACTTTGCAATGCTAAAGCATTGCAAAGCCTTGTTGCATTCAAGGCACAAATTTATCAATTTTATTAACTTGGGTAAAATATCAGACATATATCATTTAATTTTCAGTTTTTTAAAGTTTGCATTGGTTATAATGAGAGAGCTTGTGGTAGCCAAAAGGACCATGCAGGAGGGCCTGAGAAACAGATTTTAAATTTTTTTAGGCCTTGCTTCTTAGTACAGTGGAACCATGGTAACTGAATAGCCACCTGGCCAAGGAAAATTACTCTATTAACAGGCATATGTACTGACAGGGATGTGATCACTTTCCTGTATTCTAGAGATAAACTTAGTATTTATTTGATTATATCTTGTTGTCAAATAAGATATCATAAATTAAATACTTGTATTGGATGTACTGAGACCATATAGGTCTTTGGTTGATTTGGATGACTATCAGGGTAATTTCTCAACATTTATTTATTGGTGTTTAAAGTCACTTTCAGCATCTTTGGCTATGTCATGACTGCAACATACATGTGAAGTCAAGTTTAACCAACCGTTTATACTGATGTTGCCCACTTTAGAGAACTTCCACCCGGGCATTGGTTCCGGGTCCTATTTTACCAGTACAGCAGAACTTGGTTACCACAGTAAACAAGCACTGCTACATTTCCCAGGGTGGGGATATTACACAACATATCACACGATTTTTTATTCAGTTTGTATATTGGTGTTTAAGGTCACATATTTCTGCACAATGGCTAATTGTCTTTTATTAAATTAACCCTTTACCCAATGAATCGATGCATCCGCCCGCGTAATATGCAAATTCAGCAGCTGAAAAAATATTATTTTTCGAAAAAAGTCAACAAAACCATATCATGTGACCCCTCTTTGGAATGAGCTCATCGAGCTCGCTCCAATAAGGGGTCACATGATATGGTTTTGTTGAAATTTTTTTTAAAAATTTAAAAACGATATTTAAAATAATAAATTTTGATATCATCTGCGTTGGGTAAAGGGTTAACATGTCTCTACTCTATACATATCAAATTTATACTGAAGGTATGGAAAATGGTTTTCTGTTTTCAAGTTATATATTCAATTAACAGGGATATTCAATTAAGTGACAAACAATTAAGTGGGCTCCACTGAAGTAATATTTCACGAGGAGTTTCATCGAAATCGGTTCATAAATATTGGAGTTGTGCACACAAGAATTTTGGATCTATGGATGTACAGGGTGATGACAAGAAAGCCCTCACTTCATTGAGGTGAGGGTATAACAGGGGTTCTTCTACCCTCTTTGGGAAGGGGTCTGGACTCTGGAGTCCATGCAACTGGGAAAATTCCTGCCATGAAGGCTCCAATTGGGAATTTCTTTGGGAGAACAAACACACAAAGAATAAGAAATGATGTTACCTTCACACTAAGCTGAGAACATTAATACAAAAGCTACTAGATGTATAGTACATGTAATAAGTTTTATAACAAAAGTCACATGAAATAATGATCAGTCTTTGTAATCACTGCAAATATTGTTGTATTTGCTACACTTGGACAGTCTATATTCTGTGGCTTAGCAGTTGTGTCAAGGCAAGACTTGGCTGCCTATACAGGCAGCCAAGACTTGCCTAGAAACAACTCACAAGGTCCGTAGAATGTAACTTCCAAATGTATCTAAAAACTGCCTGTTGAGAGACCTGTTTTGTTGCAGTAAAAAGTGATTAAAGTCAAAATAAGGCCTTCAAGAGTTAAAAGAATAATTAAATTTTTATTTGAATGAGGACTGAGATTGGGAAATTTTGGTTTTGAATTGGGAACAATCATGCCAAAATGCCATTGGGAAAGGGCCCCATATTCGGACTCTGTAGACACAAAACGATCCCTGTATAATATCTAGTGTTAAAGTCATTTTAATATAACTCCAGTAATTATCATTACAAAATGTTGAAAAATTAGGCTTGAAAACATGCTTCCAAACTATATCTATGTGTAGAGCACTGATCACTATACAACTGGATTGCTGGAATGTCAAAGAAAAATGTTGCAACTCAATCGGCCCTCTGTAAGATGGTGTCAAATCCATCAATGACATCAAATCAATTGATGCTATAACTCCTCCCAATCCATGACTTTTGATGACATGAAAGCTGTTACACTGTGACTGTAGTCACAGCATAACAGCTTTCACATCATCAAATCTTATTGTAGTTACCTAGCAAGAAAACTAGTAACACTCTATCAACTTTCCAATCCCGGCACTTGTTTTATATCAATAATAACTAAACTATGTTGTAAATATTTAGTTTGTATTGCCACTGAAAATATGCACATCATCAACATATTCATTTTTCAGACATTAAAGGATAATCTTTAAAAAGTGATAGGCAATTGCGAGGCATCAGGAAGCTAAAAAGCCTTTGAGAATTTTTTTTTTGTTGAGCATTTTTTATATACAGCAACATCTGCCCTTCCCTCCACCTCCACCCCCACCCCACCCCTGTAAATGGCAGTCATTGAGACATATTTCTGTATGTAACCAATAGAGCTTTCCAGAAATACAGTTGTATAGAGATCAGTGGTTTGAAGTTTCAGCCGTATGTATCGAAAAAACTGAAACACTGCAATCAACAGGGGGTAACTTGTATATTCAAATGAAAGATGCACTGGTATGACACCAAGAGTTTCAGAAATTACACAACAAAACTTTCTAAGGTCAGTGGCTATACTTTGTAACTGAATGTACAAATGTAACTATAAAACACAAAACCATTGGTCATATTTTCAGTACAGACTTGACTTGCTAATTGCAAATATAGTACGTTCCAAGTGGGTTGTAACAAAAACACTTGTCACTGTGGAGGTGACATAAAGTGTAGAGGATTAAAACCTGCGGTGAATCCACTTGATTAAATATATGACCACTGCGACTACGAGTGTTGGAGATTAACAAGAATTAATTAGCAGTGCAACCTGTGTGCAATCGTGAGTGCAGTTCGGAGTGAATCCACCATGATGACCAGTGGTTGAGATTACAGTACACTTGAGCCCAAAAGAAAATATCAATACATTAATCCCTTGCGTCCAGTACTTTCAACAGATTCTCTGTGAATCCTACATGTAATCGTAAAAACATTCGTTTCAGTGTTAATCTAACTCTAAACAAAATGTAATTCTATCACAGAGAACAGGTTTTTTTTCTTTTATGGTGAAATTGAATAGCCTAATATTATCTGTTTAATCAAACTTCTTAACTGGGTCAAATGAAAAACAAGAGGCCCCACGGGGCCTGAAGCGCTCATCTTGTACAGAACACAATTTAAACAGAGTCCAAAAATGAGTCTACATTAAGCAAGCCATCTCCACAGGCTACACTGTCAATCCTTGAGACCCTCAGGAGTGACAAAAATAATCTGGGCATCATGCCTTTTCTTCAGTTGATCATAAGTAAAATGTAGAGCTCCCCTATGAAGCCCCTTGATACAACCTATGTGGATTAATCTTAGTACCTCTAGAGGGTACTGAATACAAAATTTTTAATTCTTCAGCAAAATGGCCAATTCCAGCTCCCATAGAGAGCCCAAATATTAACCCAGGCTCTTGATTTGAACACAGTTAAATCTGACTTCCCTAGAGATGTTGTGTACCGAATATGAAAGAATTCTGACTGTTGGATCTGAACAAGAGAAATTGTAAAGAAATTTCTTTGAATTGCACTAAGTTCAAATTTGGGCTACCATAGCGAACCCAAATATTAACCTATGGATCCGATTTGAACAAACTTGAATCTGACCCCCCTAGAGATGTTGTATACCAAATGTGAAAGCATTCTGACAAGTGAATCTGAAGAAGAAGATTTTTGAAGAAATTCCCTCATATTGTACTAAGTTAAATTTCATGTTCCCATATGGAGCCCAAATATTAACCTAGGCACTAGAATTGAACAACCTGGAATCTGACCCCCCCCCCCCTCCCCCCCCCCCACCCCCCCTAGAGATGTTGTATACCAACTATAAAGGCATTCCGACTGGTGGATCTGAAGAAGAAGATTTTTAAAGAAATTTCCTCATATTGCACTAAGTAAAAAATTGGGCTACCATAGTGAGCCCAAATATATACCTAGGGATCTGATTTGAACAAACTTGAATCTGACCCCCATAGAGATGTCGCATACCAAATATCAAAGCATTCTAACTGATGGATCTGAAGAAGAAGATTTTTTTAAATTACCCTCCATATTGAACAAAGATAAAATTTGGGCTTCCATGGGAAGCCCAAATATTAACCTAGGGACTTGGTTTGAACAATCTAAAATCTGACCCTCATAACAATGATGTATACCAAATATTAAAAGATTCGGACTGGTGGTTCTGAAGAAGAAGATTTTTAAAGAATATTCCCCATATTACCCTATGTTAAAACTTCGGGCTCCTGCAGAGAGCCCAAATATGAACCAATGAGCTTTATTTCAACAAACTTTTATCTGACCCCCCTATGAATGCTGTATACCAAATATCAAAATATTCTGATGATTGGTTCTGGAGAAAAGATTTTTTTAAATTTTTGCAAATATGCTGACTCAGCATTTTTTCGATGCCCATTACAGAACACCCTAACATAACCGATGGCAATTTTTTTTACCATTCAATTCTACTGGTCATAAGGATACTTCATACCAAATAAAAGCTCTCTGTTCCGTGGGGTTTGGGAAATATGGGCGTTTGAAAATATTTCTATTTTTAGCTCCCAGGGTTCCCATGGGGATGCGGGAATTTTTTTTTTTGCATGGGTCAAGTACTTATGACCCAATACTACTACAAACCAAATTTGGTTCATACCAGACCATCGGTTCAGAAAATAGAAATTTTGGGCGGGGCCAAAAATCTTACCCCTCCTGTTACAAAGCCAAATATTACTTCACGAACTTCGTTTGAACAAACTTGATTCTACACCTCATATGGAAGCTCCATAGCAAATATTATGTCATTGTACACACTGGTTCTTGAGAAGAAGATTTTAAAAATATTTTGGAGCATTTTCCCCCACTCCCTCCCTATGGGGCTAGGCATGCTGAGTTGAACAAAAATGAAATGCCACTTTGGGACCATCACTCACAAACTTTCACTTGAATTGGCCCAGTGGCTTTGGAGGAGAAGACCAAAACATGGTGTTGACGGACGACGGACGGAGAGCGGTGAGATTAGCTCAGCTTGACTTTGTCAAGATGAGCTAAAAAACAATTTTTGTTGAAATTCGACTCATAAAAAAAGAGAAATCCCAAAAATATTAGCTATTTTAATCCCTTGTGTCCAGTACTTTCGACAGATTCTCTGTGCATCCTACATGTAATCGTAAAAACATTCGTTTCAGTGTTAATCTAACTCTAAACAAAATGTAATTCTATCACAGAGAACAGGTCTTTTTTTCTTTTATGGTGAAATTGAATAGCCTAATTTTATCTGTTTAATCAAACTTCTTAACATGGTCAAATGAAAGAAAACAATTTGTGTTGAAATTCGCCTCATAAAAAACGAAAAATTCAAAAAATATTAGCTATTTTTGAATGCAACAGAAAAATATGCTTTCAATTCAAACAAATAAAATTTGTTAACCAGAGGCTCAAGTGAGCCTAAAACGCTCACCTGGCTCAAGTTATCAAAAGAGATGAGTGTGTCAGTAAGTGATCAGTAACAAAAGCAATTTTTTTTATTTGCTATGACACAACCAAAAGGCAACTTTTTGGGGCATTCATTTCTGCTAGTCCTAGGAAAGCTTTCTAGTAAGCTCTGTTCTGTTAATGTAGTTCTCTCTACTCCCTCCCTCCCCACCCCCCCCCCCCCCACCCCCCCCAAAAAAAAATAAAAATCTGGCATAAATGAAATACTTATGACACAGTTATATACTACATGACAAATATGGTTCACATCCGCCCATTGAATCTGAAAACAGAAATACTGTGTAGCCCAAAATTTGGGAGCCCAAATTTTGACTTACTGAGTTTTTTTGAAAAAAAGTGAATCCACATCACTAAAATAAATTGCAAACAAGAAATCTAAGGATTATTGCAAGTGGCTTATAAAAAGAGGATGTTAAAAGCATATTAGGCTTATGGATCATTAACCCCACCCTAAGGGATATAGTAATTTGGAGGGAAATACAGAAGAGTAAATTCCACCAGCCTGAAGACGGCAGCAGCTTCATTCGAACAAAGGAGAAAAGGTTTACTCCAAAGATGGTCTGTGCCATAAATGAATGAATTTGGCCCAGTGGTTTTAAAGAATAAAAAAACTAGAGAAACAGAATTTTACTGCCACCAGTAAATTCCAATCTGTGTGAAAATGGTTAATGCATCAAAAATAAACAGGGGGGGGGGGGGGGGGCAGAAATAAACAAAACAGAAAGAGAATTTATGGAGGCTTATTTTGGGGGTTAAAATATTTTTGAACACATCAGAAATAGGTTTTCATTAACAGTATTACATGAAATAAAATCTTTGGAACTCACGCTGAAGCCCTAGGGGGTTAAATTGAAGATATTCATGTAGGAGTTGGAGAAATCTTTCCAAAGAAACCAGAAAAAGCTTATGTGCACAGCAATTGAACGGTTTGATTACGTCATCAATAAAATCTTTCAAAGCCATACTGATGTCTTGAGAGGGTTAAATTAAAAACATCCATACAGGAATCAGATAAATGTTTCCAAGAAACCAGAAAAAACATATATGTGCACAGGATTAAAATGGTTCAACATAAAATAAAATCTTTGGAAAATCTTTGGAAAACACACTGAAGTCTGAAGTCATGAGAGGGTTAAATTAAAGAAATTCATACAGGAATCAAATCATTTTTTTCCAAGGAACCAGAAAAAACACACTTTGATTCCTGTTGGAAAATTATAAATTTAAAGTAATTTGTATATTTTTTATACTTAACAATGGCCCAGACTAGTTGGTGCTAACTCAAAGTTATCAAGGGCCAAACACAAATTTTTAACCCCTCAATTCCCAAAATTTGCTTGCAAAACCAAAAATTAAAAGTCCAATCTGGCCCTCCATACATTTACTCTCTGCGCATGCGCAGCCATCAGGAAGTGACTAGAATTGGCGCCAAGATCGTTCTTTGTAGAAGAGAGTACTACATAATAACTCAGCGGGGAGGTATGAGTGCCCACGCATGGGAGGGCCATCTCCGTCTGGGCCATTGGTGAGTATAAACAAGAGGCCCCAGGGGGCCTGAGGCGCTCACCTGACATGGTAGACTAAATATCAACCCAGAGAAATGATTTCAACAAGTTGCATCTGCTCCTCCTAAGAAAAGCTTATACCAAATATCCAAAGATTCTGACCAGTGGATCTGAAAAAAAAAGATTTTTAAAGAATATTCCTCATATTGAACTAAGTTATAATTCGGGCTCCCACAGTGAGCCCATATATGAATCCAGTGACTTGGCTTTAACAAACTTGAATCTCACCCTCCTAAGGATGCTGCACACCAAATATCAAAACATTCTGACTGCTGGATCTGAAGAAGAAGATTTTTAAAGAAAATTCCTCATTTTGAACTAAGTTACAATTCACAGTGAGCCCAAATATGCCTAGGGACATGGCTTGAACAAACTTGAATCTTACCCCCCTAAGGATGTTGCATAACAAATATCAAAAGCATTCATCTGCTGGATCTGAAGAAGATTTTTGAAGAAAATTCCTCATTTTGAACTAAGCTGTCATTCGGGCTCCCATAGTGAGCCCAAATATGAACCAAGGGACTTGGCTTGAACAAACTTGAATCCCCCCCCCCCCCCAAGGTTGCTGCATGCCAAATATCAAAACAATCTGGCCGCTCAATCTGAAGAAGGTTTTTAAAGAAAAATTCCTCATATTGACTAAGTTATAATTCGGACTCCCACAGGGAGCCCAAATATGGACCCAGGGACTTGGCTTTAACAAACTTGTATCTCCCCCCCCTCTCCTAAGGATGCTACACAGCAGATATCAAAACATTCCAACTGCTGGATCTGAAGAAGAAGATTTTTAAAGAAAATTCCTCATTTCGAACTAAGTTACAATTCGAGCTTCCACAGTGAGCCCAAATATGGACCTAGGGACATGGCTTGAACTAACTTGAATCTCACCCCATAAGGATGCTGCATATGAAATATCAATACATTCCAACTGCTGGATCTGAAGAAAAATACTTTTAAAGAAAATTCCTCATTTTGAACTAAGTTATCATTCGGGCTCCCACAGTGAGCCCAAATATGGACCTAGGGACAAACTGCATACCAAATATAAAAACATTCCGACTTCTGGATCTGAAGAAGAAGATTTTTAAAGAAAATTCCTCATTTTGAACTAAGTTATAATTCGGGCTAACACAGTGAGCACAAATATGAACCCAGGGACTTGGCTTGAACAAACTTGAATCCCCCCCCCCCCCCCCCCCCCCCCCCAAGCATGCTGCATACCCAATATCAAAAGATTCTGCCTGCTGGATCTCGAGACAAAGATTTTAAAAAAGAAATTTGCCTGAAATGCACTAAGTTCAAATTTGGGCACCTAAACTGAGCCCAAATATGAACCCAGGGGGCCGATTTGAACAAACTTGAATCAGATCCACCCCACAATGTTGCATACCAAATATCAAAAGATTCTGCCTGCTGGATCTGGAGAAGAATATTTTTGAAGAAATTTGTCTGAAATGCACTAAGTTCAAAATCGGGCTCCTATACTGAGCCCAAATATGAACCCAGGGGGCCGATTTGAACAAATTTGAATCAGATCCACCCAACAATGTTGCATACCAAATATCAAAAGATTCTGCCCGCTGGATCTGGAGAAGAAGATTTTTTAATGTTTTTCCCATTGCCTGCAAGTGTTAAAAAGTGCTGACTCACTTTTTAACACTTGCAGGCAATGGGAAAAACATTAAGTCCTGAAAAAAGTACCTTGTGATCACACCGATAGGGATTTTTTTTAACCATTCTATTCGATAAAAGTAAGCTTTATGCAAAATAAGAATTCTCTGTGGCATGTAGTTTTGGAGATATGGCAGTTTTAAGGTTTTTCCAATTTTAAGCTCCCGAGGTACCCACGGGGCAATGAGAAAATTTTTTTTTGCATCAATCAACTACTTATGACCCATTATCTTCTCCTATCCAATTTGGTTCAAATCGACCTCACGGTTCTGAAAATAGAAATTTTAGGCGTGGCCAAAATTTTTGCCCCACCCATAACGAAGGCAAATAATGCCCGACAAACTTCTCTTGAACAAACTTGATTCTAAACCTCAAAAGGACTCTGTATACCACATTTCAAGTCTCTGCTACTGGTGGTTCATTAGAAGAAGATTTTCAAAACATTTGGCCATTCCCCCCCCCCCCCCTTCTGCTCAATATGAGCCAAAACCTAATTTGCATAAAAATCAAAATGCCCCTATATAATTACTACTTACATGAAATTTAATTAAAATGTGGCCAGTGGTTTAGGAGAAAGAGGCTCAAACACCACCTTCACACATGGACGGACAACGGACGAAGAGTGATCAGAAAAGCTCACCCTGACTTTCAGTCAGGTGAGCTAAAAACACAAGCTATATGCAGGATATAATTAGACAAAACAGCTTCACTCATAGTTACATACTCAAACCGGAGGAGAGGTAAAAAATCACCCCCCCTCCTTTGAAGGAATCTTCTTCAAAAAGAAAGAGGGGAGCGCTCTGGAATCAGGAAAAGCGGTACCAAATAACAAAATAAATATTCGTCGAACAGGCACCCAGGTATTAATTATTATTAATAAATTAGTGCTTAATGCCACTTCAGAATCTAAGGCTATAGCAGCAATCCCGGTAATTAATATCGCCCGCTTGTAACGTATACCGGAGTCAGCATACGGAGATAGGTCAAAAACCGGTGATATAATATATAACATACACATGTCCAATAGAATCACAAAGGACGATCTCTGGAGAGTAAACACACTTCCGAGGTAACCCACAGGCGACCCCATTCAGGTGTACAATAAATTCCAGTAATAACACCCCGACGTGTACTATCCAACATCTATGAATCCAGAAAACGTTCGAATATACGAGAATGTAAGACCAGGTGTATTCAATTGGGTACCGACATTAATAGAAACTTGGATCTAGAAATGGAACGAGCTGTGATTAACAGACTCGACACGGACCGCCCCCCAAAAAATATTGTTTCTAAGGTCCATAACATACAATAAAGCATCTGCCTAATAATTCATTTATTATGCGTGTGAGCATTGAAATCCAGCATGTGATCATCTGAATACCAGTTAACTGACTTGACAGCCTCCCAGGTACCCAAAGACTAGCAATTTACTGATGATGAATTATGTGCTCGTATATGACATATAGATGAACAACCACAGGAAACCAACCAACTATGTGTGCCCATGAGGTCGCCATAGAACACGACCCAGCCGCCAATCGAGAAGTCATGAAATGCATGCATGTACTTAAAATCATACGAGGCTTACAGGAAGAAAACTATGTCTTACCCTGTAATCGCCTCTTAACACATTGACCGGGGGAGGGGGGATTCAAAATCATATCAAACCTCCCTCACCTGCATTACCTTAATCATTCTTGTGTTAGTCATCACATAATATAGGAACTGCAAGGCTCCCTCACATTTAATCGACTCCATAATGCCACTAAGGGCGGAGAAGGACATGAAGAACAATTACTTCCTCTGATAAAGGTCCTCTCGTGGGGGAAGCTTCTGGGGAACGATCCATAACAGACACCTGAGAAGACTGATCCAAGGTTTCTGTGACGACAGAGGTGCTACTAGCAGGATTTCGCAACGAGACTGTTTGATCCGAACAGAATCTGCTGAATCAACGGAGTTGAAGGATACGCATATCCTACCATTCCTCTCCATGAGATCAACAGAGTGTCTACTGCGTATGTTAAATGACCTGGCAAGGCGATACAAAATGTCGGTAAATGATTGTTCTGGTGTGTCGGAAACAGATCTGTCATGGGACAATCTCACTGGTAGCAAATCTGCCTGAATATTCGCTTGTTGAGAGTCCACTCCGATGGCAACAAGCAACCTTTCTGGGAGAGAAAGTCTGCTAGTACATTCAGACGACCCGGTATATGAACATAATGATGCATGATGTATAGGAGAATCCTCTCCGTTAATTTGCATAATGGAATTGAAAGAGTGCCACCTTGGTTCCTGATGAAAGCTACTACTGTCGAATTGTCCAACAAAATGTAAACATGATGTTTATGTGTTTTCTAGGAACCAAGGGTCCCAAAGATCCTGACACATCAAGTCTGCGGGACCTAGGGTCGCGCCCCAACCCATCTGACTCGCATGCGTCATAATTGTGAAAGCCAGATCCGGCAGTTATAGCGGAACTCCCTGAGTTAACAACTGAAGATCTGCCCAATTCTGGACCCTTTGTTATACTAAGCCCGTTAAAACAATACTGGTTTCGAGCGAATGCGTCTTTGCACTCCAGTTCTGAGTAAAGCCTATCTGGAGGGGATGCATGCGTAGACAGCCGATCGGAATAAGATGCGCAGCCACTCCGCACAACCCCATCAGTCACATGAATTCCCTAGCTGTTAATGCGTCTGAGTGTAGACAAAAGCGAGCATAACAACTGACTAATTTCGCTCTGGGTAACGGCAGATGAACCAGATTGTTGTGAGTCTCGAAGCTCATCCCCAAGTGAGTGAACAACTTGGAGCTAGATCTGACTTTTTCTCGTTTACGATGAAACCGAGACGTCGGAGTAATAGAAGCAAACTCTGAACATCGATCTGAAGAATAATTCTGTTGGCGTATCTCTACAGAATGTCTTCCAAGTAAGCCGACGTTACAGCAGACGAGTGAGCTCAGAAGTTTGAAATTACTGAGTTCATTATTCGAGTGAAGGCCCAGGGAGCCAGGTTCAGACCAAAGCACATTGCTCTGAACTGATGAACCTTCCCTTGTACGGTGAACCGAAGGTACTTTCTGAATGCCAGATGCACCAGGATATGACAGTACGCATCCTATAGATCTATGCTTGCCGCATAGTCGTTCACTCGAATGCTCGCTCTTACCGGCCGAATGTTCTCCATATAGAATTTTGGAGCCATGATAAGCTTGTTTATCCAGCTCAAACCTATTACCGGTTGGAACGAGCTGCCTGGCCTTGGTACGAGGAACAGGTGTCTGTAAAAACCCTGAGAATCTTAATTCTCAATGACCTCTATTGCTTCCTTAATAAGAGAGCCTGTACCTCCAGTAGGAGTGACTCTTTTGAAAGGATCTACGGAAGATTTGTCCAACACTGACATCTTGTTAGTGGGGGTTCCGCTCGGAATGATAGCCGTCGGCCGTCCGAGACTACATTCCTTACCCACTGATCTTTCGGGACTGCTATCCAGTCTATCGTGAAGGTTGATTCCCTTCTGCCAACTGGCAAGCAATAAAGGTCTTGAACATCACCTGTATGACCTGCGAGGCTTACGGGAGGAGAAACTACGTCCTCCCTGCGAAAAAACCTCATCCCGTCGGCCTAGGGGCGTCTGAGAGTCCCGATCAGACTTACGCCTCTATCCCGAGTCGCTATATTAACAACCTCCAGAGTAATTGTAAGAGGGTTTCTAGTACCCTCATGAGGAGTTCCCTTTTGACGTTTAGATCTGGAACGTCCTCCTTACTCTTGTCTGCTGAAGCAGGTTGTTGAGACGACGACATCAGTAGCAGAGCACTTGACGCTTTCTTAGTAGCCTGTTCATAGACTAACGAAAGCTTGTCGTATGTCCGGAGACTGGAGCGACCTGGAGAGAGCTTTTCACCTTGTCATCTAAAAGTGATGATGACGCAAGGGCAGGATCACGTCTGATTAACTCCAGATTTGCTACTGTTAGGGCAGAGTTATACGTGGTATACAAAATTGCCCTGGAAAGAACTCCAAGAGAGGTACAAACATCCTCAAATTCCTTCCCGTTGAGACATTGCACCATAGCTCTGGAAAGGTGATCTGCGTAAGACATTGCTTCCAAATTCGCTTTACTTGATGAAATTGCCATTTTAATTGCGTCTGAGTGAATAGTGAATGATGCAGGCAAGGATACATTCAGATCCCCAGCCTGCTCATCCAAACGCAGAAGAGCCCTCTGAACATCTTCTCCAACCGTTTTAAATGAACGTGGTCCAAGAAACGGTATGTTTATGGAAGATGTAGTTAAGAAACCGCCTTTTTTTCCTCGCACTCGAGAGGTGAATACAGCGTCGTCTACATGGCCAAAGGCCTGCGACACCTGCCTAGACTGAACCGGAAATGAAAGAACTTCTTCCTTTGTCCGTATAAAGTCTGCGTCCAACGAAGCAGGCGGTTTCTCTCTTGTCGTCGCAGCATTCTAATTTGTCGGAACAAATTCAGGGTAGTATTGATGGATGAAATCCATCGCAACCATGTGCTGTTTCGAAAGGGAAGGAAATCCTCTTCCTTATCCCTTTCACCATCCAAGAGAATCAGTTGCGAATCCCTGTCCATTGCATCTGAGTGAACAGACAACTGGACCGACCCAGCACCGTCTGACAGCTCAGGTTCTGAGGGAGGCTGCACCTGCACTTGCTGGGATGCTGCGATCAGCTGAGCAATCTGCGACAGCAAGTCCGTCATCAAGGCCTGAGGAGCTGCGGTCTTCCATTTCTTACCCGCTTGCTGCTCCTGGAACGGTGTGTCAGAGATGGATCTCTTCTCTGAACGTTCCGATGATCAAGGCCTCGTCTCCCTAGCTACCGGATGGTCCGACTTCACGGGTGAAGAGTGGTTCCTTCTTCGTGCAGCAGGCTAGAGCTAGGTCGGGTAGCTAGGATGTGGTCATGTGTGCTTTAATAACATAGTGGAGGAAGCCGTGACTGAAGCCGACCCTGGCTGCAGACAAGACGGAGCATCCCAAGCGGCGGGCGGATGTATGCTCCGTCTCGTGCAAGTTTCCAGCCAGAAAACTTCATTTTGGCTCGTGAAACATAGCGGAGGAAGCCGTGACTGAAGCCAATCCTGGCTGCAGACTAAACAGAGTGTCCCGAGTGGAGGGCAGACATATGCTCTGGCTTGTGCAAGTTTCTCATAACATCTGGCCCCAAATGTTGCTAGGTTAGAGAGGGGCCTCTCCCACTCGCGGTCTATTAGACCTCGCTGAGTACAAGAACTTGCTGACTTCCTCCCTATTTCCGTCGTCGCTGGGTGAGCTATTTATATTTAAGTGCTTGCTCTACCCACATCTACACTTCCTTCGACCGCAATGGACTTACCCAGCATCACGGCACCCACTGACTTACTTCCTCCCTATTTCCTCCCTATTTCTGTCGTCGCTGGGTGAGCTATTTATATTACAGTGTTTGCTCTACCCAATCCACTTTTTAGACTGCAACGGACTTACCCGGCCCCCACGTATGGAGTACCGCTTCACTGGTCGAGCTAGCTGCTTGCAAGAGATTAAAACCCTTAACAAAAGACCCTAACTCTTGCAATCATGAGCACTGCAGCTAGCTCTATATGCTCAATGGAGCGCGACGGCGGTAGCACACTTGGATGGGTATCAGAATATCATCACCATGTTCATGTTCCTCTGAAATAGAAACTGACAAATGAATTATAATGTGGTGAGAGGCCTGGCTTCAGAACCTCACCACCAACAACGTACCGCAACACATGTCTCCAACATTAGTGATCCCAGTGAACACAAGAATGACAAGAGTCCACAGGAGTGCATCAACTAAAGTCAATATCAGTCCTCCAAACTCCACAACAAAATATATAATTAAGATACATGAATAATAGCAATCAAAATTAAATTCAAAATATTTTTTGGACAAATTTGTTTTGAAAAAATGCCTAAGTTCCCAAAGGGAACATTAAGAGCCCAAAGGTATCCTGATAGAGCCTAAGTGTGGACAAAATCCAAATTTTTTGAGCTACACTACCGGAATAATAATCCATGTATCCTACAGTAATTCTACAGTAATAGAATATAAAAAACTACCTATATATGAGGATGTTGTCAATGTAAACAACGTCAATGTAAACAAGACATCAGAAGGCACGGTGGTGTTGAGGTTATCCTTCCAAATTACAATGAAATCACTTCATAAATATGACCTGTAGACTGTGCTAAACAAATCTAGGTCATGTGCCTGTTCGACCATTATGGTGAAATGCAAGCTGTAGACTGCACTAAAGGAATCTACGTAACGTGCCCTGGTCGCCGTCATAGTTGACTGAACCCGACCAAAGTAGAACGATCTCATCTAGACATTATACAGTCATCCTACGAAGTTACAATAAAATCCCTTCATAAATACGGCCAGTAGACTGCTAAAGGTTTTCGGGTTTCGGGCCTGCACAGCCATCATGGTTAACCGATCCCAACCAAAAGGAGGCATTCGCATCCATACCTTATATGGAGTCATCCTACCAAGTAACAATAAAATCCCTTCATACATTTGACCTGTAGACTGAGATAAAGGTTATCGGGTTTCAGGCTTGTGTACCCGTTTATGTTAACCGATCGTGACCAAAAGGGGACATTCTCATCTAGACATTATACAAGAGTCATTCTACCAAGTTACAATGAAATCCCTTCATTAATACGACCTGTAGACTGTGCTAAAGGTTTTTGAGTTTCAGGCTTGAGTAGCTGTCATGGTTGACCAATCATGACCAAAAGGGGATGTGCTCATCTAGACAAGACCTCGAACCTGCATATGAAAATTCGGGATGATCAGACAAAAACTACGGGGTGTAGCCTGTGCTAAAGAGAATGTGAACAGACTCACAGACTCCTGCATACGTGATGGCAATAGCTTATCTTGATTTTGTCAAGTTAATTTAAAAACAGGGACGAAGAGATGAAATTCTGTGACGGGTCCCTTTTCGAAAGTGTCGGGACACTGATGCAGATGCCGAAGGCACAAGCGATGATAGGCAGGTGAAGGGGGTTCTCCCCCTCGAAAATTTTGAAATCAGTTATTAAATGGAGACTTCTGGTGGCTTTTGGGAATGAAAAATCACGTTAACTTATTTTTTGCCGTCAAAATGATGTTTTTAGCTGGGGATAGGTGTGTCGATTGCCTGATTGATCCAAGCCTGGTCATTATTCAATAAGAAAAACATAATTGTTTTCTGTTGAATTTTGTGTTCAACAGATGGTTATAGTTATAATTATGCTAAATTAATAATAACAAGCAGCCCCATGGGGCCTAAAGCGCTCACCATGAACAGAACCTGCTATAAACAGAGTCCAAAAAATGAATCTACATTAAGCAATCAACCTCCATAGGATCCATTGTCAATCCTTTAGCCCCTGAGGAGTGACTAAAATAGTCCAAGCATCATGCCTTTTCTTCAGTTGATCATAATGTAAAGAGTGGAGCTCCCCAATGCAGCCCCTTGATACAACCTATGTGGATTAATCTTAGTTAAGCACCTCTTGAGGGCACATAATCAAATTTTTTTAATTCTTCAGCTACATGGCCAATTCTGGCTCCCATATGGAGCCCAAATATTAACCCAGGGACCCGATTTGAACAAACTTGTATCTGACTCCCCTAGAGATGTTGTAAACCAAATATGAAAGGATTCTGACAAGTGAATCTGAAGAAGAATTTTGAAGAAATTCTCGCATATTCTACCAAGTTAAAATTCAGGTTCCCACAGGGAGCCCAAATATTAACCCAGGCACTCAAATTAAACAAACTTGAATCTGACCCCCTAGAGATGTTGTATACCAAATATGAAAGCATTCTGACTGGTGGAACTGAAGAAGAAAATTTTTAAAGAAATTGCCTCATACTGCACTATGTTAAAATTTGGCCTACCATAGGGAGCCCATGTATTAAACCAGGGACCTGATTTGAACAAGTTCTATCTGAACTCCCAATTGGTGTGGTTTTTTTCATTTTTGCAAATATGCTGAGTCAGCATTTTTTCAATGCCTCCTACAGAACACCCTGACATAACCGATGACAATTATTTTTTACAATTCAGTTCTACTGGTCCTAAGGAAGCTGCATACCAAATAACAGTTCCCTGTTCCGTGTGGTTTGGGAAATATGGATATTTGAGAATATTTCTATTTTTAGCTCCTGGGGTTCCAAATGGGACACAGGAAAACATTTTTTGCACGAGTCAAGTACTTATGATCCAATAATGCCACATACCAAATTTGGTTCAAATCTGACCATCGGTTCAGAAAATAGAAACTTTGGGCAGGGCCAAAAATCTTGCCCCTCCCATTACAACGGCAAATATTGCTCTTCGAATTTTGTTTGAACAAACTTGATTCTACACCTCAAAAGGAAGCTCCATACCAAATATCAAGTCATTGTACCCACTGGTTCATGAGAGGAAGATTTAAACAATATTTTGGAGCATTTTCACCCATCTCCTCCCTATGGGGTTGGGCATGTTGAGTTGAACATAAATGCTATGCCCCTTTGGGACCATCACTCACACAAACTTTCACTAGAATTGGCCCAGTGGTTTTGGAGGAGAAGACCAAAACACAGTGTTGACAGACGATGGACGGACTAACAGAGAGCGATTAGATAAGCTCAGCTTAACTTCGTCAAGGTGAGCTAAAAATAATTTAAAATGTTGATTCCATTCTCTTGTTTTTCCTCAACCATAGCATGTGAAGAAGTGTTAAAACAGTTTGTTTGGAGGAGAAAAGCTTCTGTTGCTTTGTTGCGCCACTCAAATGTTATTTCACACCTTGTGCAGGTAGTAGTTAATTTAATTCACATGTATTTTAAGGTGCTATATAAGTAAGGGAACTTGGTTTACTTTCAAATTCCCACCTCTGATATTCCATAAATTCAAATTAAATATACACAAATTATACTGTACATCAAAGTGAAGGTTGTGATGTATAGAAATGAACTAGAGCAAAGTCAAGGGTGGCATATACCCCCGCCTGCAATACCATGGATATCATTACAAAATTGAAACATTTATTACTGGGTGAAGCTGAAGGATGACAGACGACCGACGTGTGACAGATTACAGACCTGGGGCATATATCATGAGAACTATTAAGTGTCACCATAGGGTGACACAAAAAGGTACCACAGCCTTTTTTTCAAAATGTGAGAATGATGATTTGATAATTCTGTGAAAAAAATATTTTTCTGCAACCTTTGTATATGTTGCGCATCTGCAAGACCTGTGTAACCATATCCTAAAGTTTCAACTCTCTACATTAGAAATTGTGGGAGGAGTTGATTACACCATGAAGGTACCCTTAATTAAACAAGTTATTCATGATTGAATTTGGGGACGGACAAAATCAAAGTCCATAAAATGCAATAACTCCTACAATAATACACTGCGTAACATATGCCTTGTATTGTGGGTAGACATCAATAGGATAGACTTGCACACCAAATATGAAGTTACTTCACTGAGTACTCTACAAGTTATTCATGAATTAACTTCAAGGCGGACAAAATTCTAAGTCCATAAAGGGCAATGACTCTGGAAATAAAATCTCACACAACACCTGCATTTCACTATGGGTATACAGCAATAGGACACACTTGCATACCAAATATCAAGCCACTCAACCAAGCACTTTACATGTTATTCATGATTGAATTTTGGGACGGACTGACAGACAAGGCGATTCCTATAAAAATATATGGATTCATCTCACAGGGTTGACAGCAGGCAGCAATGGTTCCTGCAAGTCTGCTACTGTGTTCGTACCAGAACTGATAACAAAATAATATTTCTGGAGAACAACTCGTGGTCAAATGTGCTTCAGATATCCAAGAACAAAGCTTAGGACATCAAAATTCTTCAAAACACAGGGACAGAGCTGCATGGGGGTAAATTCCAAAACACCCGGCTTTGTTTACATTGACCGTCTGTTTATATTTTGGGGGCCAAGGTCATCGGAACAAAAAAGCATCGATATACAGTACTTCTAAAATCAAATAATCAGAAAGATCGCCTTGATACTACATACCATTATTATATGTAGACTGCACAATTGCCATATTACTTCCAAGGTATCATGACACCTGTTCGAATTTCTTTGAATTACACAATTGTTTTTTGACGAAAATTTGTTGCATCATGTGATATGCACATGTCCGTTAGTCATGGAACCCATCTTCAATAAAAAATTCAGACGGTGTTGTCCTTTCCCCAAATGTAGTCCTGTCACTGCATTGTAAAGTGTTTTGAATGCCTAGTTTTGTTCTTGGATATCTGAAGCACATTTGGCCACGAGTTGTTCCTCGGGAATATTATTTTATTATCAGTTCTGGTCTGAATATTGTAGCAGACTTCCAAGAACTATTGGTACCTGCTGTCAACTCTGTGGGTTTGATTTCATATATTTTCTCCGTTCTATACATCTCAACCTTCATTATGATGTATAATTTGTGTATTTAATTTTAATTTATGGAAAATCAGAGGTGGGAATTTGAAAGTAAACAAATTTACCTTACTCATATAGCACCTTAATCACTGCAATCATGACTAGTTTAATTGCATAGCCCTACAAGAGTGGAGAGGGTGGGTAGGTCAATTTTACTGAATGTCGTAAACTGGCATCACCTTGATCACTAGTTGTGTGCTGTGGGCGCTTTCGTGACACATGAGGCATTTTACTACTACTTTCAGCAAACAACATGTTCATCACCTATATAGCTGCAAACAAAAATGCAAGCTTGCGAACATCACGACTATTTGTCATATTCTCAGGTCTGGTTTATTCAATCCCTCAATCAATTTGATCGTGCAAACACAACAATTTGGTTTCCCAAATGGCGAGGTTTTGTACATAAATGAGCCGAGCCCGCTGTTCGATTCTCAAGCTTAAGCAATAGACTAATAGAGTGCATTTGCCTCCTTAAATTTTCTGCTGCCACTGCCAACAAAACACGCAAATGTCTTGTCTATTGAGGAACACAAGTCAACAAGACATCATTGTTAATTAAGCAGCAGGAAAATGGACATGCATTGAAGGCAATTAAGCTAAGTCGTAACTCTCGTGATTACTAGGGGTCAGTGTTTTGAAAACTGTCGTCCACTGATCAAACACTGCTGTCCACAGGAACTTCGCAGTGGAGAACACACCGAAGCGGCGTTTTTGTTACAACCCATGTTGAACGTACTGTAGTTTATAAATTAAAGTCCTATTAATTGAATAAAAATCTTCTAATATGTCAAGAAATTACCCTGACAATCGCTGAATTCCCCTCGGTTATAGATCTATTTGGTGTCAGTACATCCATTATGGGTATTTAATCCATTATATCATGTTTGACATAGCTCTGTGAGCCCAGCCGGATAAGATATACAAACTGAGTTGTTGAAAGAATTTTATTTTTTCCAAAATTTCAACAAAACCATATCATGTGACCGCCTCATTGGAACGAGCACAGTGAGCCCGTTCATGTGAGGGGTCATGTGATATGGTTTTGTTGAAATGTTTGAAAAATGTTTTACAAATACATGAACTACTAAGTTGTGATATCAAATGCAATGAGTAAAGGGCTAACAAGCATTTTTATTTCAGATTTCATTTTCAGACTCATAAAATGCTTGTTTTTTTCGGTTGAAACTATATGCGGCTGCCTTGAACTTTTGCAATCCTCTGCTAACTTATTGAGCATGTACATGTTCAACATTCTGAAAAGACTATGTGCTTTAATGGTATAAGTTTAACAGCGTGTTGTTCCAGCTCGAATGCTTCCAGTGATTTAGATATAAAAGCAATGATGTTCCATAATTTAATAACTATAGTTCTGAGAAATGCTTTTTTCCTCTTTTTGTATATCGAAATGTACAACAGCCCATGGCAAACATATTTCGAAAGCTAGTAATGTTCTATAAATAGTAAAGTAAACAAATCATAATCAAGCAAGCACCTGTATTATGCAGTTGCAACATACAGATTTTGTACCAGGAGGTCCCTGATACACCCCGCATTCAGGTAATTGTGGACACCATACATACTTATATTAAGATAAAATAGAAGAAATGCCAAGTTATCTCTCGAATACAGGTAAATGATCAAATCCTTGTTAATTGAATACTCCTGTGAAGTGAATAATTTTCATTAGAAAAGTGGCTATTCAATTAACATGGTTCAACCAAACAACAGAGTCCAATTAAATCATATGCTTGTTAATAGAAAAATACTGTTTACCTCTATATTACTGTTGATTACCAAACCATTTCTCACACTCCAGTGTGAAGTTTAACACTGCACAATTGGATAAGAGAGAAAATCCTCCTTGAGTGAATGAACAATACTGTGATCTCAAGTTGGGTGGCAAGGGAATTTCAGTTACAGAATTAAACTTCTTTCAAGACCTTTTAGAGCTGAATTCAAGGACTTTCAAGGAGCTACAATACTGTGACCACAAAAGTGATATTTTCCTGCATCAGATTATGATTGGGTCATGTCACACTTATACATCAATGGGGAAAGATTTCATTAACTGGTTGAGTGCTAGAAGCCACTATCAGGGCTTTCAAAATGAAAGTGTCAATGACACTGTAGCTTAACTTGCCTGTGTGTTGTGTTTGATAAAAAGGATAATGTTCAATGTTTATGAAAGGATTATGAAACAAGAGGCCCCAGGGGGCCTGAGGGCGCTCACCTGACATGGTAGCCTAAATATCAACCCAGAGAATTGATTTCCACAAGTTGCATCTGCTCCTCCTAAGAAAAGCTGAAACCAAATATCCAAATATTCTGACCAGTGGATCTAAAAAAAGATTTTTAAAGAATATTCCTCATATTGAACTAAGTCATAATTCGGACTCCCACAGGGAGCCTATATATGAACCCAGGGACTTGGCTTTAACAAACCTGAATCTCACACCCCTAAGGATTCTGCACACCAAATATCAAAACATTCCGACTGCTGGATCTGAAGAAGAAGATTTTTAAAGAAAAGTTAAAAAATTTATAGTAATTTATATATTTTTTATACTTACCAATGACCCAGACATAGCTGGTGCTAACTCTTAAAATATAGGGCCAAACACAAATTTTGCCCCCCAATCCCCAAAATTTGCATCTAAAACTAAAGAAAACATGTCCTGAAAGGCCCTCCACACCTCGCCCCCACTGCGCATGCGCAGTGTCAAGGACGTTCCGAAATTGGCGCCATTTATCATTCTAATAACCAGTGCCTGGTAAGTGCTATGTACTCAGCGGGGAGGCAAGAGTTCCCAACTCCTGGGAGGGCCATCCCCGTCTGGGTCATTGGTAAGTATAAAAAATATATAAATTACTATAAATTTTTTAACATTTTTATACTGTACCAATGACCCAGACATAGCTGAATAGTAAAAAGGCTGGAGGGCCAAGGACATAGAGCAAAATGGAATACGCTCAATAAAATAAAATAGAGTCATCCCCTGTAGGGAAAAGAAGTAATAGGCCTTACATGTATCTTTCTTATTTATGATAAATTAGAAAGATACAACACCTTCCAAAAATTGAGCTTCATACATCCATGTACTCTATTAATATCCAATAATCCTTATACTAATAATTTTTAAAGTAAGCCAATAATAAAGTAAGTCTAGAGAATAGACTCTTATACTCCTAAAAGTGTGTGAGAATTGCATAATCATGTCCGTTGACATATGCAATATTCAAAAGCTATACTTTAAAAACTAAGACTTGAATGAATTTTATAAACTTAAACTTCTCACTAAACAACCATCCCAATAACAGCTCAGAATTACTAACTCCGGAGGAGGTATCCCCTTGTTTTCATAGTAAAAACAGGTGACCCAAGGGAACACCCTCCCCCCCCCCCCCTTTTTCTTGCCCTGGGTCAAATAGCCCAGAGCGAAGAGGGCAGCCGAACGGAGACACTGCCGAAACAGACAGCCTACCTAGCTATAGTAGCAACTGTTAAGTGAATGACATTCTGAGCAGTAGATAATAGACCTAACAATAGAGGCCTCCAGAAATGGACTCGATATTTCTGAGATAAAATTCATGAATGGATGGCTGAGCGCAATGAGCAGCCTTCAAAAATCTATAATAGCAACACTATTAATGTAAGCCCAAGAAGTAGAAGAACTCTTACTTCATGAGCCGAAATCTTAAGCACAACTGCTAAGCCAATGATATACCATAAGCAGTACGCTAGTTAATAGAATCCATTAAAAATAAAATGGAGCGTAACGTCCTTCTACTAGACATCAAAGACAGAAGAAGCTTACGCCCTTGTAATAAACAGATATCTGTTTATAAATACATAAACTGTACCCGGAAAGAGTAAAGGCCTATGCCCATACGAAGACGGAAGGACCTTAAAATAATAGGTTCCGGAAATAGGAGCCTAACTCTTATGCAACAATCCAACCTAAATAGTAACGGAAGTATTGATTCCGAAACTATGAAAGTGAAAATCATCCATCGATAGTGCATGAAACTCACTGACTCTACAGTAAAAGAGAAACCAACAGAATTACTGTCTAAAAGGTCAGAATTTGAAAACTACTGTTTCCAGAGGCTCAAATGATTACATAGCTAAATAAGAACCGAAGTTAAAATCCGTATAGGAATTTAATCTAAAGATTCTAAGTCTATTTATCAAAAAGTTACTAACTGACTTAGATAAAGAGACAAAAGACTCAATTGTAAACTATCGTAGAGTGCATAGGTATGAGGTAACATAAACCTATAACCTAAATAACAACAGGCTGCAGTAGATCTTGTGAAACCAGTATACTAAAAACTAGCAATGCGTAGTATGGAGGGATCAACCATATGAACATAATGATCCCTACACCACGACGGAAGAGCCTCCACTTTAGTCGCATAGAATAGCGAAGAAGAGGATCTCCTATAGTAAGAAATCGCGTCCAAAGCTCGTCCAGTACAGTGCTTACAATGCAATACGGACCACACAACGGAATACATGAAGGTTGCGACCTTGCTGGTTGTGATAAAGATGACACGATTTACCCAATGAAAAAAGATCCTCACATAGAGGAAGATTTCACGTTAAGATCCACAGTAGACAAGAGAGTAAATTACTCATGATCTCTGTGAAGATAAAGATGCTATCAACAGAAATGTATTGTGGTTGTTTATCTTAGCAATACCTGCTAAAACAACAGCGCCGGAGGATACGCGTATCCTATCATTCCGTCCTATAGATCAATAGAGCGTTAACAGTATTAGCTCAGAGATCTGGACAAGCCAACACATACGTCTGCAATTGATTAGCAAGCTGTGTCATAAATAAAACATCATTGGGCGCTCCCATAGATAGCAAATCTGATTAAATACTTGTTTGTTGAGAGTCCATTCTGACAGCAACAAGCGACCCGTAAGAGAACGGGAGTGCGATAAAACAATCAGACGACCCAGAATATGACGGACCAAAACTGAACTTGGTGTACTATAACCAACAGACGGATTCTTTCCATTAAATTGAATAACGGAAACGAAAGAGTGCCTCCCTGGTTCCGGAGATACGCCACTACTGTCGAATTAAAGGACAGGAATTTGGGCATGCGTTTCTGAATAATGTTCATGCAATGACATAAAGCAAGCCTAAAAAACATTATTCCGCGGAAGTTAAACTGATAGCTAAAAGACTGCGGAACCCAAAGACCCTGGCACTTCGAATCCGTAGGGATCAGTATATCCCAATCTGTTTGACTGGCAACCGTCATAACAGCCACACTAGGGTCCGGCAACTGCGGCGGCACTCTCTGAGTCAACCACCGAATGTTTGCCCCAGTCTGAATCTCTTGTAACACTAGATAGACAAGAGAATGTATAAATCAAGCAATTCATGGATTGCCGGAAAGTTGCCGTCGAAGAGAAGCTCCTCCGAGAACGAAGCGACTCTGAGAGAGTTCTTAACCTACTATCCACGCGTGGATGTAGCTAGGGCTGCATCACGTCTAACCAACTCCAATCAGCAATATCCCGTAAATCTTTTCTTGAAGACGTAATGATAACGCCTCAGTAAGGCGGATTACGTATAATAAAGCGTCTAAGTTAAGTCTACTATACATAATGTCGTTCCCAACATTGAAATTGGAAAAGACATAAACGGCGAAAAAGAATATATGCAGTCTTTAATCACACCGTCTAGACGCATATGAACTCTCGGTATGCCCTGCTCTGCCAAAATAAACTATATGTAAAAAAGATAAAATGGCAGAAATGAGCCACGCGGACAAGAAACTAAACTATCATGCTTAGTAGCAGGCTTGTATATATATATAATATATAGCGTCGAAAAATAAAACACATGTTGTAATGACAATATTGGACTGCGTCGGTAAGTCAGGGACAAAGTCCCTGTACCGATCGAAAAATCCGAGTCCAATGACGCTATAAGTCTCTTATCCAAGATCGCAGCAATGAAGTCCGAACAATAAACACTGGAAGAAATTCCAGAAGATATGAAAGGCATCTTCCGATACTAATAAAGGGAAAACTCGAAATCTTTCGAATCCCTTTCGCCATCCTGTCGGACCCTATAAAGCGTTCGGTCGTCCGTAGCTTGATGCAACCGCGGACCGCACCGACCCAGCGCCGTCGGATAATTCCTGATTCGACTGAGAAACCGTCAATTGCTGGGATGCTGCGAAACAACTGTGCTAACTCGGATAGCACGTCCGTCACTGAGGCCTGAGGAGCAGCGGTCTTACGATGCATTGCCGCAGGAAGCTCCGAGATCGTTACCCCGTGCATACTTCCAATATGCGAGCGAACGGAGTGTATAGGCCTTGTGTCCTTTGGCTACCGGATGGCGCGACCTATTCGCTGTGGAATCACTGAATGCCGAAACTGATCGGATACTCGAGGTCACGTAGCCAATGTGCGGTCGTGTGCCCTGCTGTGAGGATGAGGAAGCATTAAAGACAGTCTCTCGGACTGTCAATATAACGGAGCGTCCCGAGCAACGGACATATGCTCCGAATGTAAAATATCTGAACCACAACATGCGGTCCCCTATGTTGTTGGCTTCCTCCGATCTGTCCTCAATCTGCCGTCACTGGGTGAGTACTAAAGTAATTAAAGTGCTCGCATCACCCAAATCTCCTTCCTAGACCGCAACGGACGAACCCGGCAGCCGAACCATTCGATGAATGTACGCTACACCGGATGAGCTAGCAAATGTCACTCCGTAAGCGATAGACATATTCCATGAGCACTTATTGCCGCTAACTCTTCATTAACTATGACGACAGAGGCACACTTTTGAAGACATCTCCATAACTCTTCGAACAAGAAACCAGAAATGCTTGGATAGCAAGCATAAAATAATAATATATATAGCGTCGTTCAATAATTCAAAAGTTTGTGTGACATTATTGGACTATGTCGGAACTGAGGGACGATGTCCCTGAACCGAACCAAAAATTTCTAAGTCCACCGACGCTATCAGTTTCTTATCCGGCATCGCAGCATATGTTGTTCCGAAAGGGAAAGCTTGAAATCCACCGAATCCCTTTCGGTATCCCGTCGGACCGGATGAAACTTTCCGACGTCCGTACCCGCTTCCGCGGAGCGTCCCGACCCAGCATCGTCGGATAAAATATATGCGACAGATTCAGTTGATGCTGGGATGCTGCGATAAACTGTGCTATTAAGGAAAGCACGTCCGTTCCCGAGGCCTGTGCAGTAGCGGACTTACGATGCATTGCCGCTGGAAGCTCCGTGTACGTTGACTCCCGCACACTTCCTATGCGAACGTCCGGAGTCTGCAGGCCTCGAGTCCCCGGCTACCGACCCAGCGCTGTCGGATAATTCTCGATCCGACACCGTTTCTGTCGGCTGCTGGGATGCTGCGATAAGCTGTGCTATGTGCACAAGAATGTCCGGCGTCGAGACCTGCGGAGGCGCAGTCTATCGGTGCTTCGCCGAGGGCAGCTCCGCATCAAATGGCTCCCGCATACTTCCTATGCGAACGTCCGGAGTCCATCGGTCTCGAATCCCTGGCTGCCGGATGGTGTGACCTGGTCGCCGAAGAATCCTTGATCGGCGAAGCTGGTAATATATCGGCGGTCACGCAGCCAAGGTGCGGTCGTGTGCGCTGACGAGAAGAGGAAGCCTTAGCAGTCTCAGCGAACTGCCTATACAACGGAGCGTCCCGAGCGACGGACGTATGCTCCGCTAACGACACATTTGTACCACAACATCTGGGGCCAGATGCTGTTGAACGAGAGAGGGGCCTCTCTCGCTTACCGTCCGGATGGACCGGAACGAGCTATGAACCGGACTAAAAGGCTTCCTCCGTTCTCCCTCCGATCCGCCGTCACTGGGTGTGCATTAAGTTAATTTTATAGTGCTCGCATCACCCCAAAATTCCTTCTAGACCGCAACGGACGAACCCGGCTGCCGAACCATTCGGTGAATGGACGCTACACCGGGCGAGCTAGCGGACGTCAAAGGCCGTCGAACCTACTAGGGTCCTCTTAGGCAATTGGCGTATTACATGAGCACTTTTCCGCTAGCCCTTCATTAATTGTGACGACGGAGGCACACTGTTGGAAGACATCACAAATACATCACCCTAATCTTGATCGTCTGAAATAGAAATTGATAAAGTAGAGTGACCCTGCGGGGAAAGGACCGGAGTGTCCAAATCCCCAACAACATACCGTGACATACGCTTCCCATATTGTCATCGAAATCATACGATACAGAACAGGATTTAATGCGAGTACACTGACCACATATAGAATGATAATAAGGTCAGAGGAAGACTCCCTCTTAAAACAATTGATCAATATCCTTTCAATGTGAAAAGAAAACAAGTCCTGGTACTCGCACTAACCCCTGGCAATCAAAATACATAATAATAATATGATCCATTAATATAGAAAAAATAATTGAAATCAAAATATTTTGAAAAAATATTTTTTCAGAACAGCCCAAGTTTCTGAAAAGTAACGTTGAGCCCCAATGGATCCCAAGCCTAAGTGTGGACAAAAATTTTAAAAATATTTTAAACAATTTATTCAACACTTACGAACAATAATAATGTATCTAGTTATGATTAAAATAACATAAAGATATTATTATTTAGAAATCCCCCCCTCACACAGAGGGCTGTTGTAAATGTAAACAATGAGTGTAAAAACACTAAAATAAGACTCCAGGCACCCAGGCCCGAAATCAGTTACCAAAAATACCCCATCTGATGCAAAACAGAGACTTCCAGGGAAGAAACTGCAGAACATCAGATGGTAGATGCAGAACACAACGCCTAACCACCCGTAGGTGAAGACGTAAACATGGGGAAAGAACAGAATTCATTCTGTTATTAAGCTAAAACTCCCAAGAAATTTTAGTAATAATAATTACAGAAACTATGCCAAAAGCATGGGAGAATAGCAAGGGGGAACTTAAAGGACAGGGAGAGAGGAAAAACACTTGAAAAAACAGTGTAACTAAATAATCAGAATGACAACAAAATGGCTGCTGCCTTGAAAATAGGTAACTTAACATAATTTCATTAAAAAATTTTAAGTTACAGCCCTGATAATATTCTGTCACACATTCTTTTCCTCTCCTCCTTTTCTATCCTCCTTAGAATCACCATTTCACTAATATTTATGTGTCTGGCATCATTTAAACTGAGATTTAAAAGCACAAAGATCAGTCAGATGTTAACTGATGAAGGGCCAAACTTAGAATGATAAATGGCGCCAATTTCGGAACGTCCTTGACACTGCGCATGCGCAGTGGGGGCGAGGTGTGGAGGGCCTTTCAGGACATGTTTTCTTTAGTTTTAGATGCAAATTTTGGGGATTGGGGGGCAAAATTTGTGTTTGGCCCTATATTTTAAGAGTTAGCACCAGCTATGTCTGGGTCATTGGTACAGTATAAAAATTTCCTCATTTTGAACCAAGTTACAATTCGAGCTCCCACAATCAGCCCAAATATGGACCTAGGGACATGGCTTGAACAAACTTGAATCTTACCCCCCCTAAGGATGCTGCATAAAAAATATCAAAAGCATTCATCTGCTGGATCTGAAGATTTTAAAGAAAATTCCTTATTTTGAACTAAGTTGTCATTCAGGCTCCCATAGTGAGCCCAAATATGAACCAAGGGACTTGGCTTGAACAAACTTGAATCTCAGCCCCCTAAGGTTGCTCCATGCCAAATATCAAAACATTCCAACTGCTGAATCTGAAGAAGATTTTTAAAGAAAAATTCCTCATATTGACTAAGTTATAATTTGGGCTCCCACAGGGAGCCCAAATATGGACCCATGGACTTGGCTTTAACACACTTGAATCCCCCCTCCCCCCCAAGGATGCTACTCACCACATATCAAACCATTCCGACTGCTGGATCTGAAGAAGAAGATTTTTTAAGAAAATTCCTCATTTCGAACAAAGTTACAATTCAAGCTCCCACAGTGAGCCCAAATATGGACCTAGGGACATGGCTTGAACAAACTTGAATCTCACCCCCATAAGGATGCTGCATACCAAATATCACAAGATTCTGCCTGCAGGATCTTGAGAAGAAGATTTTCAAAGAAATTTGCCTGAAATGCACTAAGTTCGAATTTGGGCTTCTATAGTGAGCCCAAATATAAATCCAGGTGGCCGATTTGAACAAAATGGAATCAGATCCACCCCACAATGTTGCATACCAAATATCAAAAGATTCTGCCTGCAGGATCTGGAGAAGAAGATTTTTGAAGAAATTTGCCTGAAATGCACTAAGTTCGAATTCGAGCTTCTATAGTGAGCCCAAATATGAATCTAGGGAGCCGATTTGAACAAAATAGAATCAGATCCACCCCACAATGTTGCATACCAAATATCAAAAGATTCTGCCTCCTGGATCTGGAGAAGAAGATTTTTTAAGAAATTTGCCTGAAAAGCACTAAGTTCAAAGTTGGGCTCCTATACTGAGCCCAAATATAAACCCAGGGAGCCGATTTGAACAAACTTGAATCAGATCCACCCCACAATGTTGCATACCCAATATCAAAAGATTCTGCCTGCTGGATCTTGAGCAGAAGATTTTCAAAGAAATTTGCCTGAAATGCACTAAGTTCAAATTTGGGCTCCTATACTGAGCCCAAATATAAACCAAAGGAGCCGATTTGAACAAACTTGAATCAGATCCACCCCACAATGTTGCATACCAAATATCAAAAGATTCTGCCTGCTGGATCTGGAGAAGAAGATTTTCAAAGAAATTTGCCTGAAATGCAGTAAGTTCAAATTTGGGCTCCTATACTGAGCCCAAATATAAACCCAGGGGGCCGATTTGAACAAACTTGAATCAGATCCACCCCACAATGTTGCATACCAAATATCAAAACATTCTGCCTGCTGGATCTGGAGAAGAAGATTTTTTAAGAAATTTGCCTGAAGTGCACTAAGTTCGAAATAGGGCTCCTGTACTGAGCCCAAATATGAACCCAGGGGGCCGATTTGAACAAACTTGAATCAGATCCACCCTCCAATGTTGCATACCAAATATCAAAAGATTCTGCCTGCTGGATCTGGAGAAGAAGATTTTTTAATGTTTTTCCCATTGCCTACAGTGTTAAAAAGTGCTGACTCAGCACTTTTTCAAAGTCCCAAAACTGTACCCTATGATAAAACCGATGGCAATTTTTTTTTACCAATTCTTTCTGTTGGTCCTAAGGAAGCTTCACACCAAATAAAAATTCTCGGTGCCGTGCAGTTTTGGAGATATGGGCGTTTTAATTTTTTTCTATTTTTAGCTCCTGCGGTTCCCATGGGGCTACGGGAAAAAAAAAATCAGCATAAATTAGGTACTTATGACCCAATAAGCCCTCACATAAAATTTGGTTCAAATCAGCCTCTCGGTTTGGAAAATAGAAATTTTGGGCGGGGCCAAAAATTTTGCCCCTCCCATAACGACGCCAAGTATAGCCCCACAAACTTCTCTTGAACAAATCTGAGTCTACACCTCAAAAGGAAGCTGCACACCAAATATCAAGTCTCTGCTACTGCTGGTTCATGAGAAGAAGATTTTTTAAGATTTCAGCACACTTTTTGGGTGTGGCCCTACCCACGGGCGAGGCAACTTGATTTGAACAAAATCAAATTGCGATGTCATAACAAACTATTATCTCAAATATCAATTAAATTGGTTCAGCGGTTTGGGAGGAGAAGACGCAAACACCATGTTCACGGACGACGGACGCAGGACGACGGACGGTGAGTGATCACTATAGCTCTCCTGACTGAAAGTCAGGTGAGCTAATAAGACAAGAATTGTGATAATTGGGAATATGTTAATTTCTGTTCCCTGTATGCTATGTTTTTACTGAAAGTGTCAATGACACTGTAGCTCAACTTGTTTAAGTCATGTACATGTATAGTATGTGACAAAGCAATGACAAACATCTAGGCAATGACCTGATAACAAAGGTACATGTAAAGTATTGTAACGGTCTGTACATAAATGCTGACCGTAGCCTTAAACAAATATATAGGTAAAGATTTGTAAAGGTGGGGTGACAGTTAGATGCTAAACTAGAAAAGAAATCATTGAGTCCCAGAGTGGGTCTGAATGAACCCAAAAATATTTGTTTTCATAGCACAGTGATAACAAAGGCACCCAAAAACACTCGTTCCTGTCACAAGGTGATAACAAAGGTACCCCAAGAAGTTTCGTGAAGATCGGTTCATAAATACTGACTCTAGCCCGAGCCATACTGACATGTGCACTTACTGTGTATAAGTAGCACTGAACAAATCAAAGTTCATCTAATTTGCATAATTTCTGCACGAGAAAAAAACCTGTATTATATGTGATGTATTCCATGTTACTAAACATTCATACAAAAAATTATTCAAATCAGAACATTCATTCTGAAGTTCTGTACAAAAAACTGATTGCACTAATTTTGGTACAAAATGGCTGCTGGTGGCCATCTTGAATTTTGTACCGCACCCCAAAACACTCGTACTTGTCCCACGATGATAACAAAGGTACCCAAGAAGTTTCATAAAGATCGGTTCATAAATACGGCCTCTAGTCTGAGCCGTATAGAAGTTGTGTACAAAAAACTGATTGGACCTAATTTCGGTACAAAATGGCCACTGGCAGCCATATTGAATTTTGGACCGCCCCCAGAATATTTATTCAATTTAATGTTGTTTATGGTCACATACTTCTGCACAATGGCTAATCATGACCACAACATGGAGATAAAGTCAAGGTCAGTCAATAGTTTATACCCCATGTTGCCTATTTTAGAGGACTCGCACCCCAAGCATTAGTGACTGGGTCCTATTTTACCAGTGAAACAGAGCTTGTTTACCACAGTAAACAAGCACTGCTTCACTTGCCGGGGTTCACAAGGGGAGTCCGCCCCCAGAAACACTCGTTCTCATCCCAAGGTGATAACAAAGGTACCCCAAGAAGTTTTGTGAAGATCGGTTCATAAATACAGCCTCTAGCCCGAGCCGTATTGACACGTGCACTTACTGTGTATAAGTAGCACTGAATAAATCAAAGTTCATCTAATTTGCATAATTTCAGCACGAGAAAAAAACCTGTATTATATGTGATGTATTCCATGTTACTAAACATTCCTACTAAAATTTATTCAAATCAGAACTTTCATACAGAAGTTCTATACAAAAAACTGATTGCATAATTTTGGTACAAAATGGCTGCTGGCAGCCATCTTGAATTTCGGACCGCACCCAAAAACACTCGTTCTTGTCCCATGGTGATAACAAAGGTACCCAGGAAGTTTCATAAAGATTGGTTCATAAATACGGCCTCTAGCCCGAGCCATATTGGCATTTGCAGTTACAGTGCTGACAGTAACATTAAATAGATCAAAGTTAGTCTAATTGGCATAATTTATGCACAAGAAAAAACCTGTATTATATGTGATGTATCCCTTGGTACTAAACATTCACACAAAAAATTATTCAAATCAGAACTTTCATACAGAAGTTCTGTACAAAAAACTAATTGCACTAATTTTGGTACAAAACGGCTGCTGGTGGCTATCTTGAATTTTGGACTGCGCCCCAAAACACTCGTTCTCGTCCCACAGTGATAACAAAGGAACCCAAGAAGTTTTGTAAAGATCGGTTCATAAATACGGCCTCTAGCCTGAGCCGTATAGAAGTTGTGTACAAAAACTGATTGGACCTAATTTCGGTACAAAATGGCCACTGGCAGCCATCTTGAATTTTGGACTGCCTCCAGAAACACTCGTTATCTTCCCAAGGTGATAACAAATGTACCCAAGAAGTTTTGTGAAGATCGGTTCATAAATACAGCCTCTTGCCCAATCCGTATTGACACAAGCACTTAATGTGTGTAAGTAGCACTGAAAAAATCAAAGTTCATCTAATTTGCATAATTTCTGCTCGAGAAAAAAACCTGTATTATATGTGATGTATTCCATTTTCATACAGAAGTTCTGTACAAAAAACTGATTGCACTAATTTTGGTACAAAATGGCCGCCAGCAGCCATCTTGAATTTCGGACCGCACCCAAAAACACTCGTTCTCGTCCCACGGTGATAACAAAGGTACTCAAGAAATTTTGTAAAGATCGGTTCATAAATACGCCCTCTAGCCCGAGCCGTATTGGCATTTGCAGTTACAGTGCCGAAAGTAACACTAAATAAATCAAAGTTAGTCTAATTTGCATAATTTATGCACGAGAAAAAAAAACATATTATATGTGATGTATCCCATGGTACTAAACATTCATACAAAAAATTATTCAAATCAGAGCTTTCATATGGAAGTTCTGCGCAAAAATCGGATTGCACCTAATTTTGTACAAAATGGCTACCAGCAACCGTCTTGAATTTCGGGCCGGACCCAAAAACACTCGTTCTCGTCTCACAATGATAACCAAGGTACCCAAGAAGTTTCGTAAAGATCGGTTCATAAATACGGCCTCTAGCCGAAGCTGTGTGTACGGCGCAACAGATGGACAGACGGCCAGACAGACAGATGGACAACGGACGATGGGCCATGACAATACCTCAAATTTAGCTTCGCCAAAGTTGAGCTAAAAATTATTCAAATCAGAGCTTTCATATGGAAGTTTTGCGCAAAAATCTGATTGCACCTAATTTTCTACAAAATGGCTGCCAGTGGCCATCTTGAATTTCATACTGGACCCCCAAAACACTCGTTCTCGTCCCACGGAGATAACAAAGGTACCCAAGAAGTTTCGTAAAGATCAGTTCATAAATACGGCCTCTAGCCCGAGCCGTGTTGATGGCGCAATGGACAGACGGACGACGGGCCATGGAAATACCTCAAATTTGGCTTCGCCAATGTTGAGCTAATAAAAATAATATGAGGTGCAGACTGTACTAAAGAACTGAGGGGTGGGTTAATATTAGTTACCCTGTGTCTGATCACGTGGTACATATACAGAACCACACTTATGTTTGAATGGGTTAACGATTACTGGACGAGAGCGAGTGGCGCAGGGTTATCCCAGCGCCACACGCTCGAGTCCAGTAATCGTTAACCCATTCAAACATAAGTGTGGTTCTGTATTTATTACACACCCAACCATGAAAAAGAATTCACTGTAATTAATCGGTAATTTAATTAAATAGTCGACAATTTGAATGGTTGAAAGAATTTTAGAGAGAAATGGGCAATTTTGTCAGAGAACCAGTCTTAAGTCTTTGACCTTGCCACCTGCAGAATCGCTGTTGATTCATTTTATTCGCAAAAAAATGTCGATCCGAACACTCAAAACTCAAAAGATTGCGTTCAGCTTATCAGACGTCATAAATTATGAGGCCTCAAATGTGTTTTCAAAATTGTGTGTGCAGGCATCATTATATCTGGAGGATGGGAAATGTAGGCAAGGATTTTAATTTGAATACGGTGCGAACTGACCGCTCTGTTTAAATTTCGTGCTTTTTAAACTGAAACTAAAAATATAAGTTTGAACTCGGCTTGGCGATACATGCACTACTGCCACAAGGCTATCACATGTGGACATCGGTCATTTCTGTTCTGCACTGTAACAAATGTACACACTGGACGGGAACTGACATTTTGTGCAATAATTAACCTTCCGGGGCTTTCATTCATTCGATCGTTTGGAGTAACTGAGCCTGAGGCAGTTTGAGATTCCATTCTGACTCTGAGTGAACTCTGCAGTCTTGGTAAGTTAGCACTTTATTTTTCAACATTATAAAGACATTAAAGTTTCTGACTTGAAATTTAGCCTTCTTTTTATTTTACCTCAAGTCTTGATAACCTTTGTTTGAAATGAGCTGCACTTGCAAATAAAAGCTTTAGGTTGTCCACGTAATACTACAGATATACAACTTTTAAGGAGAAATATATGGCATGATAACTGCAAGAAAATGTCATGTCTCAACAAGTAATTTAGTTTGTACATCTTTTTTACAACCACCCCTTCCCCCACCCCCCCCACCCACCCATCTATAACCTGTCAGCATTTTCTTGAAAGCTCACGAAATGAATGAGTATCCAACAGACTTAGGCAGAGTCTGAAAGAGAAATAAGGGGGGGGGGGGAGGGGGGGGGGGGTTCTCACCAGTAAGCTCCAACTTATTTTGGTTGATAATATTTTCAAAGATTGATTAATGTTTACATTATTTGGTACTAGTACTATACTTCAACAGTTTGTTATCTGAACGGTTCTGTCAATATTTTTTTTTCTTGGTACCTGGTTCAAAACAAAACAATTTTTTATGTGTCTGCTCCAATATCTTGTCAGTCCTAATTTGGAATTTGGTATTCTGAATTTGCATTTAGTAAGTAGTTTTAAAGAGGACTGATAGAATGTGGTTAAAATGATAGGCTTTTGGAGAACATTTTCTTGGGGATGGGGGCTGACCAATCAAACAGCCCTGAACTTTTGTTTAAAAATGAAAATGCAGGCCCTTGCCTCGAATTTGCCTATGAACATGCTCTTCCCATTGCCCTGATATTTGCCAAAATTATAAAAATACCCCCTCCCTTTGAACAATCTGTTCTGAAAATACCAGTCCCTTTCAACGAAAACTGCAAAATTAACTGCTTATTGGTGAAGGGGGTGAGAGTGCCTCAACCCCCTCCCCATCTCATACACCCATGTAGCTAAGTCACATAGGTGGCATTCGATTTAAGTTTTGTTGCTGAGAATTAAAGCAAAATAATAAATATCCTTGTATAAAACAGAAATACTATCAAAAATCCTAAATTAGTCATTTAAAAATACAGATCAATCTGTGTGTGGAAAATATTGTCATATTGTCTGTGTTTTAAATATTCTAATAATTATTTTTGAATTTCATGGAAGTCATCTCATAAAATTGACAATATATTGCATTCATCAGGCACATGTGTTTACTACCCCTCCCCTCTTCATGGTCTCATTCCCAGCCTACTCGAGACTTTTCAGAATTTCTGTAGTGGGCAGCTGGAAACATTTTTTTAATTTCCCCAATACAAACTCTAGAAAGTCATATTTTAGCAATACTATATCCCCCTAAAAAGCCCTTCCCCCCTGCCCCCACAAAAAAAATTAAATAAAATAAACCTGTTGCCCCAACACCCACTAGCACGTAAAAAACATTGGTTCCACACATGTAAAATACAGAGTTTTTTTTTTTATAAAACCAGGCTTTTCATTCTTCCGAATTTATTTTCTTTATTCAGCTAGTGTGGGGCGGTTGGAGGGAGTGGTCATCTAGTAAGGGTGGAATTGGAGATAGTTAATTAGTAACTGCATGCACTAGCTGTCAAACATCTCCAGCCAGGCGCTGTCGGTGTGTCGGCGTCTGTTTTTTCACTTCATGGTAACCAGTATTCAAGATTCCATTAGTCTTGCTTCCTGAGAACTACTTCAACTTAACATGCTTTTCAAAGTATGTTTGTGTTGGCAAACGTGCTGCTTCATTGCCGAAGTGTGAATCGAATAAGATTACAGTTACACAGTAGGCCGCGTGCCGACTCGCTGGCAGCACGCAGCGCTGAGGGCAACATTGTAACAAAGTTTTATAGGAACTGTACTAGTGGCTGGCTGCAATATCGAACCCAATTGGACATTTTTGCACTAAAATTAATTAAGTTTTCCTCGATTTTCAATAACGAAAGCAAAGGTTGAGTTTCACTGTTCAATTTCTTGGCAGAGATCATGTGTCTTTCATGACTTTCAACAGTTTTTAGCATAGTTGTGCATCAAACATTTTGTAATGGGAATCGGTAATTCCGACAGATAAATATAGCCGATGGATCTCATTGGTTTTATTCCACTGAACGCTGCAAACTATAAGAACCTGTCTAACGAGAGAACTTGTGCACGCGAAGGGTACTTTTTATCAGATTGCACTAGGACTTTCTGGTTAAAATTACCGCATGCCCCTAAAATCCATGTGATCGTGACAAATACAGTTACGGGTGTGTAATAAAGGTTTTTACCTACCCGAAGCCAGCCGTATCCCATGAGGCCGAAGGCCGAATGGGATACGGCTGGCTTCGGGTAGGTAAAAACCCGTATCATGTGATCAGACACGGGGTAACGAATTTATCTCCTGACTTTCCGTTTTAGAAGTACAATCTATTTCATGTGTGAACACACACAGCATGAGATCTTTTATCTTCCATTGTTGAGCCATACAGGTTTCTGTGGAATTTTTGTGCTAAAGAGTTTTTGTGAAAATATGCCGATATGACTAGTATAAAAAAATTACTGAATTTCTTTTTTTTCTTTTTTGTCTTAAAAACATAGCTTATGAACCCCACATTGGAGGGTACTCGACAAGCTCATTCCAATAAGGGGTCATGAGCTATATTTTGGAGATAAAATATAATACATGTACATTGTAAAACTGGAATGACGCATCTTCTACGGGGTACGGACAATTTGTAGATTTCGGAATGAGGCTTCCACTGGGTATGGGAAATTTGTCAGTGGCTGGGCAGACGTATCGTGGGTTTCAATGAATATGGTCTCATACCACGTATCTATCAACCAATCAAATCAAAAAATTCACTTTAGTCAATAGATGTGGCCTTCACAGTTAATGTATGTGGCCCTCACAGCTAATGTATGTCAACAAAAGTTACCAAGTTACAGTAAAATTATTCCAAAACGAGTCATCCTATCAAGTTACAATGAAATCCTTCATAAATATGACCTGCAGACTGTGCTAAAGGTTTTCGGGCTTCAGGCCTGTGTAGCCATCATGGTTGATCGATCGCAACAAAAAGGGGACGTCCTCATCTAGACATTATACTGAGTCATCCTATCAAGATACGATGAAATCCCTTCATAAATACAACCTGTAGTCTGTGCTAGAGGTTTTCGGGTTTTGGGCTCGGGCAGCTGTCACGGTTGAATGATCATGACCAAAAGGGGATGTTCTTATCTAGACGTTATCTGGAGTCATCCTACGAAGTTACAATGAAATCCCTTCATAAATATGACCTGTAGACTGTGCTAAAGGTTTTTGGGCTTCGGGCCCCTGAAGCCGTCACAGTTGACCAATCGCGTCCAAAAGGGGATGTCATCATCTATGCATTATATGGAGTCAACCTAACAAGTTACAATGAAATCCATCCATAAATACAACCTATAGACTATGCTAAAGGTTTTGGGCTCGGGCAGTCATCACAGATGAATGATCGCGACCAAAAGGGGACGTTCTCATCTAGACATTATTTGGAGTCATCCTACCAAGTTACAATGAAATCCCTCCATAAATATGACCTGTAGACTGTGTTAAAGGTTTTTGGGCTTGGGCAGTCGTCGCAGTTGACAGATCGCGACCAAATGGGAAGTTCTCATCTAGACATCATACGGAGTCATCCTACCAAGTTACAATGAAATCCCTCCATAATAAATATGACCTACAGACTGTGCTAAAAGTTTGTGGGTTTCGGGCTTGGACAGCCATCACGGTTGACAGATCATGACCAAAAGAGGACGTCCACATCTAGACATTATACAGAGGCATCCTACCAAATTACAGTGAAATCCCTTCATAAAAACGACTTGTAGACTGTGCTAATGGTTTGTGGGTTTTGGGCACGGGCAGCCATACCGGTTGACTGATCGTGACCAAAATGGGACGTTCTCATCTAGACATGACCCCAAACCTGCATATGAAATTTCGTGACGATTAGACAAGAACTACGGGGTGTAGCCTGTGCTAAAGGAAAATGTGAACAGACTCACAGATAAACAGACTTTTGCACGCGTGATGGCAATAGCTTATCTTGCCTTTGTCAAGTGAAGCTAAAAATGAGGGTATCAGAGCAAAACCAAATGTTTTCCTTGCTCATATTTCATATTCAGTCAAACCCAAATAATATTTTGTTTATAGAAATTTGTTCCATTACAAATTACTGGAGAGTGCCTGTAGGCACTCTCCAGTAATTTGTAAAAGAATGAATTTTGAAGAACAAATTCAGACCACCAAAAATAATCTAGCCCTCAAGCAGTTAAGAAAATATTGCAAAATCAAGACCGAATCACAAAAATCAAATGAAAATAGCATCTTAGATTCAATGATCACGCATTTCCTTTCTGTCAGGTGAGATTCTACAGTGCTGTGGGTAGAAAAACAGGATGCTAATTTCAACCGGATCGCATCCAAGTCGAGATCCTATCAAAATTCTCTGTTCGTTTTTTTATGATCAAAGTAGTGTATTTGGGTGGTATTCAAAGACTTTCAAGGAGATATTTGGAGTGATATCAAGGACTATCAAGGAGCTATTTGGGATTCATGCAAGGACTTGTAAGGGGATATTTGGGTTAAATTCAATTACCTTCAAGAAGATATTTTGAGATTAATTCAAGGACATTCAAGGAGTTATTAGAGATGAATTCAAGGACTTTTAAGGAGCTATTTGGGTTAAATTAAAGGACCTTCAAGAAGATATTTTGGGATTAATTCAAGGACATTCAAAGGGTTATTAGGGATGAATCCAGGGAGGCCCCAGTATGCAATTTACATTATAAAATTTGGAGGTGATTTTTGAGTATGGCATTGGCCCGTTTTGGACATAACAACAGAGAAAAGGTAAAAAGATTTCTACACTGTAGGAAATAACAAAATTAACTAAGAAAAGTATCAGATTATAGTCCATTGCAAAATAATATACCATATTTTGTTGGAAAGGTAGACTCTTCTAGAACTGTTTTCTGTATGTGAGTCATGATAAAGTCAACATACTGCGGTGCAGTGTATTTATATTTCTTTCCCTTGTCATCATACCACAGATATTGCCTGTAAAAAAACAGAAAGACGTCCATTGATACAGTATGCTGTCGACATAATATGACAGAAAATTTGAACCCTCAAAATCTGTAAAAGGTGAGCACAACACTCCTAAATTGGAATTTTTATCAACGAAAAATATAGGTAATTACAACCTAGTGGGTTTCTGAGATGGTGTATTGAAGTCGAGATATATCGATGAGTCCATTAGGACGAGTCAATATATGACCCACGAATCAGGGTCAAGACTTTAATACACAATCTTGGAAACCCACCTGGAGGTAAGAACCAATTTATCTAACAATATTCCTCCCTTTGTTGACTTGTTCACATATATTTTGACAATCATTCAACATCTTTGAATTGATTTTTGATGAGTGAAGATCCTGACGTCATATGGTATTACATGTCCTAATCCCCATTCATTGTTTCCCTTGTACAACCGCCGAACTTTATAGTAGTGTTTCAGCTGCGCGATTGTTTTATTTGTCAGGTTTAATGCATGGTAGCTCTGTATAAAAATATCATCATGAAAAAAAATTATGTAGTCTTAATTTATTTCAATGAGTTGGTGAATATTAATCTTTTAATTACTGTTATCAAAACGGTGGCCTCGGCATGTGTAATCAGTTTTCGATGAGAGAAGGTAAAAAACATTCTCTTTCTGGGTCGAATTATCGCCTGTGAGGTTGCAACCCAGTAACACTCATTACAGATTTGTATTTTGCCAATATGTTTTTACTTGTATTGGGGAAAATACGTTGTCGTTGTTGCAAGATAAACACACATATCTCGTGGAAAAGCATATAAAGTACAAAGTTTCAGTTGATAGATCTCCATAGGTTGATTAGGTTCATAAGCTGAAACTCTGCTTGTGGTTCTTAACTGTCTGCTCTCTGATATCAAAACATCAAATTACCAAGCAGTAATTTTTTCCCATAATACAAATAGGAATTTAACAAATTCAATCTTGTTTGACTGAGCACAGTGAGTTTTGTCAAATAAGAATGAATTAGTTAAATTTCTTGTTTGATTATGGTAAAAATTTTCTGATAGAAATTTCAGGATTTTGACATCAGTGTGCAGTGGGATAAATCTTTCACAGAATGTGAGACTTTCTGTCTTGCAGAGTGGAAATTCAAATCTATAGATATTTTACAGGTAATCCACTCTTCACATTTATATTTTTGGTTTTAAGATCATTTTCGGCAACAATGGCTGCATTGTAAACACAACACAAGGGTAAAGTCAACATCAGCCAACAGTTTGCAGGAGGTGGAGAGCAGATTATAAGTAAAACACTCATCGCTGTGACAGGGACGATGAGTGGAGAGGATTATTCATGATAGCAGTGATTACTCCCAACATATCTGCTGTCACTGCAGCCCTCGAAATTAAGAGAATTTCTCCACGGCAATTTGCCATGGACAAGGTTACAGCCCACGGCAAATCCATGGCAATTAAAACCAGAGGCTCAAGTGAGCCTAAAACGCTCATCTGGCTCAAGTTGTCAAAAGAGATGAGTGTATCAGTAAGTGATCAGCAGCACAAGCAATTTTTTGATTTGCTATGACACAACCAAAGGCAACTTTTTTGGCCATTCATTTCTGCTGGTCCTAGGAAAGCTTCCTAGCGAGCTCTGTTCTGTGAAGTATTAAAAAACAACAACTGAATGAAAGTTTTGTTTTGTTTTCAACTACTGTGGTTCACTGTACCCCCCTCCCCCCCCCCCCCCCCCCCCCAAAAAAAATATTTTTATTTTTTTTAAAATAACTGAATAAGTGAAATACTTATGACTCAGTTATATACTACTTGACAAATTTGGTTCACATCTGCCCATTGGATCTGAAAATAGAAATTTTGAGAGTAGCCCAAATTTGGGAGCCCAAATTTTGACTTACTGAGTTTCTTTGAAAAATGAAAAAATTTATAGTAATTTATATATTTTTTATACTTACCAATGACCCAGACTTAGCTGGTGCCAACTCTTAAAAATTCAATGCCAAACACAAATTTTGCCCCCCAATCCCCAAAATTTGCATCAAAATCCAAAAAATCAATGTCCTATATGGTCCTCCATACTTTTGTCCACTGCACATGCGCAGTGTCAACGAAGTACCGAAATTGGTGCCAAATCTTTATTCTTACAACCAGTGCCTGGTAAATGTTATATAATCAGCGGGGAGGTACATGTATGAATTCCCAACTCATGGGAGGGCCATCCCCATTTGGGTCATTGGTAAGTATAAAAAATATATAAATTACTATAAATTTTTTCATATTTTCATTCTGTACCAATGACCCACACTTAGCTGAATAGAAAAAAGGCTGGAGGGACTAGGACATAAAGGAAAATCCAATAGGCTCAATTACATATAAACAGAATTATCCCCTCAAGGAGAAAAGGAGACACAGGATTTACATATATCTTTCTTGTTTATACAAAAAAGGAAAGACATATTACCAATCCGTAATTGAGCACAATAACATCAATGATCTCTATTAACATCCAGTATAACCCATTATACTAATTTTTTTTAAAGGAAAGCCAATAAATAAAGATAGTCCAGAGAATGAGACTCTTTATACTCATTTAAAAGTGTCCGAGGATTGTATATTAACGCTCGTATGACACGTGACATATACAAATGCTTCACACCGAGCTACACTTTAAAAATATTACATAAATGAAATAGACATTAGCTTTACACTTTAAAACCATCCCAGCACCGACTCGGAATTACTGACTCCAGAGGAGGTATTCCCTTGCTTTTCACTATAAAGCAGGTGATATAAGGGAACACCAATCCCCCCCCCCCCCCTTCCCCTTGCCCTGGGTCAATCACTCCAGAACGAAGAGGGCAGCAGGACAGAGTCACTGCTGGAACAGAAAGCCTGCATAACTATAGTTGCAACTGTTTAGTGGACGACATTCTGAGCAACAGATAACGGACCTAAACAACGAAGGTCGCCAGAAATAGACTCAATATTTCTAAGGTAAAAATTTGTGAACGTAGAAGGCTGAGACCAGTATACAGCCTTCATCAAATCGGTAATAGCAATACTATTAGCATAAGCCCAAGATGTAGACAGCACTCTAACTTCATGCGCTGAAATCTTAAGCACAGACTGCTGAGAAGAAGATAATTTTTCATAAGCAGTACGAATAGTCAATTGAATCCACCTGGAAATAGAATGGACCGAGATGTCCCTTCTATTAGGCAGCAGAGACAGAAAGAAACGTTTTCGTCGATTTGTGATAAACTCAGATCAACATTTGTAAATACGCATAGCTCTAACTGGACATAGCAAAGGCCTATGGCTGTCTGAGGATGGAAGAGCCTTAATAACAATAGGCTCAGGGTACTTATTAGGAGCCTGATTCTTAGCCAAAAATCCAACATTAGTTGTCAAAGTAATAGTATTACCAACACTACGATAGTGAGAATCATCAACAGAGGGAGCATGAAGCTCATTAACTCTTCTAGCAGAAGAGAAGGCTAAGAGAAAAGCTGGCTTATAAGATGAGTATTTGAAGTCTACCGTATCCAGGGGTTCAAATGGCGCTTCTTTTAGCTTCAGAAGAACCCAAGCTAAATTCCACTTAGGAATTAACCTAAGGGTTCTAGGTCTATTTATCGAAGTTTTTAACTAACTCAGATAAAGAGACATTAGATCCAATTTGTAAGCTATCATGATGAGCATAAGTATCCGATAGCATAGACCTATAACCCTTAATAGTTATTGGCTGCAGTTTGATCTCGTCAAACAAGTAGACCAAAAAATTAGCAATGTCTGGAATGGAGGGATCATAGATATCAATAGAATGATCCCTACGCCAACGAGAGAAAACCTTCCACTTAGCAGCGTAATTTAGCAAAGAGGAGGTCCTCCTACAGTTAAAAATTGTGTTCACTGCTCATCCTGTAAATTGCTTGCTGTGCAAGAAGGGCCGCACAATGGAAATACGTGAAGGTTGAGACCTTGCGGGTTGTGATGCAGTGAGCACGATTTCCCCTGCGAAAGAAGGTCCTCTCATGGAGGAAGCTTCCGAGGAATGTCCCACAACAGACACCTGAGTAGATTTATCCATGGTCTCTGGGGTGACAGAGATGCTACCAACAGAATCTTGCAGTGAGATTGCTTGATTTCTAGCAATATCTGTTGAATCAATGGAGCCGGAGGATATGCGTATCCTATCATTCCGTCCCAAGAGATCGAGAGAGCGTCTACTGCGAACACTCGAGGGTCTGGGCATGACGACACATACGTCTGCAACTGATTGTTGAGATGCGTCGCAAACAAGTCTATCATCGGACGATCCCATTGGTAGCAGATCTGATTGAATACTCGTTTGTTGAGAGTCCATTCTGACGGCAACATACGACCTTTCCGTGAAAGGGAGTCCGCTAGAACGTTCAGACGACCCGGAATATGACGGACCGACAGAAGAACCTGATGCTCTAGGACAAACAGAAGGATTCTTTCCGTTAAGTTGAACAACGGAATGGAATGAGTGCCTCCCTGGTTCCGAATATACGCTACTACTGTCGAATTGTCAGACAGAATTTGAACATGTGTATTCTGAATAATGTTCATCCAATGACGTAGTGCAAGCCAAATTGACATCATCTCTTTGATGTTCATGTGCTTGTTCAGGAATTGCGGATTCCAAAGGCCCTGGCACCTCGAATCTGTTGTTCTCAAAGTCGCGCCCCAACCTGTTTGACTCGCATCCGTCAAAATCGTAAATCAGATCCGGCAGTTGCAGTGGAACTCCTTGAGTTAACCACTGAATATCTGTCCAAGTCTGAATCTCGTTTTACTTGGTTCGACAAGACGATGTTCGTTTCGAGCGAATGAATCTTCACACTCCAATTCTGAGTAAAAAATATCTAAAGTGGACGAGTGAGTAGGCGCCCCATCGGAATAAGGTCTGCGGCGGCTCTGCACAAACCTATCAGTCACATGAATTCTCTCGCTGTTACTACATCTGAGTGTAAACAAAAGCGAGCGCAACAACTGACTAATTTCGCTCTGGGTAACGGCAGACAAACCAGATTGTTGTGCGTCTCGAAGCTCATTCCCAAGAGAATGAACGAAAAATATCTAAAGTGGACGAGTGAGTAGGTGCCCCATCGGAATAAGGTCCACGGTGGCTCCGCACAAACCTATCAGTCACATGAATTCTCTCGCTGTTACTACATCTGAGTGTAAACAAAAGCGAGCGTAACAACTGACTAATTTCGCTCTGGGTAACGGCAGATGAACCCGATTGTTGTGCGCCTCGAAGCTCATTCCCAAGTGAATGAACGACTTGGACGGAAGTAGATCCGACTTCGTTTCGTTTACTACGAAACCGAGACGTCGGAGCAGTTGAAGCAGACTCTGAACATCGTTCTGAAGTGTTAATCTGTCGCCGTACCTCTGAAGAATGTCGTCCAAGTAGGCCGACGTAACTGCAGACGAATGAGCTCGGAAATGGGTCATTACCGAGTTCATTATTAGAGTGAAGGCCCAGGGCGCTAGATTCAGTCCGAAGCACATTACTCGGAACTGATAAACGACTCCTAGGACAGCGAAGCGAAGGTACTTTCTGAATGCCGGATGTACCATGACGTGAAAGTACGCATCCTTGAGATCTATGCCCGCAGCATAATTGTTCACTCGAATGCTCGCTCTCACCAATCGAATGGTCTCCATATAAAATTTCGGAGTTACGATCAGCTTGTTTATCCAGCTTAGATCTATAACTGGACAGAACGAGCCGTCTGGATTTGGTACTAGAAACAGGTGACTGCAAAAACCGGGAGATTCCTGGTTTTCTACGACCTCTATTGCGTTCTTCTCCAGAAGAGATTGCACCCTTGATAGAAGTGAATCTCTCTTCTGAAGGTTTGACGGAAACTGAGTCCATCATGGACTTCAAGTTAACGGAGGTTTTTCTTTGGAGGACAGTTTTAGACCTTCCGAAATAACCTCCTGAACTCATCGGTCATCCGTAATTGACAACCAATTGGTTAAGAATCTCGACAGCCTTCCGCCCACTGGAGCGCAATAGAGGTTCTGACTTTCACCTCCTGGACCTGCAAGGCTTGCGGGAGGAGAAACTAGGTCCTCCCCGACCTGCACGATCAGTCGACCTAGAAGCATCTGACCGGTTGTCTCGGCCAGCATTATATCCCCTACCTGAGTTGTTACTCTGACGGTCTCTGGAGTAAGACATATAGGCTTTCTGAGAGCCTCTATAGGAACTTCCCTTGGACGTACTCGCACCAGAAGTCCCTGACTTACTCCTCTCTGCTGAGTCCGTTTTTTTCGAAAAGGACTTAAAGAGCAGAGAGTCCGAAGCTTTCTTGGTAATCTGATCGTAGATTAGTGAAAGCTTACCATCGAAGAGAAGCTCTCCTGAAACCGGAGCGACTCGAAGAGAGTTTTTCACCTTAGAATCCACCCTCGTGGATGAAGCCAGGGCAGCATCACGTCTGACTAACTCCAAATTTGCCACTGAAAGGGCGGAGTTATACGTGCCCTCGAAAGAACTCTCAAGGAAGTTTGAACATCCTGGAATTCTTTACCATCGAGATGTTGTGATAATGCTCTGGTAAGGTGATCTGCGTAAGATAAGGCGTCTAAACTGGCTCTGTTAGACGAGATTGTCGTCTACAACGTACTGGAGAGAATCGAAATAAACGCCGGCACTGACAACTCCAAATCTTCTGCCTGCTCGTCTAAATGCAGAGGAACTCTCAGAACGCCCTATCCTGCCGTTTCAAATTTATTTCTACTATTAATGAACGGCACATGTGGAGCATGAAACAATAAGAAACTGGATCTGCCAGTCTTAGAGGCTAGCCTAAAAATAGTGCCATTCAGCAATTCAAACGTCCGGGAGACATTGCTGGACTGGGCCGGAAATTCAGGCGTGACGTCCTTAGCCCGGACGAAAAAGTCTGTGTCCAGTGACGCTATCAGTCTCTTATCTGGTATTGCAGCTCTCTGGTCCGGAGGAACAACTTCTGGAAGGTGTTGCCAGATGAAATCTACGGCCACCTTATGTTGTTCTGAAAGGGAAAAATCCAGTTCCGCAGATTCCCTTTCACCATCCGACTGGACCAAATGTGAATCTCGGTCGTCTCTATCTGACACTGCAGGGGAGTGTACCGACCCAGTTTCCTCAGACAGTTCCTGATCTGAAAGAGTTTCCAAAGGTTGCTGGGATGCTGCGATGAGTTGGGCTATCTGCGATAGCAAGTCCATCATGGAGGCCTGTGGAGCTGCAGTCTTAGGTTGCTTGCCCGCTGGAGGCTCCTGGGACCGTGCCTCTTGCATAATTCTTTTATGCGAACATCCCGACTGGTAAGGTCTCGTGTCCTTGGCTACCGGATGGAGTGACCTGGTCAACGTGGAATCCTTGGTCGGCGAAGCAGGCTGAATATCTGAGGTCAAGTAGCCAAGGTGCGGTCGTGTGTGCTGGCGTGTGGAAGAGGAAGCGTCCCGAGCAGGAGGAGTGGACGTATGCTCTGACCAACGAATGTTATGTACGACAACATCTGGCCCCAGATGTTGTTGTAAGAGAGAGGGGCCTCTCTCGCTAGCGGTCCGGGTAGACCTGAACGAGCTAGCTACTGGACTGACTGGCTTACTCTGTTCCATCCTCCGATCCGTCAACGCCGGGTGTTCGTGAATCGAGATTATAGTGCTCGCAACACCCCTTCTCCTCTCCTGGACCTTAACGGACGAACCCGGCGTCACATCACCCGAACTACGAGTGATAGCTTCACCGGGCGAGCTAGCTGGCAACAAGGTCATCAATCCTACTAAGGATCTAGGCACTTGTCGAATTTCCTTGAGCATTTTTGCCGCTGGCTCTTCATTTGATTGCGACGACGGCAGCACACTTCCTAAAGACATCACGGAAACATCACCCTGTTCTTGTTCCTCTGAAAAAGAGACTGAAAAACTAGTGACCCTGTGGCCAGAGGACCTGCATGGACCTCTCACCACTAACAATATATCATGACACACGTCTCCAACATTTGTCATCCCAATTGGCACACACTGAGCAAGAATTAGTGCAAGCACATTGACTACCGCAAATACAATGAGCATGAGAATCAGAGGAAGACTTCCTCGATTTACAATTTGAACAATATTCTTTCATATTAGAAAAAATATTAAACACCCGTAGTACTCGCACTTACCCTTGAAAATACATAATAATAATATAATCCATTACAAAAATTTCGAAAAATAATTTAAAAGAAAAATTTTTCGAAAACATTTTGACATGAGCCCAAGTTCCCAAAGGGAATGATGAGCCCAACTGGATCCCAAAAAAGCCTAAGTGTGGACAAAAATTTTAAAACATATCTAAAAATTAATGTTACACTTGCGGACAATATTAATGTATCTGGCAGTACGTTGAACCTTACAGAAGACAAGGAATCACTGTCAGAAGTAACCGTTGTCAACGTAAACAAAAGTCAACAAAAACCGGAAACAAGACTCCAGGCACTGAAAATATGGCCCGAAATCAGTAATTAATTTTAAAATACTATCCGATGTAAAACAGAATCTTCCACAGAAGAACCTGCAGTACATCGGATGGTAGATGCATGACCAAAATGCCTAAACACCCCTAGGGTGAGGACGTAACCATACGGATAACAGAATAAACATTCTGTAACTATGCTAAAACTCCCAAGAAATTTCAATAAAAAAAATTAAAAAATTATACCAAAAGTATGGGAGATTAGCAAGGGGGTATCAAGGAAAGGGAGAGAGGAAACACTGAACAAACAGTGGAGATTTCATAGCAAGAATGAAAATATCAGGCCCATGCCCCGAAATTAGGGAACATGAAATAATTTTACATAAAAATTATAAGTTACAGCCCTGAACACATCCTTCCACAGTTTCTTCCTCTCATTCTCTTATTTCATCCTTGGATCCACCATTTCCTTCATGATTTTGTGTCTGGCATCATTTTAACTGAGATTATAAGCACAGATATCAGTGAGATGTTACTGATTGAAGGGCCAAACAAAGAATTGAAGATTTTGCACCAATTTCGGTACTTCCTTGACACTGTGCATGTGCAGTGGACAAAAGTATGGAGGACCATATACGACATTGATTTTTTGGATTTTGATGCAAATTTTTGGGATTGGGGGGGCAAAATTTGTGTTTGGCCCTGAATTTTTAAGAGTTAGCACCAGCTAAGTCTGGGTCAATAGTACAGTATAATGAAAGTGTCAATGACACTGTAGCTCAACTTGTCAAGACAAACACATGCACATGTATAGTAAGTATGTGACACAGCAATGACAAACATCTAGGTAATGACCTGATAACAAAGGTATATATAAAGTATTTTAACGGTCTGTACATAAATACTGACCGTTGCCTGTAACAAATGTATAGGTAAAGTATTGTAAAGGTGGGTGACAGTCAGATGCTAAACTAGAAAAGAAAACTTTGAGTCCCAGAGTGGGTCTGACTGAACCCCAAAATATTTGTTCTCATAGCACAGTGATAACAAAGGCACCCCAAAACACACTCGTTCCTGTCCCAAGGTGAAAACAAAGGTACCCAAGAAGTTTTGTAAAGATCAGTTCATAAATACGAGCTGTATAGAACTTGTGAAAAAACTGATTGGACCTAATTTTGGTACAAAATGGCCACTGGCAGCCATCTTGAATTTTGGACCGTACCCAGAAACACTCATTCTCGTCGCAAGGTGATAACAAAGGTACCCAAGAAGTTCTGTGAAGATCAGTTCATAAATACAGCCTCTACCCTGAGCCGTATTGACATGTGTGCTCACATTGTGTAAGTAGCACTGAATAAATCAAAGTTCATCTAATTTGCATAATTTCAGCACGAAAAAAAACCCCTTACAATATGTGATGTATTCCATGTTACTAAACATTCATACACAAATTTATTCAAATCAGAACTTTCATACAGAAGTTCTGTACAAAAGACTGACTGCACTAATTTTGGTACAAAATGGCTGCTGGTGGCCATCTTGAGTTTCGTAAAGATCGGTTCATAAATACAGACTCTAGTCTGAGCCGTATTGACATGTGTACTTACTGTGTGTAAGTCGCACTGAAAAAATCAAAGTTCATCTAATTTGCATAATTTCTGCACGAGAAAAAAACCTGTATTATATGTGATGTATCCCATGGTACTAAACATTCACACAAAAAATTATTCAAATCAGCGCTATCATATGGAAGTTCTGTGCAAAAATCTGATTGCACCTAATTTTGTACAAAATGGCTGCCATCGGCCATCTTATATTTTGGACCGGACCCCAAAACACTCGTTCTCGTCCCACAGTGATACCAAAGGTACCCAAGAAGTTTCGTAAAGATCGGTTCATAAATACGGCCTCTAGCCCGAGCCGTATTGGCATTTGCACTTACAGTGCTGAAAGTAACACCAAAAAACATCAAAATTAGTCTAATTTGCACAATTTACACCTGAGAGAAAAACCCGTATTATATGTGATGTATCCCATGGTACTAAACATTCACACAAAAAATTATTCAAATCAGAGCTTTCATATGGAAGTTCTGTACAAAAAACAGATTTCTGCATTATCGGTACAAAATGGCGGCTGGCAGCCATCTTGAATTTCGGACCGCACCCAAAAACACTCGTTCTCGTCCCACGGTCATAACAAAGGTACCCAAGAAGTTTCGTAAAGATCGGTTCATAAATACGGCCTCTAGCCCGAGCCATAGCAGCTTGGCACTTACAGCTCTGAAAGTAACACTAAATAAATCCAAGTCAGTCTAATTTGCATAGTTTACGCACGAGAAAAAAACCCGTATTATATGTGATGTATCCCATGGTACTAAACATTTATACAAAACCTTATTCAAATCAGAACTTTTATTCAGAAGTTCTGTACAAAAAACTGATTTTTGAATCATCGGTACAAAATGGCCGCTGGCAGCCATCTTGAATTTCGGACCACACCTAAAAACACTTGTTCCCGTCCCAGGGTCATAACAAAGGTACACAAGAAGTTTTGTAAAGATCGGTTCATAAATACGACCTCTAGCCCGAGCCATAGCCAATTGTTGACGTATGGACAGACGGACAGACGAACAGACGGACGGACGGACGGACGGATGGACGGACGGACGGACGGACAGACGGACGACGGGCCATGACAATAGCTCAAATTTGACTTCGTCAAAGTTGAGCTAAAAATATAGTGAAGCTGCATCACTAAAGTAAGTTCCAAACAAGAAATGTAAGCATTATTGCAAACAGCTTATAAAAAGAGGATTTTTAAAGCATTTTAGGCTTATGGAGCATTACCCCCCCCCCCCCCCCCCCCTCACCCCAGAGGATGTAGTGGGAGGGGAATTAGAAGAGTAAATTTCACCAGCCTGAAGATGGCAGCAGCTTCATTTGAACAAGGGTGAAAAGGTTTACTGCAAAGATGGTCTGTGCCATAAATGAATGAATTTAGCCCAGTGGTTTTAAAGAATAAGAAAAATTTCAAATTAGAGAAAAAGAATTTTACTGCCACGAATAAATTCAAGTCTGTGTGAAAATGGTTAATGCATCAAAAATAAACAAAACAGAAAGAGAATTTATGGAGGCTTATATTTTGGGGTAAAATATTATTAAAAACATATGTGCATAGCATTGAAAAGGTTTGATCAAGACATCAATAAAATCTTTGAAACCCACACTGAAGCCTTGAGAGGGTTAAATTAAAGACGTTCATACAGTAATCAGATAAATGTTTCCAAGAAACCGGAAAAAACATATGTGAACAGCATTGAAGGAGTTCAACATGAAATAAAATCTTTGGAAAACACAGTGAAGTCTTGAGAGGGTTAAATTAAAGACATTCATACAGGAATCAGATAAATGTTTCTAAGAAACCAGAAAAAAACATATATGTGCACAGCATTAAAAGGGTTCAACATGAAAAAAAATCTTTGGAAAACACACTTAAGTCATGAGAGGGTTAAATTAAAGATATTCATAAAGGAATCAGATAATTTTTTTTCCAAGAAACCAGAAAAAAGACATCTGTGAACAGCAATGAAAGGGTTCAACATAAAACAAAATATTTGGAAAACACTTTTAAGTCTTGAAAGAGTTAAATTAAAGATATTCATACAGGAATCAGACCAATTTTCCTCTGCTACTTATGGAAGTCTTGAGAGGGTTAAAAGGATTATTTTCATTCCCTGTAGCTTTAGAAAACAAAATAACGTGTGTTCGACAGGGAGATGTTGACAAAATTTGAAGGAAGAGATAAAACTGGAAACTCTAACAATTTGTGTAGGGAAATATTACTGCAAAAAATGCTGACTCATCATTTTTTCAATACCCTCTACCGGGCACCCTGATAGAACGGGTGGCAATTTTTTTAACCAAACCATTCTACTGGTCCTAAGGATGCTACATACCAAATAACAGTTCTCTGTTCAGTGTGGTTTGGGAAATATGGGCTTTTGAATTTTTTTTTGTTTTTAGCCCCTGGGGTTGCCACGGGGCTGCGAAAAAAAAAAAAATTGGGGTGGGGGGGGGGGGGGGGATCAATCAATTACTTAGGACCCACTTATACTACATTCCAAATTTGGTTGAAATTGGCCCACCGGTTCTTGAAACAGAAATTTTGGGTGGAGCCCAAGATGGAGATTCCCCCACAGAGAGCCCAAATATTGACCTACCATCTTCCTCTGAACTAACTTTAATCTTCAACACCAAAGGATATTCCATACCAAATATCAAGGCATTCCCTCTGGTGGTTCGTGAGAAGATTTTTAAGCTTTTGGGGGATTAACCAGAGCCCGAATATGGCAGCTGCTTCATTTGAACAAAATAGAAAGGGTATACTCCATAGATGGTCTGTGCAATATATGTTTGAATTTGGTCTAGTGGTTGTGAAGAAGTCAAGTAGTAAAAGTTAACGGCTGATGGCCAATGGACGACGGCTGCCAAGTGATGGCAATAGCTCCCACTGACTTGCAGTCAGGTGAGCAAAATATCAATGGGGGGTGGGGGGGGTGGGGGTGGGGGGGGTGGAGTGGGGGTGGACTTACTTATGGGGAGACCAAGTGTAAAGTGGACCAAGAGTCCCAACTATTTGTCGCAGATTACGATGAACAACAGCGTAAGCCAAATTTGATTGACTGATCACTTCATGTTTGTTTTGCTTATTGTGAAAGAAATAAAATTAAAATGCACATATCGGTACATTTCTGAGTTGTTTATTTATTTGTTTCCAATCCACTATGAACTGTTCAAAAAGGACAAACATCGAGTAATATTTACAAATTGAGACAATTAGAAATAGCTGCACAGAATGCAATCGAGGCAACTTTTCCATCTGCCAGACTGAAGGGATGTTTCTTCCATTATGGCCAAGCGGTGTGGAAGAAAGCTAGAGATGCCATCTCCAAAATGCTGACGACGATACAAAGAAACTGATCAAACGGGCCATTACCCTGCCACTGGTTCCAGTGTCTGAAATTAGTGACATATGGTTTGCAGCATTAGAAGAAGCTCCTGTCAATGACAATGTCACCAAATTTTGTGATTACATGACAGAGTACTGGGTCGAGGGTGCTCATGGCAGAAAAATGTGGAACCTTTCAACACAGTTGGCCCAAGAACCACCAACCATGTAGAGGGCTGGCACTGCAAACTACAGCAATTTATAGCAACATCTCATCCAAACATGTTCCGCATGATAGCATTCTTGCAAAGAGAACAGGCTTACCATGAAGTTAGCATCATACAACTTAGAAGCGGAGGTGTCTTGAGGCCTAGACAGAAGAAATACAGAAAAGTTGACAACAGTCTGTGACACTTCCAACGGGTATACAGACTGGGAGATATTTTTTCAATGGAGTACTTAGATGCTGTTTGCCACATCACCGGTTACTAGTCATATTTTGTTTTTCATGTTCTATAATCTTCTATTTGTATAATCTTGTTTTTCACGTGCCAATTTTTCATATTTGTAGTATTTATAAGTTGTGACATATAGTATTTCTATAATCTTGTACTATCTAAATATTTGAAGAGAAAAAAAAAAAAACAAGAGGCCCCAGGGGGCCTGAGGGCACTCACCTGACACGGTAGTCTAAATATCAAACCAGGGACTTGACTTGAATAAGCTGCATATGCCCCCTCCCAAGAAAAGCAGGGTGAAAAAAAAAAAAAAATTTTGTCTTAAAATTGACCAAAACGCAAAAAAAAAAAAAAAATTGCTGATTTTGGGCCAAAATTTTCTAAGTCCCACCCGGACCCCAAATTTTCAGGGGAAAATTTTTTTTTTTTTTTGTCTTAAAATTGAGAGAAATGCATAAAAAACAAACCAAAAAAAAAATTTCTGGATTTTGGTCCCACCCGGACCCAAAATTTTGGGGGGAAAAAAAAAAAAAAATTTTTTGTCTTAAAATTGACCAAAACGCAGAAAAAACAAAAAAAAATTTTTTTCGGATTTTGGTCCAAAATTTTCTAAGTCCCACCCGGACCCCAAATTTTCAGGGGAAAATTTTTTTTTTTTTTTTTTGTCTTAAAATTGACAGAAATGCATAAAAAACAAAAAAAAATTTTTTTCGGATTTTGGTCCAAAATTTTCTAAGTCCCACCCGGACCCCAAATTTTCAGGGGGAAAAAAAAAAAATAAAAATTTTTTTGTCTTAAAATTGACAGAAATGCATAAAAAACAAAAAAAAATTTTTTCGGATTTTCGTCCAAAATTTTCTAAGTCCCACCTGCACCCCAAATTTTCAGGGGGAAAAAAAAAAATTTTTTTTGTCTTAAAATTGACCGAAACGCATAAAAAACAAACAAATTTTTTTTCGGATTTTGGTCCAAAATTTCGAAATCCACAACGGGACCCCAAATTTTCAGCCTAAATATGAACCCGGGGATTTGGCTTCAACAAACTTGAATCTCACCCCCCTAAGGATGCTGCATACCAAATATCAAAACATTCTTATTGCTAGATCTGAAGAAGAAGATTTTTCAAAAATACTCCTCATACTGCACTAATTTAAACATTTGGGCTCCCATAGAGAGCCCAAATATCCACCCAGGCAATTCATTTCAATAAACATGTGAAACAATCTTCCAAAGATGTTATATGTGAAATTTTAAAGCTTTTGGAGCAGTGCTTTCGGAGAAAAGTAGTCTTATGTTTTTCCCATTACCCACAGTGTTAAAAAAAGCTGACTCAGCACTTTTTCAAACTCCCCAAAAAGTACCCCATGATAAAACCGATGCCAATTTTTTTTTATCATTCCATTCTGTTGGTCCTAAGGAAACTTCACAACAAATAAGAATTCTCAGTGCCGTGAAGTTTTGGAGATATGAGCGTTTTCATTTTTTTCTATTTTTAGCTCCTGTGGTTCCCACGGGGCTTTGGGGAAAACAATTTCGGCATAAATTAGGTACTTATGACCCAATAAGCACTCATGTAAAATTTGGTTCAAATCGGCCTCGCGGTTTGGAAAATAGAAATTTGGGGCGGGGCCAAAATTTTTGCCCCTCCTTTAACATCGTCAAATATAGCCCCTCCAACTTCTCTTGAACAAACTTGAGTCTACACCTCAAAAGGAAGCTGCATACCAAATATCAAGTCTCTGCTATTGCTGGTTCTTGAGAAGAAGATTTTTAAAGAATTGGAGCATTTTTGCCCCATCCCTCTGCTCAATATGAGCCGAAACCTAATTTGACAAAAAACCGGTGTCCGCAGACACAACCCCTTCTCACATGAAATTTCATTAATATGCGGCCAGTGGTTTGGGAGAAAACTCCCAAACACCACCTTCACGACGGACGCCGGACGACGGATGCCGGACGACGGATGACGGACGAAAAGTGATCAGAATAGCTCACCCTGACTTTCAGTCAGGTGAGCTAATGATTAAAATTCGGCATCGTTGCATAATCTGTTATAGACTCCAATATTTTTAAACTGACTATTTATTTGCTCATATCTTATAAAATGTTGTTTAAATTACTCGTTTTACCTTATTAAATATAATGAAAAACAAATAATTAAAACAAATATTTTGTAAAATTCGAGCAAATAAATAGTCGATTTATATCCCTTATTCCTCTTTACCCGACATGTAATATGCGCAATTGCAGGCTAAAACCAGCCAACAATTAAGATACAAACTATAGTCAGCATCTCTCTTATGTAAAGGATTATAACACCTTGACCTGAAACAATAGGTGCCGGGTAAACAGGAACAGCCTGCCAAATGATAGCAATTGTTTTGGCCTGTTCCAAATGATTCAAACCTTTCTACGGTTGATTCATACTAATTAATAAATATTTGTCCAGTCCTTCTTAAAATATAAGTATTTGAATTTTTTATCATTATCTAATAGGGTTCCCACAGGTGAGGAGGTTTTATTTTTCTCATTGGAAATAGAAAATCGGGTTGTGCTAGTAATGTTTACCCTCCCTCCCCAAACATCACCAAATATTAACACAGGAACTTGGCTTCAACACATTTGAATATACACATCCTTGGGATGCTAAACTCAAGAAACATTATTTTGTCTGGTGTTTTTGGAAAAGATTTTTAATTATCTCCCTTTTTGAGTCCCAGAGTGGGTCTGACTGAACTCCAAAATATTTGTTCACACACCACAGTAATAACAAAGGCACCCAATAAATTTATAGCAAACATTACTGACATAAAAAATCTTCTTTACAGGTCCTGTACAAAAAAATGTAATACACACAATTTCCGTAAATATGACTGTCGACAGGCATTTTAAATTTTTGGCCGAGCCCAAAAGCACTCGTTACCATCTCATGATAATAACAAACGCAGTCCTAGAAGTTCTGTACAAAAAACTGATTACACCTAATTTTGGTATAAAATGGCCGACGACAGCCATCTTGAATTTTGGACCACACCCAAAAACACTCGTTCTTGACCCAAGGTGATAACAAAGGTACCCAAGAAGTTTCGTGAAGATCGGTTCATAAATACAGCCCCTAGCCAGAGGCGTATTGACATGTGTACTTACTGTGCATAAGTAGCACTGAATAAATCAAAGTTCATCTAATTTGCAAAATTTCTACATGAGAAAAAAAACTGTATTATATGTGATGTATTCCATGTTACTAAACATTCCTACAAAAATTTATTCAAATCAGAACTTTCATACGGAAGTTCTGTACAAAAAACTGATTGCACTAATTTTGCTACAAAATGGCTGCTGGTGGCAATCTTTGAATTTTGGACTGCACCCAACAACACTCGTTCTCGTCCCACGGTGATAACAAAGGTACCAAAGAAGTTTCGTAAAGATCGGGTCATAAATACGGCCTCAAGCCTGAGCTGTGTAGAAGTTGTGTACAAAAAACTGATTGGACCTAATTTCGGTACAAAATGGCCATTGCCAGCCATCTCAAATTTTTGGACCATACCCAGAGACATTCGTTCTCGTCCCAAGGTGATAACAAAGGTACCCAAGAAGTTTTGTGAAGATCGGTTCATAAATACAGCCTCTAGCCCAAGCCGTATTGACACATGCACTTACTGTGAATAAGTAGCACTGAATAAACAAAGTTCATCTAATTTGCATAATTTCTGCTCAAGAAAAAAACCTGTATTCTATGTGATGTAACCATGTTACTAAACATTCATACAAAAATTTATTCAAATCATAACTTTCATACAGAAGTTTTGTACAAAAAACTGATCGCACTAACTAAAGTACAAAATGGCTGCTGGTGGCCATCTTGAATTTCGGACCGCACCCAAAACCACTCGTTCTTGTCCCACGGTGATAACAAAGGTACTCAAGAAGTTTCGTAAAAATCGGTTCATAAGTACGGCCTCTAGCCCGAGCCGTAGTGGCATTTGCAGTTACAGTGCTGAAAGTAACACTAAATAGATCAAAGTTAGTCTAATTGACATAATTTATGCACAAGAAAAAAACCGATATTATATGTGATGTATCCCATTGTACTAAACATTCATACAAAAAATTATTCAAATCAGAGCTTTCATATAGAAGTTCTGTGCAAAAATCTGATTTTGTATACAAAATGGCTGCCAGCGGCCGTCTTCAATTTTGGACCGGACCGGACCCAAAAACACTTGTTCTCGTCTCACAAAGGTACCCAAGAAGTTTTGTAAAGATTGGTTCATAAATACAGCCTCTAGCCTGAGCCGTGTGTATGGCACGACAGACGGACAGACAGACAGAAGGACGACGGGCCATGACAATACCTCAAATTTGACTTTGCCAAAGTTGAGCTAAAAATGGTCGCTGACCGATTACCGGTTATTTAAGCTCACAATCGGCCGATTCTGATGCTGATTCCGATTGTAATACCGTGCACTACTAGACAAGTCGAGGCTTGAAAGAACTACATTAAACTGAACATTTTTCACAGTGTTAAACTTTGTTGACTGGGGTTGCAGTAATATTACCAGTTCCACATACTTGGGCGGTAAACGTGGCTCTCACAGCCACGTTTACTGCCCAAGTGCATGCAACTGGTAATTTTACTGCGACCTGAGTCAATGGAGTACAGCCTTCACTTTTCTGTTATGAACTGGCGATTGCCGCAAGTATGCTCAATTGTAAGCTTTACATGTTGTTTAACTTGCATATCTTGTAAAGGGGAGTCTAGAGAGATTAAGAATACACATTGTGGTTGTTTCTCAACTTTATTGAATGGTATCATTGACATCATTTTACATTAACAATTGCAGAAGATAATAAAATGTGGTTAATGAATCATCACAAAATGCTTGACAACAATTGGTTGAACCGACGTTCCAGGAGCCATTGCCGCTGTCATCTGATTGCCCAATATCAGCCAATTGTGGTGGCCGGTTCCGATCGTCAGTTGAACACTACTGTGGTGGGCTTATTTTGGGGTGTCTTCCAATTAATTACGTTTTTCTGAAAGTTGGGGGCTGGGCGTATCCACGGAAGTGGGCCATCTCACGGGTCGGTACTTCATATTTTAAGGAAAAAAGCCTACGGCATTTGATTGCCGTAGAGAAATTCATATCCCACGACAATCCCCAAGGCATTGCTCAGGTTAATTTTGAGGGCTGTCACTGTGATTTCCAGTGATGAGGATCAAGGAAGTACATTGTATTAACAAACCAGTAGCAAACTCACTCCGAATAAACAATACAGGAGACTTCACAGCGTCAATGAGTGATGAGGATTAGCCTGCACCGAGACCATGCTCAGATAATTGTTTGATTTGCATGAGGTATCCACATTATGCAAACAGATATTTAAATATATGTAATAAAATTAACAAATGAAACGGGACCCTAATATTAATTGGTAATCCCCAACTATAGTACCCATAATACCTGAAATAATATCGCCGTTAAATATTGAAACACAACCTGCATGAAATCTTGAAGATCTGAAACTTTCTGTTCGTCATTTTATAGTTCAGTTTCATTTCATATAATGTTACATTAGATGACTCATTTAAATCAGTATTTCACAACACACATATATTAATCTGTAATATGTCATCAAATATTACTCTTACTTTTAAATCAATCAAGGGTGTTTTGGCCTACTTGATGTACAATCGCTTCCAAAAACTATTCTGAATTCCAAAAACAAATATTTTTTATTTGCTTGGAAGCAACTTTTAACGATCAAGCGTGGCAAATCAGTGTCAACATGTGATTTGTTGTCTACTAATATCATCGCATGACAAGACATGATGCATACATTATTCAGAACAGGCCAACTATCAACCCAAGGACTTGATCTGAACAAACTTGAATCCGACCCAAGACACAACCTCCACCCCAACCCCTCTGCTCCACTCCTTTAATGATGCTGCATACCAAACATCAAAGGACTCTGACTGCTGGATTTGAAAAAGAAGATTTTTTAAAGATTATAACTCATATTGCACTAAGTTAAAAGTCGGGCTTCCAAATATTAACCTGGTTTAAACAAACTTAAATCTGATCACCCTAAGGATGTTGTATACTCCATCATATCAAAAGATTCTGACTAGTGGTTCTGCAGACGATTTTAAAAGATTTCTCATATTGCACAAAGTTCAAATTCGGGCTCCTATAAGAACCCCAGATATGAACCCATGTTAGTGATTTGAACAAACTTAAATATGATCCTCCTAAGAATCCTGTGTACCGGATACCAACTGATTTTCACTAGTGGATCTGGAGAAGAAGATTGTTAAAGATTATTCCTCATACTGAACAATATTAGAATTTGAGCTTCCATAGGGAACTCAAATATCAACCCAGCAGTTCAGGGAAATGATTTAACAAAATATAAACACAACAGTACCCCATACCATATTTGGTTCAAATCAGAATGTCTGAAAGTTAAAAAATTTATAGTAATTTATATATTTTTTATACTTACCAATGACCCAGACTTAGCTGATGCTAACTCTAACAAATCAAGGGCCAAACACAAATTCTGCCCCCCAATCCCCAAAATTTGCATCCAAAACCAAAAGAAATCATGTCCTATAGGACCTCCATACTTCGCCCCTACTGCGCATGCGCAGTGTCAAGGACGTTCCGAAATTGGCGCCAATTATCATTCTTACTGGCAGTGCCTGGTCAGCGCTATGTACTCAGCGGGGAGGTAAGAGTTCCCAACTCCTGGGAGGGCCATCCCTGTCTGGGTCATTGGTAAGTATAAAAAATATATAAATTACTATAAATTTTTTAACATTTTTATACTGTACCAATGACCCAGACTTAGCTGAATAGTAAACAGGCTTGAGGGCCTAGGACATAGAGGAAAATCCAATAAGCTCAACTATATAATATAGAGGCAACCCCTCAAGGAGAAAAGGAGTATTAGGCTTTACATGTATCTTTCTTATTTTATGTTAAATTAGAAAGATACAATACCCTTCATAATTGAGCACAATAACATTCATGTTCTCTATTAACATCCAGTATAACCCTTTATACTAATTATTTTTAAAGTAAGCCAATAAATAAAGTTAGTCCAGAGAATTGAGACTCTTTATATTCTTTTAAAAGTGTCCGAGGATTGTATATTAACGCCCGTTTGACACTTGACATATACAAATGCTTCACACCGAGCTACACTTTAAAAATAAGACATGAATGAATTTTCAACATTAATATTACACTTTAAAACCATCCCGGAAACGACTCAGAAATACTGACTTCGAAGGAGACATTCCCTTGCTTTTCACTATAAAGCAGGTGACCTAAGGGAACACCCCCCCCCCCCCCCTTCCCCTTGCCCTGGGTCAAATAGCCCAGAGCGAAGAGGGCAGCCGGACGGAGTCACTGCCGGAACAGAAAGCCTGCATAACTATAGTTGCAACTGTTTAGTGGACGACATTCTGAGCAACAGATAACGGACCTAAACAATGCAGGTCTCCAGAAATGGACTCAATATTTCTGAGATAAAAATTCGTGAATGTGGATGGCTGAGACCAATAAGCAGCCTTCATTAAATCTGTAAAAGCAATACTATTAGCGTAAGCCCAAGAAGTAGCAAGAGCTCTTACTTCATGAGCGGAAATCTTAAGCACAGACTGCTGAGAAGAAGATAAACTCTCATAAGCAGTACGGATAGTTAATTGAATCCATCTAGCAATAGAATGGACCGAAATGTCCCTTCTATTAGGCATCAAAGACAGAAAGAAACGTTTTCGTCCCTTTCTGATAAACTGAGATCTCTGTTTATAGATATGTAATGCTCTAACAGGACAGAGTAAAGGCCTATGCCCGTCTGAAGACGGAAGAGCCTTAATGACAATAGGTTCCGGATATTTATTAGGAGCCTGATTCTTAGCTAAAAAACCCACATTAGTAGTGAAGGTGATAGTGTTCCCGACACTACGATGGTGAGAATCATCCACCAACAGTGCATGAAGCTCACTGACTCTTCTAGCAGAAGAGAAAGCTAAGAGAAAAGCTGTCTTATAAGATAAGAATCTGAAATCTACTGTCCCAAGAGGTTCAAATGGCTTTTCCTTCAGTTTAAGAAGAACCCAAGCTAAATTCCATTTAGGAATTAACCTAAGAGTTCTGGGTCTATTTATCGAGAAGTTTCTAACCAACTTAGATAAAGAGACATTAGATCCAATTTGTAAACTATCATGATGTGCATAGGTATCAGATAACATAGACCTATAACCCTTAATAGTAACAGGCTGCAGTTTGATTTCGTCAAACAAGTATACTAGAAAGTTTGCAATGTCTGGTATAGAGGGATCAAAAATATCCACAGAATGATCCCTACACCAACGACGAAAAACCTTCCACTTAGCCGCATAGTTTAGCGAAGAGGAGGTCCTCCTACAGTTAGAAATCGCGTCCACTGCTCGTCCTGTAAAGTGCTTGCCATGCAAGAAGGACCGCACAACGGAAAAACGTGAAGGTTGAGACCTTGCGGGTTGAGATGGAGTTGACGCGATTTCCCCTGCGAAAGAAGATCCTCCCGTGGAGGAAGCTTTCGCGGTAGGTCCCACAACAGACACCTGAGTAGATTTATCCACGGTCTCTGTGGAGACAGAGATGCTACCAACAGAATCTTGCATTGAGATTGTTTTATCTTTAGCAATACTTGCTGAATTAACGGCGCTGGAGGATACGCATATCCTATCATTCCGTCCCAAGGGATCGACAGAGCGTCTACTGCAAATGCTCTTGGATCCGGACACGGAGACACATACGTCTGCAACTGATTGTTGAGATGTGTCGCAAATAAATCTATCATTGGCCGTTCCCATTGGTAGCAAATCTGATTGAATACTTGTTTGTTGAGAGTCCACTCCGACGGCAACAAGCGACCCTTTCGTGAAAGGGAGTCTGCTAGTACATTCAGACGACCCGGTATGTGACGGACCGAAAGAAGAACCTGATGTTCTAGCGCAAACAGAAGGATTCTTTCCGTTAGATTGAACAACGGAACTGAATGAGTGCCTCCCTGATTCCGTATATACGCCACTAGTGTCGTATTGTCGGATAGGATTTGGACATGAGCATTGTGAATAATGTCCATCCAATGACGTAACGCAAGCCAAATTGACATCATTTCCTTGATGTTTATGTGCTTGCCCAGGAATTGCGGATCCCAAAGACCCTGGCATCTCGAATCCGTTGGGATCAATGATGCACCCCAACCTATTTGACTGGCATCCGTCATAATGGTAAAACTCGGATCCGGCAACTGCAGCGGAACTCCCTGAGTTAACCACTGAATGTTTGCCCAAGTCTGAATCTCTTGTTTCACTTGATCTGACAAGAGAACGTCTATGTCGAGCGAATGAATTTTCACACTCCAATTCTGAGTCAAGAAAATTTGGAGAGGACGCGTGCGTAACCGCCCCATCGGAATGAGATCCGCAGTGGCTCCGCACAGACCTATCAGTCTCATCACATCCTCTGCGTGCAGACAATAGCGAGCGTAACAACTGACTAATTTCACTCTGGTTAACGGCAGACGAACGAGATTGTTGTGCGTCTCGAAGCTCATTCCCAGATGTGTGAATGACTTGGATGGCACCAGATCCGACTTCTCCTCGTTTACTATAAAACCGAGACGTCGGAGCAATAGAAGTAGATTCTGAACATCGTTCTGAAGCGTTAACTCGTTGCCGTACCTCTGAAGAATGTCGTCCAGGTAGGCCGACGTTACCGCAGACGAATGAGCTCGGAAATAGATCATTACCGAGTTCATTACCTGAGTGAAAGCCCAGGGTGCTAGATTCAATCCGAAGCACATCGCCCGGAATTGATACACCACTCCTAGGACTGCGAAGCGTAGATACTTTCTGAATGTCGGATGTACCATGACGTGAAAGTACGCATCTTTGAGATCTATGCTTGTTGCATAATCGTTCACCCGAATACTCGCTCTGACCGACCGAATCGTCTCCATATAAAACTTCGGAGCGACGATCAGCTTGTTTATCCAGCTCAAATCTATGACTGGACGGAACGAGCCGTCTGGTTTCGGAACCAGAAACAGATGGCTGTAGAATCCCGGAGTCTCCTGGTTTTCTACGACCTCTACCGCGTTCTTCATTAAAAGAGACTGCACGTCTGATAATAGAGCGTCTCTTTTCTGCGGATTTGACGGAAGTTGAGTCCATTTTGGACTTCGAGTTAATGGAGGCTTTCATTTGAAGGATATCTTTAGACCTTCCGAAGTCACTCCTCTCACCCAAGGGTCGTCCGTAATCGACGCCCACTCTTGTGAAAAGCTCGACAACCTTCCGCCAACCAGTACGCGATAGAGGTTTAAGCCATCACCTCCTGGACCTGCGAGGCCTGCGGTAGGAGAAACCACGTCCTCCATGACCCGCACCTCGTCCCGTCGACCTCGGAGCATCCGACCGGTTGTCCCGGCCCGAAGGACGTCCCGAACGTGAGTCGCTACCTTGACGGTCTCTTGAATAAGACCAAGAGGACGCACCGGAACCTCTATAGGAACCTCTCTTGGGCGCATTAGACCCAGAAGTGCCTGTCTTACTCTTGTCTGCCGTTTCCGACTTAGAAGCAGATTTGAACAGCAGAGAATCCGAAGCTTTCTTTGTAATTTTATCATAAATTGCAGAAAGCTTGCCGTCAAAGAGAAGTTCTCCGGAGACCGAAGCGACTCTGAGAGAGTTCTTCACCTTAGTATCCACGAGTGTGGATGTAGCTAGGGCTGCGTCACGTCTAACCAACTCCAGGTTTGCCACTGAAAGGGCGGAGTTACACATGGAATAAGCTACTGCCCTTGAAAGAAGTCTTAAAGAGGATTGTATATCCTGAAATTCTTTCCCTTGAAGGCGCAATGATAACGCCTTAGTAAGGTGATCTGCGTAAGATAAGGCATCTAAACTGGCTCTGTTAGACGAAATAGTTGTTTCCAACACCGCGGTTGGAATAGACGCCGACGACGGTAATGATAACTCTAAGTCTTCCGCCTCGTCGTCCATACGCAGAGGAACTCTCGGAATACCCTGTCCTGCCGTGTCGAATTTATTCCTTGCATTAATGAAAGGCAGGTTGAGAGTATTGGCGGACAAGAAACCTGCTTTCCCCGTCCTGGAAGCAAGTTTGAATATAGCGTCGTTCAATAATTCAAATGTTCTTGCAACATTATTGGACTGAGACGGAAACTCGGGAGCGATGTCCCTGAACCGCTCAAAAAAATCAGAGTCCAATGACGCTATAATCCTCTTGTCCAGAACCGCAGCAGTCTGGCCCGACGGAACAAATTGAGGGAGAAAGTGCCGGATGAAGTCCACGGCAGCTTTATGTTGTTCCGAAAGGAATAGCTCCAAGTCATCCGTATCCCTTTCACCATCCGGTCGGACCTCATGATGCTCCCGGTCGTCCGCCCCCGATGCTTCGGCGGAGCGTACCGACCCAGCGCCGTCGGATAATACCCGATCCGACACTGTTTCTGTCGGCTGCTGGGATGCTGCGATAAGTTGTGCTATCTGCACAAGTACGTCCGGCATCGAGGCCTGCGGAGGCGCAGTCTTTCGCTGCTTCGCCGAGGGCAGCTCCGCATCTAATGACTCCCGCATACTTTTCCTATGCGAACGTCTGGAGTCCATCGGCCTCGTGTCCCTGGCTACCGGATGGTGTGACCTGGTCGCCGAAGAATCCCTGATCGGCGAAGCTGGTAAAATATCGGCGGTCACATAGCCAAGGTGCGGTCGTGTGCGCTGACGAGAGGAAGAAGCCTGAGCAGTCTCCGCAGACTGCCTGTACAACGGAGCGTCCCGAGCGACGGACGTATGCTCCGCTTGCGACACATTTTGTACCACAACATCTGGTCCCAGATGTTGTTGAACGAGAGAGGGGCCTCTCTCGCTCGCGGCCCGGCTGGACCTGGACGAGCTAGGAACCGGACTCAAAGGCTTCCTCCGATCTCGCCTACTATCCGCCGTCACTGGGTGTGCACGTTGAATGTTTATAGTGCTCACATCACCCAACATTTCCTCCTGGGCCGCATCGGACGAACCCGGCTGCCGAACCATTCGGTGAATGGACGCTACACCGGGCGAGCTAGCGGACGACATTTGTTTAATCTCCATGAGCACTTTTGCCGCTAGCTCTGTATTCATTTGTGACGACGGAAGCGCACTTGCGGAAGATAACATGGAAACATCACCCTGTTCTTGTTCCTCTGAAATAGAAACTGAGAGAGTAGAGTGACCTTGCGGAGAAAGAGCCGGCATAGCCCTTTCTCCACTAACAACATATCGTGACACACGTTTCCAATGTTTGTCATCCCAATATTGACATATAGAACAGGGATTAGTGCGAGAACACTGACTACAATTAATACAATGATCATGAAAGTCAGAGGAAGATTTCTTCCTATTACAATTTGAACAATGTCCTTTCATTGTGAAAAGTCAACAACAAGTCCTAGTTACTCGCACAAACCCCTGACACAAAGATACATAATAACATGATCCATTAATAATGAAAAAACAATTGCAAATCAAAATAATTTTTGAAAAATATTTTTTCAGCGAAGCCCAAGTTTCTGAAAAGTAACGTTGAGCCCCGATGGATCCGATGGCTAAGTGTGGTCAAAAATTTTAAATTTATATTAAATAATTAATGCAACACTTACGGATAATAAAAATGTATCTTATAGTGAGATAAACTACACCAAAGGCAAACAGCCCCCCTCAAAAGAGACTGTTGCCAATGTAAACAAACAGTGTAAAACACCAGAAAACATGACTCCAGGCACTGAAAAAACTGGCCCAAAATCAGTCATCAAAATTACACTCTATCTGATGCAAGACAGAGACTCCCAGGGGAGAATCTGCAGAACATCAGATGGAAGATGCAGAACACAACGTTTATACACCCATGGGTGAAAACATAACTATGGGGAAAATAACAGAAAACATTCTGTAACCAAGCAACTCTCCCAAGAGAATTTAGAAATGATCTTTCTCAAAAATATGCCAAAAGCATGGGAGAATTGCAAGGGGGGACTTAGAAGACCAGGGGAGAGGAAACACTGAATAAGCAGTGCAACTTTTTAGCAAGAATGACAACAAGAGGCCCATGCCTCGAAAATAGGCAACTTAACATAATTTCATAAAAAAATTTTAAGTACAGCCCTGATTATTTTTTGTCACTCCTTTTTCCTCTCCTCCTTCTATATCCTCCTTAGAATCACCATTTCTCCAATAATTACGTGTCTGGCATCCTTTAAACTGAGATTTACAAGCACAAAGATCAGTGAGATGTTGACTGATGAAGGGCCAAACAGAGAATGATAATTGGCACCAATTTCGGAACGTCCTTGACACTGCGCATGCGCAGTAGGGGCGAAGTATGGAGGTCCTATAGGACATGATTTCTTTTGGTTTTGGATGCAAATTTTGGGGATTGGGGGGCAAAATTTGTGTTTGGCCCTTGATTTGTTAGTGTTAGCACCAGCTAAGTCTGGGTCATTGGTACAGTATAAAAATATAGAAATTTTGGTAGGACTAAAATCTTGCCCCTCCCAGAACTGTAAAAACTTCCTTTGAACAAACTTGAGTGTACACCTCAACAGCAAGCTTAATACCAAATATCAACACATTCCATCTATCAGATAATTTTTAAACCAAATTGTCCCAATGGGCCTTAATCCCTCAACTGACTAAGTTTAATCTCTCAACTGACAAAGTGGTTCAAACAAGTATTTTGGGGGACATTCAGTTAGTCATAGTTCAACATTACAGAGGAATGAAGTCATGAATTTATTCATAACTCTGGCGTCCATGTCAGATGATTATTATCATAGGTCTTCCTGACTGCTTCCAATTGTATTAGCTGTAGACAAGCACGGCCAAACTTCACTGCAGTCACTTCAACCCGCCCACCCCTTCCATCCCTCAATAGAACCCAAATATTAACTCAGGGACCCAATTTGAACAAACTTGAATCGACCCCCCCGCCCCCCTCCCCCTAACCCCAGTGAAAATAGTTGAGTCAATTTAACCCTTTACCTGACATAGTGGAACCAAATTAACCAATACAAGTCTAACATGACCTAAAATATCCTCACACGTTGTCAATAAAATAGTACAGATGTGGCTGTCATTGGAACCAGTTCATTGAGCCGGTTCTAATGACATCCAAATTTGTAAGGTTTTGTATATTGTTTATTTTTTTTAAAATTATCAAACTGTGTTTTATGTTTTAAAAATTAAAAAGCTGTGTTGGGTAAAGGATTAACATGTGTTATCAGTATACAACATGGATTCAACCAAGGTGGTCTCATGGGATCCTGGGACACTCACTGTAGGTACAGACTCTCAAACCCATTTTTGCAAAAAACAAAATGGATTCTCCAAAATTTAGATGAAATATAAGCTGAGGGTTAAGATGTAAGCTTTTTATTTCCAGGGCTAGACTAGTAATTACATCTTAAGCCGCTGAGTATTTTTAAGATATTTTTCATCAAATCTAGTCATGGCTGCTATGAAGCAGCCATGACTGGATTTGATGAAAAATTCATCTAAATTTAACTCAAGAAACCATTGCTGAAAACATTCATTCAGTTTACATGGTGAAAATGGGATTAAACATGCCCAAATTATGCATATTTCAGAGGCAAGAGAAATACTGTCCTGGGCAGGAATATCCATATGCAGCATGCAAGGAGTTAATAGAATATGGTAAAGTTTATGAAGTGAGTGGTGGAGTACTAATTCTTCATTGTAAAGATACATATGTTTATTTAAACTTACGGGGCAGGGTGGCTCAGTAGGTAGAGGTGCAGGCTGCAAGCCGAGAGGTCCTCGGTTCAAATCCCACCTGCGACAACCACGTTGTGTCCTTGGGCAAGACACTTCACCCCCATTGCCCATCTGGGGGGCACGGTGACATCATGGACTAAGGTGTACTGCACGTCGATGGTGCACTTGTCTTCAACCAATGCTAACCCTGCTGGTGTGAAGTTAGTATGTTGGGGATCTGACAGTTGCTCGCCATTGCTCGGTGGTTCTCTCCGGGTACTCCGGCTTCCTCCACTCGTAAAACTGTCATGGTCATGATTAGCCACAGTGCAGAAATATATGACCCTAAAAACCCCAATAAATAAATAAATAATAATATTCAAACTTACACATTGCCGGGTCCAGTCATTGTAGTACAAGATTCAGAAGTACAGTACTCCGAGATGGCACCATATAACAAATTCACATGATTGAAGAATGTAACAGCTGAAATAAAGTAATATGTGGGATTAAAAGTGTACAATGGTACAATACCAGCTGGAATAAATCATAAGATAACAGCAAAAATTGACCTAATTTTTTCTCTGTCGTTTATTCCAACACTTGAGGTAATTTTTTGGAAAACTTTTTTATAATCCATTACATGCAAGCTGACACTATTTTTGCCAGTCAAAAACTAGATATTGCTCCTGAGGTGCTGCCATACCCCCACTGGCATTGGTGTCAAGACAAGGGATGGGGCTGTGTCGAGATAGACATCAAAAATGAATATTACCACCACGGATAGTTCCAGAGCAGATTTGCTACCTGTTACAAGTATGGGGGCCCAAACTCTGGAGCCGAAATGCCCCCAAATTCCTGCATGAAAATATCATTCAATTTTGAAATTGACCAGTTTGAAGCAATTACTTCCAATATTTAGTACAAATCTATACACATGCAGTTGATAAAAAGACTTCAAGACACATGCAGTAGTCTAATCATCTGTATTAAGACATCTTAATTTATTTGGAGACATCCTCAATTGAAAAACAGGCATCCCCACAAAATTTCTGGATCTGTCCTTGATTATCACAACCCAATGGACCCTATCCACTCACCCTGAAAAGTTAATATTTGGGCAGAAATTTAAATAAAATCATTCAAAATTCTCCAAATCTCATTTTAAAGCCGAAGAAAGAAAAATGGAGATCTGATCATCGTCAGCTGAGTACTATACTCTTACAGACGAAAATATACATTTCTCAATGGAAAAAGGAGCATAACTGAGGAGAGGAAGACATGTGCAGACAGCTTAACGGGACATGTGCCTGAAAGGGCATGTCATACTGGACATCCATCTAAGATTTCATCAAGAGCTGACCAATATCATATGAATAACAAACTCATGCGAAAAAAAATGTCTATATCTCAACAGAAAAGAGGGATCATAACTCACGAGCGGAATTTTCATGCAGTATAATTTGATATGTGTGTGAAAGGACAAATCATACTGGACAACCAAGTAAGATTTCATTAATATCTGACTACTATGGGCTGAGTTTTTAATACATACAGACAAAATTTACTTTTTCTCAATGGAAAAAAGGTGCATAATTCACAAGTGGTATATGTGGACAGCATAACTTGATATGCCTGAAAGTAGGCCTCCATGGTATTCAATTTTTGATACCAAGTTTCGGTATTTTAAAAATACTGTGGTATGACTAAATATCGAATATCGCCAGATACCACATTTCTTCCAAAACTTTTGTAAAATTTTTGTACATTCCCGAGATATTAACAATATAATATACACACATAATATACGATTATTATCAAAGTCCAAATATCGCCATAATGTACAAGTATTTGACCACAGAATCGTCAAAACTTTGGTGAAATATTTGTACTTTACTATGATAAACTTACATGAAAAACTGTTGAGAAAAAGTCATCGTTCAGCATGGACGATGTAGCATGTTGCTTATGAATACTATTAATAGTCGCTTGCGACTTTGAAAACTCGTGGGTGTAAAAAAAACATAACAATTCTTAACTCATAACAAATTCATATATTCTTAAAAATAAATCTTGATACAGTTTTGTTTTTTTTCTACAAAACATTTACAAATTTGCAGCTAGAAATGACAACATATTTACTTTATCTGGTTTCAAACATGACTATTTAGCAGCAACTCTGTGACGAGATTTACTGAACAGTCTTTCTGACGGTACACTAGTGGCACAGACCCACAGATATTTAAGGGCAAATTTAGCCAGAGTGGGAAACGATTTATTATTTAACTTCCACCAGTCTGAGGCACTACTTTCACTATCAGCACATGGCAAAGCTACATAACTGTCTATTTCCGTAGCGATTCTACTACTTTCTGAAGTAGTACTTGCCATGGCAAATAAACTCCCCAATGTCTTTTGGTGTTTGGGTGTGGGTGGTTTAAATCACCTTTCCCACCAGTAACTTGCATATCTTTTTCACTAATTAACAAGGCTTGAAATAAGTGGTGGGACAAGGACAATGACCGACACCAAACTTACTTTGACCTACTCACTTTCCATAGGAAGTTTTGACAGACACAAAATTCTTCTCAATTTTAGAAACTGAGTTTAAAACACTGGTGATTCACTATAAACTTAAATTCCATTGTAAATTAACAAGTAATTTCCTCATTTAGTAGTCACCATATGTCAATTTTGATTGTGTAAAGCATTATGTTCAAAATGACCTGTACAAAATTAAAATGACCTGTACCAAATACTTGGGGCAGGATATTTCGACCTGCACTGGAAATTTTTTTTTTTATTTTAAGCCCTGCTAATTAAAAACTCTGTCACTAAAAAATTCAGACTCACTGAGAGATTGTTTTTTGAACCTTGCATCAAGAAATGATGCCACCCACACATGTTTATTTGCCTCAACATTACTGACTTATCATTAATGCAAGTTTTTATGCGTTTCTTAATGTCTTTACTCAGAACATGAACGTCATTGTCACTATTCAGCAATTCAGTATCCAGAAGAGTGACCATAGGTTTGACAGATGAAACCTTTCAGCTGATAGCATATCAGTAAATTCTGACACAGGCTCAAGTCCCACAATTAGAGCCTTCATAATTTGACAGTTTTGCCACATTAGTACTAGGTGGGATGTTTTACTGTCTGAACCATGTGGCCTCCGTAAAGCTGGCTCCTAATCCCAAATTCGTTTGACCATGTCAAACTTATCTCCCCCTCTCATGGGGCAGTCGTCACTAGTGAATGCTGCTTCAGATCTAATTCTTGCTGTATAGCAACCAAACCTTGCAGACGTTAACAACTTGTAGAAAAAGCAGACACAACTGAGCGGCAAACACCTCACGCCCACGTAACATGTTTGTCATCTTTAATAGTGTTGTTCACAGTTAAATTCAAAGGTGTAGACTGTACTGAAGAATTGCAGGGTGGGTGAATATGACCCTCACAGTTAATGTATGTCAACCAAAGCTACCAAGTTACAGTGAAATTATTCCAAAACGAGTCATCCTATAAAGTTACAAAGAAATCCTTTCATAAATACAGTCTGTAGACTGTGCTAAAGATTTTCAGGCTTTGGGCCTGTGTAGCCATCATGGTTGACCGATCGCAACCAAAAGGGGATGTACTCATCTTGACATTATACCGAGTCATTCTACCAAGTTACAATGAAATCCCTTCATAAATATGACCTGTAGTTTGTGCTAAATGTTTTTGGGTTTTGGGCTTGGGCAGCCATCACGGTTGAATGATCACGACCAAAAGGGGAAGTTCTCATCATCGAGTCATCCTACCAAGTTACATTGAAATCCCTTCATAAATATGACCTGTAGACTGTGCTAAAGGTTTTCAGGCTTCTGTAGTCGCCACAGTTGACTAATCACGACCAAAAGGGGACGTTCTCATCTGGACATTATATGGAGTCATCCTACCAAGTTACAATGAAATCCCTCCATATTAAATATGACCTGTAGACTGTGGTAAAGTTTTGGGTTTCAGGCTTGGGCAGCCATCACGGTTGACAGATCATGACCAAAAGGTGACGTTCTCATCTAGACATTATATAGAGTCATCCTACCAAGTTACAATGATATCCCTTCATAAATACGACCTGTGGACTGTACTAAAGGTTTTCGGGTTTTGGGCTTGGGCAGCCATCACGGTTGACCGATCGCAACCAAAAGGGGACGTTCTCAGCTAGAGATGACCTCAAACCTGCATATAAAATTTTGTGACAATCAGACAAGAACTACTGGGTGTAGCCTGTGCTAAAGGAAAATGTGAACAGACTCACAAACTTACATGAACAGACTAACAGACTTCCGCACACATGATGGCAATAGCTTATCTTGACTTTGTCAAGTTAAGTTAATTATCGACTTTCAGTTAAATACCGAAATACCGTGAAGGGAATATCATTCTGTATATCCGAGTAAGATCTCATTAAGATCGGACCACTAGGAGCTGAGTTACAAACTTGTACAGACAAATGAAAGTGTCAATGACACTGTAGCTTAACTTGACTGTGTGTTGTGTTTAATGAAAAGGATAATGTTCAATGTTTATGAAAGGATTGTGAAATAAGACAAGAATTGTGATAATTGGGAATATGTTAATTTCTGTTCCCTGTATGCTATGTTTTCAATAAAAATAATTTGAGGTGTAGACTGTACTAAAGAATGGAGGGGGTGGGTTAATGTGGCCCTCACAGTTAATGTATGTCAACCAAAGTTACCAAGTTACAGTGAAATTATTCCAAAATGGGTCATCCTATCAAATTACAATGAAATCCCTTCATAAATACAACCTGCAGGCTGTGCTAAAGGTTTTGGGGTTTTGGGCTCGGGCAGCCATCATGGTTGAATGATCGTGACCAAAAGGGGACGTTGTCATCTACATCTAGACATCATATGGAGTCATTTTACCAAGTTACAATGAAATCCCTCCATATTAAATATGACCTGTAGACTGTGCTAAAAGTTTTTGGGTTTTGGGCTCGGGCAGCCGTCATGGTTGACAGATCATGACCAAAAGGGGACATTCTCATCTAGATATTATACAGAGTCATCCTACCAAGTTACCATAAAATCCCTTCATAAATACGACCTGTAGACGGTGCTAAAGGTTTTTGGGCTCGGGCAGCCATCATGTTTGACCGATCACGACCAAAAGGGGGCGTCCTCATCTAGCCATTATACTGAGTCATCCTACTAAGTTACAATGAAATCCCTCATAAATACGACCTGTAGTCTGTGCTAAAGGTTTTCAGGTTTTGGGCTCGGGCAGCCATCACGACTGAATGATCGTGACCAAAAGGGGACATTCTCATCTAGACATTATCTGGAGTCATCCTAGCAAGTTACAATGTAATCCCTTCATAAATATGACCTGTAGACTGTGTTAAATGTTTTCGGACTTCGGACCGCTGTAGCTGTCACAGTTGACCAATCTGACCAACAGGGGACGTTCTCATCTAGATATTATATGGAGTCATCCTACCAAGTTACAATGAAATGCCTCCATAAATACAACCTGTAGAGTGTGCTAAAGGTTTTTGGGTTTTGGGCTCGGGCAGTCATCACGGTTGACAGATCGCAACCAAATGGGGAAGTTCTCATCTAGACATCATACAGAGTCATCCTACCAAGTTATAATGAAATCCCTCCATATTAAATATTACTTGTAGACTGTGCTAAAAGTTTTTGGGTTTCGAGCTTGGGCAGCCATCACGGTTGACAGATCATGACCAAAAGGGGACATTCTCATCTAGATATTATACAGAGTCATCCTACCAAGTTACCATGAAATCCCTTCATAAATATGACCTGCAGACTGTGCTAAAGGTTTTCAGGTTTTGGACTCGAGCAGCAATCATGGTTGACCAATTGCGACCTAAGAGGGATGTTCTCATCTAGATATGACCTCAAACCTGCATGTGAAATTTTGTGACGATCGGACAAGCACTACAGGGTGTAGCCTGTGCTAAAGGAAAAAGTGAACAGATAAACAGACTTCCACATGGAAATGGCAATAGCTTTTCTTGACTTTGGCAAGTTAAGCTAAAAATGTTTATTTCGCAATGGAAAAGAAGGCTTAACTCACAAGTGGAATGTGCGGACAAGGTAACTTGATATGCATGGTAAAGGGCATGTTATACTGGACATCCATGTAAGATTTCATTAAGACTGGACCACTATTAGTTGGTAGAGTGCTGGAAGCCCATATTTGGGCTCTATTCTGAAGTGTCGGTACCACAACTTAAAGGCATTATATTCTGTGGATGTTCTACATATCACCTTTGAAGTGAAATTATTTTGTCTGTTAGGATTTACCTTGTTACAATTTATGGGAGAGTGCCTGTTGGCACTTTCCCATAAACTGTAACAAGGCAAATATATGTGAATAACTTTTGATGACCAAGAATAATTCAGGACTCTAACAGTTAGCCAAGTAATGAATTTGTGCAGACGAAAAAGGTTTATTTCTCAGTGGAAAAAGGGGGCATAACTCACAAGTGGAATGCACAGGCAACATCACAAGTGCTGAAACTGTTGGCCCACTTTCATAACCGGCTAACAGTCGGGCATAACTGGATTTCAACCGGATATCAGTTAATTTTAACCACTGCTATTATTGCATTGTCTACAATGCAAAATCAGCAAGGAATGGCAAGAAAGCAGTTCAAAACACTGCCACCTGACTTCCGCAAATATAAACAACCAAACACCATCGAGTGCCAACATGAATTGCCAATGTGCAAACGATCATTAACAATTTATATGACTGTAATGGTCCCACACAATAGTGATGATACATCATAACTGTGGTCACCCTGCAATGCCTGGTTACAAAAACAGACCTTGCCATTTGAAAATCACAGGCGCATGACATGTGAAAATCACAGGTGTCCACATTTGAAGTGAAGCACAAAAGTCATTGATATTAGTTAAGAATTTTCCAACCAGTTTGTAAATTGTAGTTAGGTATAGTTATTAGTTAACTGTATTAGCAAAGAGTCTCGCACCTTGAGTGGCTTGAATCTGATATGATCATAGGGTGAAAATGTAATCCTAATTTTTTGAGTATCTTTTTCTGTTCACTGCTAAGACAAAAGTCACAAACAGTTCCACATTTACATTGACCTATTCCTCGCAATGAAATTTCTGGTGGGAATATGTTGCGAGTCATGAAAGTGGGGTGGTAAGAAAATAGTATATGCCCCACTGACCAAGAGCACTTCGCTGAGCGACATTGACAATTAAAAAATGAATTTTAAAATTCTAGATTTTAAAACAGGTTTTTTTTATGACATTCGTTCATACTTTTAAAGAGTTCAATAAAATCAAAACATGGTTTTTCTGAAACACGTTTGTAAAGTACCAAACAGTCAATTTATTCTGAAAGCACCATTACTCACACGGAGGAATTTTTCCAGCATTATAATCTGCAATTAACAACACCTCATCAGAGAAGAATGTCAAATTTGTCTGAAGAAGACAATGTTACAGGACAGGCACGTGCTTACTGCTGCCAATGCAGAAAACAAAAACAAAGTAACAAACATTTATCCGTGACTTGACAGCCCAAGCGACCAAAATAACTGTCCATTCAACATTCCAACACCTTAACCCTTTCATGTTGCATCACATCATTGTAAATCAACAAATGTTTGGCAGCTTTGACAATGCTTGTGTCAACAAAAGAATTCTAACGTCTCGCAGTCAAAAAACTATTTTTTTTCCCGACGCTATCCCATGAACTATAGGTATAGCAGTTACCTGTTTGACAGCTTTTTCCAACCGGTTACACCAATAACCAGTTGCAAACCGGTTATCCGGCTAACTGTTTCAGCACTAAACATCACCTGATATGTACCTAAAAGGGCATGTCATACTGGACATCATTGTAAGATTTCAGTTAGATCAGATTACTATCAGCTGAGTTATGAACTCGTACAGACAATAAGTGTCTATTTCTGAATGGAAAAAGGGGGTATGACTCAGATGTCAAAAAGCACGGACAGCATAACATGATGTGTGTCAGAAAGGGCACGTAATACTGGACATCAATGTAAGATTTCATTATGATCAGACCACTACCAGACATGTGCGATCAAGTGTACTCTACTTTTTAAAATGAAAGTGTCAATGACACTGTAGCTCAACTTGTCAAGACAAAGACATGCACGTGTAGTATGTGACACAGCAATGACAAACATCTAGGTAATGACCTGATAACAAAGGTACATATAAAGTATTGTAACGGTCTGTACATAAATACTGACCGTTGCCTGTAACAAATGGAAAAGGTAAAGTATTGTAAAGGTGGGTAACAGTCAGATGCTAAACTAGAAAAGAAAACTTTGAGTCCCAGAGTGGGTCTGACTGAACCCCAAAATATTTGTTCTCATAGCACAGTGATAACAAAGGCATCCCAAAACACACTTGTTCCTGTCCCAAGGTGAAAACAAAGGTACCCAAGAAGTTTTGTGAAGATCAATTCATAAATACGAGCTGTATAGAACTTGTGACAAAAAACTGATTGGACCTAATTTTGGTACAAAATGGCCACTGGTAGCCTCTTGAATTTTGGACAGTACCCAGAAACACTCATTCTCGTCCCAAGGTGATAACAAAGGTACCCAAGAAGTTTTGTGAAGATCGGTTCATAAATACAGCCTCTACCCTGAGCCGTATTGACATGTGTGCTCACATTGTGTAAGTAGCACTGAATAAATCAAAGTTCATCTAATTTGCATAATTTCTGCATGAAAAAAAAAACCCTTACAATATGTGATGTATTCCATGTTACTAAACATTCATACAAAAATTTATTCAAATCAGAACTTTCATACAGAAGTTCTGTACAAAAGACTGATTGCACTAATTTTGGTACAAAATGGCTGCTGGTGGCCATCCTGAATTTCGGACCACACCCAAAAACACTCGCTCTCATCCCACGGTGATAACAAAGGTACCCAAGAAGTTTCGTAAAGATTGGTTCATAAATATGGCCTCTAGTCTGAGCTGTATAGAAGTTGTGTACAAAAAACTGATTAGACCTAATTTCGGTACAAAATGGTCACTGGCAGCCATCTTGAATTTTAAACCGTAACCAGAAACACTCGTTCTCGTCCCAAGGTGATAACAAAGGTACCCAAGACATTTCGTGAAGATGAGTTCATAAATACAGACTCTAGTCTGAGCCATATTGACATGTGTACTTACTGTGTGTAAGTCGCACTGAAAAAATCAAAGTTCATCTAATTTGCATAATTTCTGCACGAGAAAAAAACCCGTATTATATGTGATGTATCCCATGGTACTAAACATTCACACAAAAAATTATTCAAATCAGCACTTTCATATGGAAGTTCTGTGCAAAAATCTGATTGCACCTAATTTTGTACAAAATGGCTGCCATCGGCCATCTTGAATTTCGGACCGGACCCAAAAACACTCGTTCTCGTCCCACGGAGATACCAAAGGTACCCAAGAAGTTTCGTAAAGATCGGTTCATAAATACGGCCTCTAGCCCGAGCCGTATTGGCATTTGCACTTACAGTGCTGAAAGTAACACCAAAAAACATCAGAGTTAGTCTAATTTGCATAATTTACGCACGAGAAAAAAACCCGTATTATATGTGATGTATCCCATGGTACTAAACATTCATACAAACAATTATTCAAATCAGAGCTTTCATATGGAAGTTCTGTACAAAAAACAGATTTCTGCATCATCGGTACAAAATGGCGGCTGGCAGCCATCTTGAATTTCGGACCGCACCCAAAAACACTCGTTCTCGTCCCACGGTCATAACAAAGGTACCCAAGAAGTTTCGTAAAGATCGGTTCATAAATATGGCCTCTAGCCCGAGCCATAGCAGCTTGGCACTTACAGCTCTGAAAGTAACACTAAATAAATCAAAGTCAGTCTAATTTACATAATTTACGCACGAGAAAAAACCCGTATTATATGTGATGTATCCCATGGTACTAAACATTTATACAAAACTTTATTCAAATCAGAACTTTCATACAGAAGTTCTGTACAAAAAACTGATTTTTGCATCATCGGTACAAAATGGCCGCTGGCAGCCATCTTGAATTTCGGACCACACCTAAAAACACTCGTTCCCGTCCCAGGGTCATAACAAAGGTACACAAGAAGTTTCGTAAAGATCGGTTCATAAATACGACCTCTAGCCCAAGCCATAGCCAATTGTTGACGTATGGACAGACGGACAGATGGACAGACGGATGACGGGCCATGACAATAGCTCAAATTTGACTTCGTCAATGTTGAGCTAAAAATAGTGGGGGATATAAAAATAATACTTCGCAACATTTTTGGATCATTCTGTACAGAGTCAATCAATATATTGATCAGATATAATATTTTGACTTCTCAACATTTGGCAAGCACCATTAGAGAAAACAGCTTATCTGATATCAACTCACCACCTGCTTCTTGTGAATTCCTGTTTGAAAATTGTAAACATTTACCCAATGTAATGGACAGAAGCAGCAAGTGTTATTCACAAAAACGACAATTCAGAATTAAGTTAGGGCTGCTTGGTTTTTCAGTTTAGTTCTGGTTTTTGTGGTAAACTGAAAAACCAAATTGCAAGACACAGCAAAAACGACCAAACGTTTTTACTGTGTTTGTTAGTGCTGTGCAGTATACCAAATTTTCGGTACAGTTTCGCTATTACATGGATACCGAAAACCATACCAAAACCGAATCAAAATATCGCTTATTTCAGTATTTATATTTTTCTGCGGAATTGACAGAAAGTCAAATCATGAAGGTGGATCGTGAATCTAAAAGCCTGTGGGCTGCATATTTTGATCGAATTGATAAGAAAACGTGCAAATGTGAACCTTGTAAGCGACAGGTAGCAGCAGACACTGCGAATACGTTGGAGAAAGAAATAAACAAGTGATGACAGAAAAATAAAAAATGGTACTTCCGTTTCTGAAGAAATACGGCCCGGTTCCAGTGTTCCATGTCATTAACGCATTGCATGATTGCACATTTTCACAACTGGGATTATCATAGAGAGATTAATTACAGTTGCATTACTTCAATTTACTTGCATATTTGAGTGGATATTGGCCACTGGATTCACTGACAGAGGACATTAATCTTGTTGCCACCTTGAAAGATACGGGGGGAAGGACAGACCAAGAGTGTTACTAGTAGTGAAAACTTACTGAAAAGCGTTGAAGGTGAAGAACATATATGTTTCTTCTACCTGATTCACTGGGGGAGGGTCATAGTACAAAGGACATAGAGGCCAACTGATTAGCTTGACAAGTTATTTAATGAATCACTTGATTCAGTGTGATGATTCACACTTCACACTGAGTCGAGTGATTCATTAAATAACTTGCTAGATTAATCAGTTATCACAGTTGAATTCACTTGTCAAGTTCATGAGATATCAGTGCTGAACCTGTTAAGTTACTATATGGTTGAATGTTGGGAAATTGGGTCAGTTTGTGACTACTTTCAGTGTTCTGTGCATATACCGAATACCATACCAAAACCGAGGTATTTACCTGAAAAATACTGATACCGAACCTGAAATTTCAATACCGCACAGCTCCAGCGTTTGTGCAAAAAACGATCAAACTATCTTACTGGGAGGGAATTGGGACCTGTGACACTATGGATTCTTGTCACTTAGTCTATCTGGCAAAGTGGCAAATACATCATGTTCTCATTGTCACATTTACTCCCTTATTGATTTGTCTACCATTAATAAGGGAGAAAATGTGTCCATGAGAGCACAACGTAGATTAGATGAACTTTATCCAATTGCTACAATTTATGTCTTTTTCTGTCTGAATAGGCTGAGTAAGTGATCCCCTAGAACACCTAAGAATGATCAACGGTAAGTTTGGCTGAACCCACTGGAGATACTTACAAAGCAGGCCTGAATATAAGCAGACTGTCATCTGCAAAATGAGGTCCCCAGAGGGGAATGCACAGCAGGGTAGCATCGCAAAATTTACCCTCTGTGAACCTCAGTCTGAATCAAGGTCTCAAGCTAAAACAGAAAGATGTACCTAGAGGATAAATTGGCCCACTGTAAAGGATAGCATCAGCAAATTTTCACCCTCTGGGAATCTCATTTTGCAAATGACAGGTTGCTTATATTCAGGCTTGTTACAAAGATTTTGTGGTGAGTGAGGCAGGTTCAGGCAGCCAACAATGATGTAAAAACACTGTCAAGATAAAAGCATCCTACAAGTAGAGTTCTCAAAGAAAAGTTAAAAAATTTATTGTAATTTATATATTTTTTATACTTACCAATAACCCAGACTTAGCTGGTGCTAACTCCTTGAATTATAGGGCCAAACACAAATTTTGCCCCCCAATCCCCAAAATTTGCATCAAAAACCGAAATTCAATGTCCTATATGGTCCTCCATACTTTCTATCCACTGCGCATGCGCAGTGTCAAGGAGCTCTCGAAATTGGCGCAAATGTCATTCTTACAACCAGTGCCTGGTAAGCGTTATATAATTAGTGGGGAGGTATGAGTTCCCAACTCATGGGAGGGCCATCCCCGTCTGGGTCATTGGTAAGTATAAACAAGCCAAGACCAATACCAGGTCTGGACCTGCGTCGCTGCATGCAATGGCTGCACGGCAGATCTGAAAATTAGATACACGATACAACTCATCATTATGAAGCAACAGACCAAATATAAAATCATTACAACTCATCATTATGAAGCAGCAGACCAAATATAAAATCATTCCCTTTCATAGAAGCCAAGAAAACTTTGATGGAAGAAGTGTTTCGGATGGACTGACGGACGGAGTCGAGCGGTTACTAGACCTCCTCTGCCGCTGGCGACGCAGGTAATAAAAATATATAAATTACTATAAATTTTTTAACATTTTTATACTGTACCAATGACCCAGACTTAGCTGAATAGAAAAAAGGCTGGAGGGCCTAGGACATAAAAGAAAATCCAATAGACTCAATTCACTGAAAACAGAATTATCCCCTCAAGGAGAAGAGCAGCACAGGTTTTACATGTATCTTTCTTGTTTGTATCAAAAAAGAAAGACACAATACCATTCTGTAATTGAGCACAATAATCATCAATGATCTCTATTAACATCCAGTATAATCCCTTATACTAATCTTATTAAAGGAAAGTCAATAATTAAAGATAGTCCAGATAATGATACTTTTTATACTCATTAAAAAGTGTTCGAGGATTGTATATTAGCGCTCGTATGATCTGTGACATGTACAAATGTTTCACACCGAGCTATACTTTTAAAAATAAGAATTAGCTTTACACTTTAAAACCATCCCGGCACCGACTCGGAATTACTGACGGCATCGACTCGGAATTACTGACTCCAGAGGAGGTATTCCCTTGCTTTTCACTATAAAGCAGGTGATATAAGGGAACACCATCCCCCCCCCCCCCCTCATTTTCCCTAGCTATGGGTCAAATACCCCAGAGCGAAGAGGGCAGCAGGGCAGATACGCTGCCGGAACAGATACTTCATGCGCCGAAATCTTAAGCACAGACTGCTGAGTTGAAGATAATTTTTCATAAGCAGTACGGATAGTTAATTGAATCCATCTTGCAATAGAATGGACTGTAATGTCCCTACTTTTAGGCAGCAGAGACAGAAAAAGACGTTTACGTCCCTTTCTGATAAACTCATATCTACGTTTGTAAAAAATGTATAGCTCTAATAGGACAGATTAAAGGCCTATGTCCGCCTGAACACGGAAGAGCCTTAATAATAATAATAGGTTCCGGATACATCTAGGAGCCTGATTCTAGTCAAAAATCCAACCTTAGTAGTCAAGGTAATAGTATTACCTACACTATGAAAGTGAGAATCATCAACAGATATGCCTGAAGCTCACTAACTCTTCTAGACAAAGAGAAGGCTAAGAGAAAGCTGTCTTATAACATAAGAATTTGAAGTCCATTGTATCAAGAGGCTCAAATGGCGCTTCCTTAAGCTTAAGAAGAACCCAAGCTAAATTCCACTTAGGAATTAATCTAAGGGTTCTAAGTCTATTTATCGAAAAGTTTTCCGTAACTTAGATAAAGAGACTTTAGATCCAATCTGTAAACTATCATGATGTGCATAGGTATCAACAGAATGATCCCTACCACAAAAACCTTCCACTTAGCAGCATAATTTAGCGAAGAGGAGGTCCTCTTACAGTTAGAAATTGTGTCCACTTCTCAGCCTGTAAATTGCTTGCCGTGCAAGAAGGACCGCACAACGAAAATACGTGAAGGTTGAGACCTTGAGGGTTGTGAGCAGTGTGCACGATTTTCCCTGCGAAAGAAGATCCTCTCGTGGAGGAAGCTTCCGCAGCCTGTCCCATAGCAGACACCTGAAAAGATTTATCCATGGTCTCTGGGGGGACTGTCAAATTGTCGAACAGAATTTGAACATGCGAATTCTGAAGAATGTTCATTCATTGACGTAGCGCAAGCCATATTGACATCATTTCTTGATGTTTACTTGTTAGGAACTGCGGATCCTAAAGACCCTGGCACCCTGAATCTGTTGGGCTCAGAGTTGCGCCGCAACCTGTTTGACTCGCATCCGTCATTATCATTAAACTCGAATCCGGCAGTTGCAGTGGTACTCCTTGAGTTAACCACTGAAAATCTACCCACATCTGAAACCCTTGTTCACTTGATTCGACAAGACAATGTTCGATTCGAGCGAATGAGTCTTCACACTCCAATTCTGAGATAAAATATCTGTGGAGTGGACGAGTGCGTATCTGCTTCATCGGAATAATATTCACAGCGGGTACGCACAAACCTGTCAGTCTGATGAATTCTCTCGCTGTTACTACATCTCAGTGAAGGCAAAAGCGAGCGTAACAACTGACTAATATCGCTCTGATTAACGGCAGACGAATGAGATTGTTGTGCGTCTCTAAGCTCATTACCACGTGGGTGAATGAATAGGACGGCACTAGATCCGACTTCTTTTCGTTTACTAAGAAACCGAGATGTCGGAGTAATTGAAGCAGACTCTGAACATCGTTCTGAAGCATTAACTTGCTGCCGTAACCCTGAAGAAAGCCATCCAAGTTCTTCTTGGTAAGGTGATCTGCGTGAGATAATGCGTCTAAATTCTATTAGACAGTATTGCTGCCTCCAGTATACTGGAGTAATAGACATGGATGCCGGCAATGACAATTCCAGGTCTTCAGCCTAGTCGTCCAAACGCAGAGGAACTCTCGGCACGCCTAGTCCTGCCGTTTCAAAATTATGTCTTGCATTGATGAAAGGCCGCTAAATAGTGCTAGGCGATAAGAAACCTAACTTGCCAGTCTTTGAGGCTAGCTTGAATATAGTGTCATTCAAAAGTTCAAATGTCAATGACATTTCTGGACTGGGTCGGAAACTCAGGGACGGTGTCCCTAATCCGGCCAAAAAAGTCTGTGTTCAGTGACGCTTTCAGTTTCTTATCAGGTAACGCAGCATTTTTGTCCAGAGAAACAAATTCTAAAAGGTGATGCCGGATGAAATCTACGGCCTCCTTAAGTTGTTCAGAAAGGGAAAATTTCAGCTGTGCTGATTCCCTTTTATCATCTGCCTGGACCACATAATAATCTTGGACGTCCCTTACTGACTCTGCAGGGGAGCGAACCGACCCAGCTTGCTCAGATAGTTCTTTACTGAAAAAGTTTTTGATAGCTGCTGGGATGCAGTGATGAATTGAGCTATCTGCGATAGCAAGTCTGTCATTCCTGCATTTATATAATATGCGAACGTCCCAACTGGAAAGGCTTCGTGTCCTTGGCTAGTGGATGACGTGACCTGGTCGACGTGGAATCACCTCCTGGTCCTGCGAGGATTGGGGAAGGAGAAAACACATCCTCCACGACCCGCACCTCGCCCAGTCGACCTAGGGTCGCCTTGACCCGATATCTCAGGCCAGCATTACGACCCCTATGTGAGTCGCTACTCTGACGGTCTCTGGAGTAAGAAGTAGAGGCTTTGATCCTCTATAGGAACTTCCTTTGGACGTATTCACCCCTGAAGAACCTGCCTTACTCCTCCCTGCTGAGTCCGACTTTTTCAAAGCTGAATAATGCAGAGAATCTGGAGCTTTCTTAGTAATCTAATATAGATTGCAGCTGCTGGGATGCTGCGATGAATTGAGCTATCTGCGATGGCTAGTCCGTCACGGAGGCCTGTGGAGCCACGGTCTTACGTAATTAGTCGTTGGAAGCTCCAGGGTCGTTCATTCCTGCATTTATATAATATGCGAACGTCCCAACTGGAAAGGTCTCGTGTCCTTGGCTAGCGGATGGCGTGACCTGGTCGACGTTGATTCCCTGGTCAGCAAAGCAGGAGCTCCAAGGACGTTCATTCCTGCATTAATATCATATGCGAACGTCCCCTGGAAATCTGTGGTCACATAGCCAAGGTGCGGTCGTGTGTGCTGACGTGAGGATGAGGAAGCCAATAGAACAGCCGCGTCGGACTGTCTATGCGACGGAGCATCCCGAGCAGGAGGAGTGGACGTATGCTCCGACTAACGAACGAACATACAACAACATCGTGGCACAGATATTGCTGTAAGAGAGAGGGGGCCTCTCTCGTTCGCGGTCCGGATAGACCTGGACGAGCTAGCTAATGGACTGACAGGCTTCCTCCGTACTATCCTCGGATCCGTCGTCGCTGGGTGCACATGTTCAATGTTTATAGTGCTTGCATCACCCAAACTGCTTCCCTGGACTGCAAAGGACGAATCCTGCTGCCGAGCCATTCGATGAATGGTCGCTACACCGGACAAGCTAGCGGACGATCAATGTCGTCGATCCTACTAGGGACCATGACTGAGCAGTTAGCCGCAGTTAGCCGCTAGCCCAAATATACAGCAACGACGGAGACACACTTGTTGCAGACATCACGGAAACATTACCCTGTTCTTGTTCTTCTGAAAAAGAGATTGATAAACTAGAGTGACCTTGCGGACCCCCTCACCGCTAACAATATACCAACATTGTCATTCCAATTAGCACACACTGAGTAAGAATTAGTGCGAGTACATTGACTACAAGAAACACAATGAACATGAGAATCAGAGGAAGATTTCCTTTCATCACAATTTGAACAATATTTTTTCATCATGAAAAAATATAAACAGTCATAGTACTCGCACTAACCCTTGAAACAAAGATACATAATATAAATATGTAATAATAATAACAAAAAAGAAAGTGTGCATTGCAGAAATTGATCAAACTCCAAAAAAATTATTTCGTAGGTGTAAAGAGTGTTAAGCTGTTCATGAATAAGTTATATTGAACACAAAAACAGCTTTCCCCGTTAAAATTGCATTAACGTTAAATGATGTGCTGCACGTTTGTGAAAAGGCATGTTTTGCACGTGGAGAGTCTGAAAATTCATGCAGCAGTGTGAATCCTTAGGTATTTAAACACTAAAGTAAGGCCTTCCTATCGTTCACATTCAAACTTGCGCCGCTGTTAAAACGACTCCACATTAGCATGCCAAGATTGACAATGAATCAACGTCTCCTTGGGTACGATTCAAGCTGGCAGAACACACAGAGAGGTTGCCCAGCATTTGAACTCCCACCGTAACACTGTAGACAGGCTAGTCCATCGACATGCACAACATGATGACGTTCGAGACCGACCCCGCTCCGGGAGACCCCAAGTTACCATCCCTGCACAAGATCGGTATATCCGTGTCGTCCATCTCCAGAACCGGCAACAAACGGCAACGACGACAGCCAGGAACATCCCTAACCTGAGACGGATACATCCTCAAATAGTAATCAACCGGCTGAGAGAATACGGCTTACGTCCTCGAAGACCTGCAATTCGTCCGATTTTGACGTTACGTCATCGTCGTGCTCGACTGCAGTGGTGTAGACAACATCTCAGGCATCCCTTACACTGGTGGCGACATGTTTTATTCACAGATGAATGTCGTTTCCATCTTTCATCATCAGAAGGCCGCCAGAGAGAGTACAGACGTCGAAACGAACGCTACGCAGATCCATGTGTTGTGGAGCGAAACCGTTATGGGGGAGGGTCTCTCATGGTGTGGGGTGGCATCACTGCCCGTAACAGAACTGAGCTGGTCATTATTGATGGCAATCTCAATGCAGCCAGATATCATGATGAAGTGCTTACACCTGTTGTTGTCCCATTTCTGCAACGTCATGGCCCCGGCGTCATTCTACAGCAGGATAACGCCCGAACCTCCGCAGCTCGTGTTGTTCAACAGTATCTGCAGCAACAACAAGTGGATGTTCTTCCCTGACCCGCAAATTCGCCCGATATCTCACCCATTGATCACATATGGGATGAAATGAAACATCAGCTACACCGGCTTCCCCATGCACCGTCAATGCTTGTGGAACTCCAAAGGCTTATCAGAATATGGAACAACAGTAGTCGATGCAGATGGAGGTCATACCAGATATTGAGTGTGTGACTTTTGTGTTTGACCCTTAGTGTCTTTGACTCTCCATAGCACCAAGAGTATTCATCGTAGCGTAATGAAATTTCTCGTGTTGATCACAAATTGATTCATCTGTGATTGAATAAAATTTCCACGAATGAAAATGATATATATCTTTTTTTAGTGTTATTTTTTAGCATGCACACTTTCTTTTTTGGGAGGGTATATAATCCATTAAAACATTTCGAAAAAATAGTTTCCAAAAAAAAAAATTTTGGAAAAATTTTCAGAAGAGCCCAAGTTCCCAATGGGAACAATGAGCCCAAATGGATCCCAAAAAAGCCTAAGTGTGGACAAAATATTTAAAAATTTTTTTAAAAATTAATGCAACACTTCCGGACAATATTAATGTATCTGGCTATGAGCAGAACTAATAGAAGACAAGTAATCACTATCAGAAGTAACCGTTGTCAACATAAATGAAAGTGTCAATGACACTGTAGCTCAACTTGTCAAGACAAACACATGTACATGTGTAGTATGTGACACAGCAATGACAAACATCTAGGTAATGACCCAATAACAAAGGTACATATAAAGTATTGTAACGGTCTGTACATAAATGCTGACCGTTGCCTGTAACAAATGTATAGGTAAAGTATGGTAAAGGTGGGTGACAGTCAGATGCTAAACTAGAAAAAAATCTTTGAGTCCCAGAGTGGGTCTGACTGAACCCCAAAATATTTTTTCTCATAGCACAGTGATAACAAAGGCACCCCAAAACACACTCATTCCTGTCCCAAGGTGAAAACAAAGGTACCCAAGAAGTTTCGTGAAGATCAGTTCACAAATATGAGCTGTGTAGAAGTTGTGACAAAAAACTGATTTGACCTAATTTCGGTACAAAATGGCCACTGGCAGCCATCTTGAATTCTGGACTGCACCCAGAAACACTCGTTCTCGTCTCAGGGAGATAACAAAGGTACCCAAGAAGTTTTGTGAAGATCGGTTCATAAATACAGCCTCTAGCCCGAGCTGTATTGACATGTGCACTTACAGTGTATAAGTAGCACTGAATAAATCAAAGTTCATCTAATTTGCATAATTTCTGCACGAGAAAAAAACCTGTACTATATGTGATGTATTCCATGTTACTAAACATTCATACAAAAATATATTCAAATCAGAACTTTCATACAGAAGTTCTGCACAAAAGACTGATTGCACTAATTTTGGTACAAAATGGCTGCTGGTGGCCATCTTGAATTTTGGACCACACCCAAAAACACTTGTTCTCATCCCACGGTGATAACAAAGGTACCCAAGAAGTTTCGTAAAGATCGGTTCATAAATACGGCCTCTAGCCTGAGCCGTATATAGAAGTTGTGTACAAAAAACTGATTAGACCTAATTTCGGTACAAAATGGCCACTGGCAGCCATCTTGAATTTTGGACCGCACCCAGAAACACTCGTTCTCGTCCCAAGGTGATAACAAAGGTACCCAAGACGTTTCGTGAAGATCGGTTCATAAATACAGACTCTAGCCCGAGCCATATTGACATGTGTACTTACTGTGTGTTAGTAGCACTGAAAAAATCAAAGTTCATCTAATTTGCATAATTTCTGCACGAGAAAAAAACCCGTATTATATGTGATGTATCCCATGGTACTAAACATTCACACAAAAAATTATTCAAATCAGCGCTTTCATATGGAAGTTCTGTGCAAAAATCTGATTGCACCAAATTTTGTACAAAATGGCTGCCATCGGCCATCTTGAATTTCGGACCGGACCCAAAAACACTCGTTCTCGTCCCACGGTGATAACAAAGGTACCCAAGGAATTTCGTAAAGATCGGTTCATAAATACGGCCTCTAGCCCGAGCCGTATTGGCATTTGCACTTACAGTGCTGAAAGTAACACCAAAAAACATCAGAGTTAGTCTAATTTGCATAATTTACGCACGAGAAAAAAACCTGTATTATATGTGATGTATCCCATGGTACTAAACATTCATACAAAAAATTATTCAAATCATAGCTTTCATATGGAAGTTCTGTACAAAAAACAGATTTCTGCATCGTCGGTACAAAATGGCGGCTGGCAGCCATCTTGAATTTCGGACCAAACCCAAAAACACTCGTTCTCGTCCCACGGTCATAACAAAGGTACCCAAGAAGTTTCGAAAAGATCGGTTCATAAATACGGCCTCTAGCCCGAGCCGTATCCAATTGTTGACGGACAGCCGGATGACGGGCCATAGCATAAGCTCAAATTTGGCTTCGCCAAAGTTGAGCTAACAAAAGTGTACAAAAAACCGGAAACATGACTCCAGGCACTGTAACCATGGCCTAAAATCAGTCACCAATTTAAACACTATCCGATGTAAAACAGAGGCTTCCAGAGAAGAAACTGCAGTACATCGGATGGTAGATGCAGATAACAATGCCTAATCACCCAAGGGTGAGGACGTAAACATGGGGAAAAAACAGAATAATCATTCTGTTACCAAGCCAAAACTCCCAAGAAATTTTAGTAAAGAAAAATTCCAAAATTATGCCAAAAGCATGGGAGAATAGCAAGGGGGGTATTAAGGAAAGGGAGAGAGGAAACACTGAACAAACAATGGTAAGTTCATAGCCAGAATGACAACATAAGGCTCATGCCCCGAAATTAGGGAACATGAAATAATTTCGTAAAAAAATTATAAGTTACAGCCCTGAACACATTCTGCCACTGTTTCTTCCTCTCATCCTTTATTTCATCCTCAGATCCACCATTTCTTTCATAATTATGTGTCTGGCATCAATTAAACTGAGATTTACAAGCACAAATATCAGTGACATGTTACTGATTTTAGGGCCAAACAAAGAATGACATTTGCGCCAATTTCGAGAGCTGCTTGACCCTGCGCATGCGCAGTGGATGGAAAGTAAGGAGGACCATATAAGACATTGAATTTCGGTTTTGGATGAAAATTTTGGGGATTGGGGGGCAAAATTTGTGTTTGGCCCTATAATTTAAGGAGTCAGCACCAGCTAAGTCTGGGTCATTGGTACAGTATAAAAATATACCCTGGGTACAACGTTTTTAGAGCATTATAAATGGTGAAGTTTGTGGCTGTTTGGGGACCTAAGGGTTAATCATTTATATCTTTGCTGCCCACTTTAGAGGACTTCCACCCCAAGTGTTGGTTAGCAGCTCCTATTTTACTAACAGAAAGAACCTGATTCTTCAAGAATTTGGGGCTTTTGGGGCACTGCCTCCAGTCCATCTGGCTTAGCAACTTCTTCTGAACAAACTTGGAAAGGCAATCAAATTGTGCCCAGTTTACTGGATTTGGGTCAGTGGTTCTGAAGAAAACTGATATGCAAAAGCTAACGGATGATTGAAAGATGGATAGTGGACCAAAGTCAAGTAATGGCAATTATTCATGCTGACTTTCAGTAAGGTAAGCTTAAAACTGGTCCAAAAGATACACACTGTAAGGCACAATTTAAGGCTTAATGACTGTTGTCAGGTTCCTAGAGAGCCCTAAAACTTTCAGGCATTTCATGTCATGAAATGCCTGTGGGGGTCAGTCACTTAGTGAAATGACTAAAATTTCCAGTCATTTCATGAAATGACTAAAATTTGTGTCTAGGCATTTCACAAAATGACTGATACCTCGTGATTATTAAAATCATTATCCACCGTGGAAGACTGATGAAGGGATGGAAGAAAACATGTGTAACATAATTTTCAATAATTGTATTCATATGGAAATCACACATAAAAAAGGGTGAATGTACACAAAACAACAGAAGCAATACTGTTACATAACTGTTTTGATTTGAAACACTTGCACTTATTTGTTTGACATTTCTTCAGACCATTACAAGAACCCTTGATAAAACCCTGTCCACCACATATGAATGCCTTGATGGGATGTCTTGGCTTGCCATGCACAATGGATAATGTAGGCCACATGGTACACAGTTCAGTAATAATCTGAGCTGTAAACTCTGATCCAGTGTTGGATAGTAGAATAATGGGAGCATCTAAGAGTAGAAAGATGTAGGCCAGTTGGAATGCTACTTCTGCTGCAAGCTGAACTTTAACTCAATATAATCAGATATGTTGGCACTAATCTAATGAAATGAAATGAAGTATTGATGACTGATGTCTGGCAGGGCGGCAACGATTAATCGTGAAACGAATGTATCACGATTCATTCTCTGACGATATGTACCACAATTTGCTTGCACTGTATCACGAAACACGTGGACCCAAAATTTCATGAATATTTTGTTAATGACACTTCAAAAATGGCCTCATTGTTGACTATTCACATCCATTATATGTAGTTTGCCTTTGAAATAGGAATTGTAGAAGTTTAAATTTACATTGCTCTCGGGTATTTGTTAGCACTGATGCACAAACCATTAATCTTGCTTTTGAACCTTTATATACTATGATCCAACAAATTACAGTGAAACCCTGTTAATTGAATAGCCACTCTGCCAATGAAAATTATTCAATTAACAGGGATTGTGTCACTTTCCTGTATTCTTTATTTGCTTATGGATCCACAAGAGCTGGAAGCGTCGGCCAATAATCTTATTTGGTTCAAGTGTGTGCAGTGGCAGAAGGGTACTGGAGTCAGATCCTCTAGAACTATATGCTTAACTCGGGTCATGAGAATGAAGGTGGAATGCGTGGCCTCATACCACGACATCACAATCAGAGGCAACCACCATACCAAACTTTCAATTTCAACCGAAAACGTAAGCATGAATGTCTACATATAAAATGTTTGCACAGAGTACTGATATCTCAAAATGGGAGGATGGAAAGGGGTTTGCATTTCTTTCTTAAACAATCTATTTGTTTTTTGATTGCCATTGATACATAATTTGCAGTGTGTATCTTCATAGCAGATTTATGGATGTTCTATAGCAGGACAGATGCTTACAAGCAATGTGTGACACCCACAAAGTAGCTGATGTCCGAGTGCTTATGCACAAAAGTCACAGTTATGTTATAGCTTGTTCTGTTATGGCTAAAGTTATGGCTTGACAAGTCTCTGATGTGCCACATAGCATTTAAGCATCCATTTTCTACTAGCATATACATCAATCTGCAAACACAGATAAACACAACAAATTATGTTGTGTTGTAAACATATTTGCTCAAACCACTGCATGCCAAATAAATGGATGATAAATAGTAATATATAGGCCAGCTATGACAATTATAGCAAAATTTGAACAGTAAAAATACCAATGAGCCGGTTGATCACCCACCTCAAAGCTTTGTAGGACCCTAAACCCAACAGTGCAATATAAAAATATTGGATCCAAAGGCTAAGGGAAACTTGAGCAAACACACACACAGACTTAAAATATTGGATAATACAGAGGCCTATGTGACATTACCGGTTCCTTACCTCTACAAACACCACAGTTTATTAGTGATGATTTATCTTTTATGAAAGCCGTTGCCAAAATGCATCCAAGGTAATATACACATTGTATATTCCTGCAATTCTTGCTGTTGTTTTCGGATTTCTTTGATAGCAAGCCGACACTCATCACCTGAGTGAATATGGTTGTCTCTTAATTTCCACCAGTGCTCGGTGAAATTTGACAAGATCAAACGGAAACTATGAATTACTCAAGAAGAGTAATGTCAATAGAAATATCTTAAATCTGGATGATGAATTGAGGAAATCTCGACAATTTTTTTTTTAGGTGTGACCATCGGCAAGAGCCGATCCTACACACCCGACTACTGATTGTCAACTGTTGGGTGCTTATCGACCGACAGCCGATTTATTCCGATTAATCACCTCATCACTACAGTTTACATGTATAATTTCAATTAATCAAAAGTAATTACCTGAATATATTAGGTTCTGCTCCACAGTTTTCCAGGCATTTCCAAAAATGACATGCCATACACTCTCTTCAAATGTAAATATTCTTTAACTTAGTTATCTAACCCGTAACATGCATTACATTTTCCAAATCCACTAAAAACATATAACACTATCTGACTAAGTAGAAATAAACAATCTGAATGTGGGTGAAATAATTTATTATCAAATGTAAGGCTTCAACCTGAAAAATTGCATGAGAAAATGCTGATACCAGTCATTTTCAGCCACCCAGCAGCCTCAAAAGCAGAATTTTCCCACTACCCCTGTTTACCTATATGTAACCCTGGAGCATATAACCCAGATTCTAAAATGTGGAAAACAAGAGGCTCTGAGAGCCTGTAATCGCTCACCTGGCAGAACTACATATCCCTCAGTTATACTTATCAAAATTGAAGAATGCAGCTGGCTGCCATGCTCCTTCATCTGTGAAAAACAGAATGATGAATGTTTTCAGAGGACTTTCCATACATTATTTGTGCCAAATATGGTTCACATCGGCTCAGTAGTTCCAGAGAAAATGAAAATGCGATTTCCCATAGGGTTTCAATAGTAACTATAAGCCGCAATTGCAGCCATGTTTGCAACCCGATCAACATTAAATAAGGATCGTTGGTAGAGGGTTTCATGTCACATTTCAAAACATTTGGCACTGCTGTTTCAGAGGAAAAGATTTTTCAAAATCCACCAATCAGAATCAAAGAATGCCTCTGGCGGCCATGTTTTCCATCCCATGGGAATAAAATGAGGAACGTTTGTAGAGAACCTCCCATAGATGATTTCTGCCATGTTTGGTTCACATCGGCTCAATAGTTCCAGAGAAGAAGATGAAAATGTGATTTCCCATAGGGTTTCTATAGTAACTATAAGCCGCAATTGCGGCCATGTTTGCAACCCAATCAACATTAAAAGAGGATGGTTGGTAGAGGGTGTCCCAGTCATCAATAATGCAAAGTTTCAAAACATTTGGCATTGTGGCTTCAGAGGAAAAGATTTTTCAAAATCCACCAATCAGAATCAAAGAATGCCTCTGGCAGACATGTTTTCCATCTGACGGGAACAAAATGAGGATCGTTTGTGGAGGACCTCCCATAGACCATTCCTGCCAAGTTTGTTTCACATCGGCTCAGTAGTTCCAGAGAAGAAGATGAAAATGTGATTTCCCATAGGGCTTCTATAGTAACTATAAGCTGCAATTGCAGCATTGTTTATTAACCACTCAACATTAAATAAAGATCATTGGTAGAGGGTGTTCCAGTCACCAATCATGTGATGTTTCAAAACATTTGGCCTTGTAGTTCAGAGGAGATTTTAGAAAATCAACCAATCAGAATCAAAGAATGCTTTTGGCGGCCATGTTTTTCAACCGACGGGAACAAAATGAGGATCGTTTGTAGAGGACTTCCCATAGACCATCCCTGCCAAGTTTGGTTCACGTCGGCTCAGTAGTTCCAGAGAAGAAGATGAAACTGTGATTTCCCATAGGGTTTCTATGGTAATTATGAGCCCTAATTGCGGCCATGTTTGTAACCCGATCAACATTAAATGAGGATCGTTGGAAGAGGGGGTCCCAGTCATCATTTATGTGTAGTTTCAAAACATTTGGCCTTGTAGTTGCAGAAGAGAAGATTTTTTAAAACCTACCAATGAGAATCAAAGAATGGCTCTGGTGGACATGTTTTTCATCTGATGGGAACAACATGAGGATCGTTTGTAGAGGACCTCCCATAAACCACTCCTGCCAAGTTTGGTTCACACTGGCTCAGCGGTTCCAAAGAAGAAGATGAAAATGTGAACAAGTTTACGGCCTGCGATGGACACCAAGTGATGGCAATAGCTCACATGGCCCTTTGGGCCAGGCGAACAAAAAAATTGTATGTTTCCATCTCATTTTTGAGTTACAAGCCTGGTGACAACTCCGTGTAAAAACAACATTTTAAAAAATAGTCAGTTTTTCAAAGCCACTGTTTCCCATAATTCCTCTGGTAATTTACTCCTACATGTATGCATCCGACTCCAACTGTGACCAAAACTTCAAGTTCTCTTGTCCAACAACTAGCCTAATGTAATCATACATCCGATACTAACAATATATCTCCACTTCACATGGCATTATTTTCAACACATGCCTTATGCAGTGTGCAAAAATTTCAAATATGACTCTAACCGACTGACCGTTCACGTGGTTTGGGAATGGTTAACCAAACGTTCGGCAAACTAAAAATTCATTAACAAGTATTCATATATTGCGTGGAATTGAAATGTACATATAGCCTCTCAAGGAAAAAGTCTAAACATCTATCAAGACACAAGGAAGGATGGTTAACTGGATGGTCTAGGAGGATGCTGGAAGCCCATATTCATCTCCATCGATTTGAATTGTTATAATTTATGGGAGAATGCCTATAGGCACTCACCCATAAATTGTAACAAGACAAAAACATGCGAACAAATCTTGAGGCTGAGAAAAAATTTAGTGCTCTACCAGTTACATTAAGTTACTCAGATTTTACCACTGAAGATGCAATATTTGTCTAACCGGTCATCCGTTGGCGTCGATTTCAATTTACGTAACCACCACGCGAACGAAACGAGCGTTCTCGTCAAATTTTGTACTCTGCTTATGTTTAGAATTTTACCCCTGTGCAATAGTGCAAAACTGTAGAGCAGAACTTTTATTTTAATTTTCAAGGACTTATGACATTTTCAAACAAAGTCTGATTTTCAAACACATGCAAGGACCAGGAATTTCTGTTTTAACCCATAGGATTTAGAGGAGATTTCTTTTTACATTTTTGGTCCACTTGGGCAGTCGACATCCTGCTGCTTTTCAGTTATTTCTAAGGCAGCCAAGAATTGGCAAGATACGACTGCCAAGGTACTTATGAGTGTAACTTGTAAGTGTATCTATAGACTGTATGTTGGGACACCTGTTCTACTGCCGTAAAAATGATCAAATGTCAGAATTAGGTCTTAAAGGGTTAAAATTCAAGCACTTTCATTACCTGCAAGAACTGTGATTTTCATCACAGAGAATGACTTGCTGACATTCACGTTTGTTTTGCCTGCAATCAATAATACGAAGACTTCTGATAATAATATATAATTACTTACTGTGTGTAGCTAACCATTCATTATATTCCAGGCAAGGAGGTAGTATTGCTAACTTGAAAAAATCTGCATCGATAACTTTTTCCAATACAAATGAGTCTTCAAGATACTGTCTTGGACAATCATCTGTACTTGTCGCAGTAGTTAGTGAATCCTTCTCTTTCCTTTTCCCCTTCCTGTTGAAGATAATAAGAAACTTAAGATGACAAATAGCGCCCCCCAAGCAGCAGCTACAGAATTTCAAACTAGAGCTGGGGGCCAGGGGTGGCTAATCCCAACGACGAAAAACTGCTCTGAAACAGAGACCAGTGGAAAACAGGAAATTTGTAAGTTAAAAGTCACTGTTACCTTGAACTTCAGCACAATGACCACCCTCCCACTTATTTTTAAGAATTGGGGCAAAAAATTAAAATAAAAAATTTTGATATCACATGTTTTCTGTTAAGAGTTAAAATCTGTTCGTGGGGAAATAGGCTAAATAATACAATGTGTCCACAAAAGTTAAAAAATTAATAGTAATTTATATATTTTTTATACTTACCAATGACCCAGACATAGCTGGTGCTAACTCTTAAAATATAGGGCCAAACACAAATTTTGCCCCCCAATCCCCAAAATTTGCATCTAAAACCAAAGAAAACATGTCCTGAATGGCCCTCCACACTTCACCTCTACTGCGCATGCACAGTGTCAAGGACGTTCCGAAATTGGCGCCATTAATCATTCTAATAACCAGTGCCTGGTAAGCGCTATGTACTCAGCGGGGAGGTAAGAGTTCCTAACTCCTGGGAGGGCCATCCCCTTCTGGGTCATTGGTAAGTATAAAAAATATATAAATTACTATAAATTTTTTAACATTTTTATACTGTACCAATGACCCAGACATAGCTGAATAGTAAAAAGGCTGGAGGGCCAAGGACATAGAGCAAGATGGAATACGCTCAATTATATAAAATACAGTTATCGCCTCTAGGGAAAAAGAAGTATTAGGCCTTACATGTATCTTTCTTATTTATGATAAATTAGAAAAAAACAACACCTTCCAAAATTGAGCATCATACATCCATGTACTCTATTAATATCTAGTATAATCCTTATACTAATAATTTTTAAAGTAAGCCAATGAATAAAGTAAGTCTAGAGAATAGAGACTCTTTATACTCCTTAAAAGTGTCTGAGGATTGTATAATCATGTCCGTTGACACGTGCTATATTCAAAAGCTATACTTTAAAAACTAAGACTTGAATGAATTTTTAAAACATAAACTTCTCACTAAACAACCATCCCAATAACAGCTCAGAATTACTAACTCCGGAGGAGGTATCCCCTTGTTTTCATAGTAAAACAGGTGACCCAAGGGAACACCCTCCCCCCCCCCCCTTTTTCTTGCCCTGGGTCAAATAGCCCAGAGCGAAGAGGGCAGCAGAAGGGAGTCACTGCCGAAACAGACAGCCTACCTAGCTATAGTAGCAACTGTTAAGTGAATGACATTCTGAGCAGTAGATAATAGACCTAACAATAGAGGCCTCCAGAAATGGACTCAATATTTCTGAGATAAAAATTCATGAATGTGGATGGCTGAGCGCAATGAGCAGCCTTCAAAAATCTATAATAGCGACACTATTAATGTAAGCCCAAGATGTAGAAAAACTCTTACTTCATGAGTCGAAATCTCAAACACAACTGCTGAGTCAAAGATATACCATAAGCAGTATCGATAGTTAATTGAATCCATTAGCAATAGAATGGAGCGTAACGTCCTTCTATTAGGCATCAAAGACAGAAGAAGCTTACGCCCGTAGTAATAAACAGATATCTGTTTATAAATACATAAACTCTAACCGGACAGAGTAAAGGCCTATGCCCGTACGAAGACGGAAGGACCTTAATAACAAAAGGTTCCGGATATTAATTAGGAGCCTAACTCTTATGCAAAAATCCAACCTAAATAGTAAAGGAAGTAGTGATTCCGAAACTACGAAAGTGAAAATCATCCACCGATAGTGCATGAAACTCACTGACTCTTCAGTAAAAGAGAAGCCAACAGAATTACTGTCTAAAAGGTCAGAATTTGAAAACTACTGTTTCCAGAGGCTCAAATGATTACTTAGCTAAATAAAAACCGAAGTTAAATTCCATATATGAATTTAATCTAATGATTCTAAGTCTATTTATCAAAAAGTTACTAACTGACTTAGATAAAGAGACATAAGACTCAATTGTAAACTATCATAGAGTGCATAGGTATGAGGTAACATAAACATATAACCTTAATAATAACAGGCTGCAGTAGATCTTGTCAAACAAGTATACTAAAAAGTTGCAATGACTAGTATGGAGGGATCAACAATATCAACATAGTGATCCCTACACCAACGACGGAAGAGCCTCCACTTTAGCCGCATAGAATAGTGAAGAAGAGGTTCTCCTATGGTAAGAAATCGCGTCCAAAGCTCGTCCAGTACAATGCTTACAATGCAATAAGGACCACACAACGGAATATGTGAAGGTCGCGACCTTGCGGGTTGTGATAAAGATGACACGATTTTACCCAGCGAAAAAAGATCCTCTCATTGAGGAAGATTTCGCGTTAAGTCCCACAGTAGACATCAGAGTAAATTTACCCACGGTCTCTGTGAAGACAGAGATGCTATCAACAGAAATGTATTGTGGTTGTTTATCTTAGCAATACTTGCTGAAACAACAGCGCAGTAAGATACGCATATCCTATCATTCCGTCCTATTAGATCAATAGAGCGTTAACAACATTAGCTCAGAGGTCCGGACAAGCAAACACATACGTCTGCAATTGACAAGCAAGTTGTGTCGTAAATAAATTATCATTGGGCGCTCCCATTGATAGCAAATCTGATTGAATACTTGTTTGTTGAGAGTCCATTCTGACGGCAACAAGCGACCCATAAGTGAACGGGAGTCCAGTAAAACAATCAGACGACCCGGAATATGACGGACCGAAACAGAACTTGGTGTACTATAACAAACAGAAGGATTCTTTCCATTAAATTGAATAACGGAAACGAATGAGTGCCTCCCTGGTTCTGGAGATACGCCACTACTGTCGAATTAACGGACAGGATTTGGACATGCGTTTCTGAATAATGTTCATCCAATGACATAAAGCAAGCCTAAAAAAACATTATTCCGCGGAAGATAAGTGCTTGCTTAGAGACTGCGGAACCCAAAGACCCTGGCACTTCGAATCCGTTGGAATCAATATTATATCCCAACCTGTTTGACTGGTAACCGTCATAATTATAAAACTCGGATCCGGCAACTGCAGTGGCACTCTCTGAGTCAACCACCGAATGTTTGCCCCAGTCTGAATCTCTTGCAACACTAGATAGACAAGAGAATGTGTAAATCGAGCAATTCATGGATTGCTGAAAAGTTGCCGTCGAAGAGAAGCTTCTCCGAGAACGAAGCGACTCTGAGAGAGTTCTTCAACTTACTATCCACGCACGTGGATGTAGCTAGGGCTGCGTCACGTCTAACCAACTCCAATCAGCCACTGAAGGGCGGAGTTATACGTGAACAAACTACTGCCCTCAAAAGAAATCACATTGAGGATAATATCCCGTAATTCTTTCTCTTGAAGACGTAATGATAACGCCTCAGTAAGGTGGATTACATATGATAAAGCGTCTAAGTTAAGTCTATTAGACATCATTGTCGTTTCCAACATTGTGGTTGGAAAAGACATAGACGGCGAAAAAGAATATTTCCAGTCTTTAACCACGCCGTCTAGACGAATATGAACTCTCGGTATGCCCTGTTCTGCCAAAATAAATTATTCGTATAAATGATAAAAAGGCAGAAATGAGCATTGCGGACAAGAAACTAAACTATCATGCTTGGTAGCAGGCTTATATGTACATGTATATATAGCGTCGATAAATAATACACATGTTCTAATGACATTATTGGACTGTGTCGGTAAGTCAGGGACAATGTCCCTGAACCGATCCAAAATTCCGTGTCCAATGACGCTATAAGTCTCTTATCCAACATCGCAGCAATGTAGTCCGAAATAACAATCACTGGAAGATAATGCCGGAAGATATGAATGGCAGCTTCCAATGCTACGAAAGGGAAAACTCGAAATCTTTCGAATCCCTTTCGCCATCCTGTCGGACCCTATAAAGCGTTCGGTCGTCCGTACCTGATGCAACCGCGGACCGCACCGACCCAGCGCCGTCAGATAATTCCTGATTCGACTAAGAAACTGTCGATTGCTGGGATGCTGCGAAAAAACTGTGCTAACTCGGATAGCACGTCCGTCACTGAGGCCTGTGGAGAAGCGGTCCTACAATGCATTGCCGCTGGAAGCTCCGTGATCGTTACCCCGTGCATACTACTAATATGCGAGCGAACGGAGTGTATAGGCCTTGTGTCCCTTGGCTACCGGATGGCAGGACCTGTTCGCCGTGGAATCACTGAATGACGAAACTGATCGGATACTCGAGGTCACGTAGCCAATGCGCGGTCGTGTGCCCTGCTGTGAGGATGAGGAAGCATTATCGACAGTCTCTCGGACTGTCAATATAACGGAGCGTCCCGACCGACGGACATATGCTCCGAATGTAAAATCTCTGAACCACAACATGCGGTCCCCTATGTTGTTGGACGAGAGAGGGACCTCTCTCGCTCACAGCCCGGACGGACCTGGACAAGCCAGGAACCGGACTAACAGGCTTCCTCCGATCTGTCCTCAATCCGCCGTCACTGGGTGAGTACTAAAGTAATTATAGTGCTCGCATCACCCAAATCTCCTACCTAGACCGCAACGGACGAACCCGGCAGCCGAACCATTCGATGAATGTACGCTACACCGGGTGAGCTAGCGAATGTCACTCCGTCGATCCTGCAAGGGACCTCTTAGGCGATAGACATAATCCATGAGCACTTATTGCCGCTAGCTCTTCATTAACTATGACGACAGAGGCACACTTTTGAAAGACATCTCCGTAACTTTGCGAACAAGAAACCAGAAATGCTTGGTAATAGCAAGCATATAATAATAAATATATAGCGTCGTTCAATAATTCGAAAGTTTGTGTGACATTATTGGACTATGTCGGAACTGAGGGATGACGTCCCTGAACCGAACCAAAATTTTCTAAGTCCACCGACGCTATCAGTTTCTTATCCGGCATCGCAGCATTCTGGTCCGACGAAAGAACCTGTAGAAGATCAAGTCAGATGACATACACAACAGCATATGTTGTTCCGAAAGGGAAAGCTCGAAATCCTCCGAATCCCTTTCGGTATCCCGTCGGACCGGATGAAATTTTCGGACGTCCGTACCCGCTTCCGCGGAGCGTCCCGACCCAGCATCGTCGGATAAAACATATGCGACAGATTCAGTTGATGCTGGGATGCTGCGATAAGCTGTGCTATTTAGGAAAGCACGTCCGCCCCCGAGGCCTGTGCAGTAGCGGTCTTACGATGCATTGCCGCCGGAAGCTCAGTGTACGTTGACTCCCGCACACTTTCCTATGCGAACGTCCGGAGTCTGCAGGCCTCGTGTCCCTGGCTACCGGATGGTGTGACCTGGTCGCCAATGATTCTCTGACTGGCGAAGCTGACTGGATATCCGAGGTCACGTAGCCACCATGAGAATGAGGAAGCCTTATTGACAGTCTCTCCGGACTGACTATATGTCGGAGCATCCCGAGCGACGGACGTATGCTCCGAATGCGAAACATTTTGTACCACAACATCTGGGGCCAGATGTTGTTGTACGAGAGAGGGGCCTCGCCGTCCGGATGGACCAGAACGAGCTATGAACTGGACTAAAAGGCTTCCTCCGTTCTCCCTCTAATCCGCCGTCACCGGGTGTGCATTTGGTTGATTTATAGTGCTCACATCACCCCAAAACTCCTCCTAGACCGCAACGGAAGAACCCGGCTGCCGAACCATTCGATGAATGGACGCTACACCGGGCGAGCTAGCGGACGTCAAAGGCCGTCGAACCTACTAGGGTCCTCTTAGGCAATTGGCGTATTTACATGAGCACTTTTCCGCTAGCCCTTCATTAATTGTGACGACAGAGGCACACTGTTGGAAGACATCACAGATACATCACCCTAATCTTGATCGTCTGAAATAGAAATTGATAAAGTAGAGTGACCCTGTGGGGAAAGGACCGGAATGTCCAATTCCCCACTAACATACCGTGACATACGCTTCCCATTTTGTCATCGAAATCATACGATACAGAACAGGAGTTAATGCGAGTACACTGACCACATATAGAATGATTATAAAAGTCAGAGGAAGACTTCCTCTTATTACAATTGATCAAAATCCTTTCAATGTGAAAAGAAAACAAAGTCCTGGTACTCGCACCATCCACTGACAATCAAAATACATAATAATAATATGATCCATTAATATAGAAAAATAATTGAAATCAAAATATTTTGAAAAAATATTTTTTCAGAACAGCCCAAGTTTCTGAAAAGTAACGTTGAGCCCCAATGGATCCCAAGCCTAAGTGTGGACAAAAATTTTAAAAATATTTTAAACAATTTATTCAACACTTACGAACAATAATAATGTATCTAGTTATGATTAAAATAACATCAAGATATTATTTTCAAGAAATCCCCCCCTCACACAGAGGGCTGTTGTAAATGTAAACAATGAGTGTAAAAACACTAAAATAAGACTCCAGGCACCCAGGCCCGAAATCAGTTACCAAAAATACACCATCTGATGGATGCAAAACAGAGACTTCCAGGGAAGAAACTGCAGAACATCAGATGGTAGATGCAGAACACAATGCCTAACCACCCGTAGGTGAAGACGTAAACATGGGGAAAAGAACAGAATTCATTCTGTTATTCAGCTAAAACTCCCAGAAATTTTAGTAATAATAATTACAGAAACTATGCCAAAAGCATGGGAGAATAGCAAGAGGGGACTTAAAGGAAAGGGAGAGAGGAAAACACTGAAAAATCAGTGTAACTAAATAACAAGAATGACAACAAAATGGCTGCTGCCTCAAAAATAGGTAACTTAACATAATTTTATTAAAAAATTTTAAGTTACAGCCCTGATAATATTCTGTCACACATTTTTCCTCTCCTCCTTCTCTATCCTCCTTAGAATCACCATTTCACTAATATTTATGTGTCTGGCATCATTTAAACTGAGATTTACAAGCACAAAGATCAGTCAGATGTTAACTGATGAAGGGCCAAACTTAGAATGATTAATGGCGCCAATTTCGGAACGTCCTTGACACTGCGCATGCGCAGTTGAGGTGAAGTGTGGAGGGCCATTCAGGACATGTTTTTTTTGGTTTTAGATGCAAATTTTGGGGATTGGGGGGGCAAAATTTGTGTTTGGCCCTATATTTTAAGAGTTAGCACCAGCTATGTCTGGGTCATTGGTACAGTATAAAAATATGAGAACACCATAAATTACAAGCTGTAGCATTCCAAAACGTCAAACTAATCAAACTTCACTTTCAGAGAATTGGTACGTAAATAACATAATTCAGACTTCAAAGGCCAGTAATGCTACTCAATGTCTTTTCACTCATGCATTCCATGGAGAATCATTTGAATGATTTACGATTGCTCCATTGAAGTTGCATTTCATGTATTATACCAAACTCAAATAAATCTGATTATTGCTGCAAACAGCTTATTCGAAAAATCAGATAATATTTTTTTATTCCTGACTTATTGTGTACCAGTGGAGTAAACATTGTGCAGATGTTCATTGATGTTTTTTCTTGAAAACATTTTCCAGGCGGGCTTGGCCATTTAAGGCTGGCGATTGCCCTCGCACCGTACGGCCCATCTTATTTTGGCCCGGGGGGGGGGGGGGCATTTTATCGCCCGCCTTCCCCCATTCCATTTCATAGTGCAACCTGTCTTCTCCAATGTATTTTTAGTAAATGTAAATCCTATTTTTGCACTTAAACATGGAGCAAACACTCATCAACTCATGTTATAAGGGGAGGCCAGCACAAACTCAATCATTCAATGTCATTGGTTTTTCATTCCATAACCCCTCTAGAAACAATTTGCGCTATACACAATGTGCAGTTGTTGTATTTATGTTGGATTTTCCCAAATGTTATCAGCACGTTCAGGAAAACAAAACATAAATACAACTGTGCATGTGTATGGCGCAAACTGTTTGAGTCACAAATGTAGACCCCACTGGGAAGGTTGGGAAATAAAATGAGACAAGCCGAGGCGAAGTCAAAATAAATTCTTTAATAATTCAATCAGAACAAATCAAATTGGAGTGTACTTACGTGAAACTAGCAGTAACAAACATCGCTTGGGGGCTGTTCCTGCCTTATTTTGGAACCTTGGCGAATGGCGTGACCAGGCACTGTTTTTGCGGGTGGCTACATGTACTTTGAAACCAACTAAATAAAGGTAATGACAAGGTCTTCAGGGCTAAATTTAGCTGAGGTTGATTCTGACTGGATTGAATTATATGAAACGCAATTTCATGACGACTGGAGACAAAGAAAAACAACATTAAGTACTTGGGGAAAATTTGCAAATATTCAAACACTGCGGCTTTGTCACGCTTCATCAAAATAATGTGCAGCAATTACAGAATAAATATATTCTAAACCCATTTCGAAAAGAAAATTCAAAGCCCCACACCGGATTCTATACGAAATTCAGCATTTAATTTAGTAATGGGGAGGTAACTCTGGAGTCATTTTTGGTCCCAATGCTGGGAAATTCCCGCAAAAGTTAAAAAATTTATAGTAATTTATATATTTTTTATACTTACCAATGACCCAGACTTAGCTGGTGCGAACTCCTTAAATTATAGGGCCAAACACAAATTTTGCCCCCCAATCCCCAAAATTTGCATCAAAAACCGAAATTTCAGTGTCCTATGTGGTCCTCCAAACCTTATATCCACTGCGCAAATTGGCTCCAAAAGTCATTCTTATAACCAGTGCCTGGTAAGCGTTATGTAATCAGCGGGGAGGTATGAGTTCCCAACTCATGGGAGGGCCATCCCCGTCTGGGTCATTGGTAAGTATAAAAAATATATAAATTACTATAAATTTTTAAACATTTTTATACTGTACCAATGACCCAGACTTAGCTGAATAGAAAAAAGGCTGGAGGGCCTAGGACATAAAGGAAATTCCAATAGACTCAATTACATGGAAACAGAATTATCCCCTCAAGGAGAAGAGAACAGGTTTTACATGTATCTTTCTTGTTTGCATCAAAAAAGAAAGCTACAGTACCATTCCGTAATTGAGCACAATAATCATCAATGATCTCTATTAACATCCAGTATAATCCCTTATACTAATCTTATTAAAGGAAAGCCAATAATTAAAGATAGTCCAGATAATGAGACTCTTTATACTCATTAAAAAGTGTCCGAGGATTGTATATTAGCGCTCGTATGATCCGTGACATATACAAATGTTCCACACCGAGCTACACTTTAAAAATATTATATGAATTAGCTTTACACTTTAAAACCATCCCGGCACCGACTCGGAATTACTGCCTCCAGAGGAGGTATTCCCTTGCTTTTCGCTATAAAACAGGTGATATAAGGGAACACCATCCCCGCCCCCCCCCCCCCCCCCCCCCTTTCCCTTGCTCTGGGTCAAATACCCCAGAGCGAAGAGGGCAGCAGGACAGATACGCTGCCAGAACAGATACTTCATGCGCCAAAATCTTAAGCACAGACTGCTGAGTTGAAGATAATTTTTCATAAGCAGTATGGACAGTTAATTGAATCCACCTTACAATAGAATGGACCGTAACGTCCCTTTCTGATAAACTCAGATCTACATTCGTAAAAACGTATAGCTCTAACAGGACAGATTAAAGGCCTATGCCCGTCTGAAGACGGAGGAGCCTTAATAACAATAGGTTCCAGATACTTATAGGAGCCTGATTCTAGCCAAAAATCCAACCATAGTAGTCAAGGTAATAGTATTACCTACACTATGATAGTGAGAATCATCAACAGATAGTGCCTGAAGCTCACTAACTCTTCTAGCCGAAGAGAAGGCTAAGAGAAAGCTGTCTTATAACATAAGAATTGAAGACCACTGTATCAAGAGGATCAAATGGCGCTTCTTAAGCTTAAGAAGAACCCAAGCTAAATTCCACTTAGGAATTAGTCTAAGGGTTCTAAGTGTATTTATCGAAAGGTTTTCCGTAACTTAGATAAAGAGACATAGATCCAATCTGTAAACTATCATTATGTGCATAGGAATCAACAGAATGATCCCTACCTCACAGTGAGAAAACCTTTCACTTAGCAGCATAATTTAGCGAAGAGGAGGTCCTCCTACAGTTAGAAATTGCGTCCACTGCTCATCCTGTAATTGCTTGCCATGCAAGAAGGACTGCACAACGAAAATACGTGAAGGTTGAGACCTTCCGGGTTGTGATGCAGTGTGCGCGATTTCCCCTGCGAAAGAAGATCCTCTCATGGAGGAAGCTTCTGTGGCATGTCCCACAGCAGACACCTGAGAAGATATATCCATGGTCTCTGGGGTGACAGAGATGCTACCAACAGAATTTGCAGTGAGATTGCTTTATCTTGAGCAATATCTGCTGAATCAATGGCGCTGGAGGATATGCGTATCCTATCATTCCGTCCCAAAAGATCGAGAGAGCATCTACTGCAAACGCTCGAAGATCTGGACACGGCGACACATACGTCTGCAACTGATAGTTGAGATGCGTCGAAAATATGTCTACCATTGGACGATCCCATTAGTAGCAAATCTGATTGAAAACTCATTGTTGAGAGTCCATTCTGACGACAACATACGACCTATCCGAGAAAGGGAGTTCGCTAGAACATTCAGACGACCCGGAATATGACAGACCGATAGAAGAACTTGATGCTCTAGGACAAACAGAAGGATCCTTTCCGTTAAATTGAATACTGGAATGGAATGAGTGCCTCCCTGGTTCCGAATATATGCTACTACTGTCGAATAGTCAGACAGAATTTGAACATGCGAATTCTGAAGAATGTACATTCATTGACGTAGCGCAAGCCATATTGACATAATTTTTTGCTGTTTATGTACTTGTTAGGAACTGCGGATCCTAAAGACCCTGGCACCCTGAATCTGTTGGGCTCAGAGTAGAGCCCCATCCTACTTGACTCGCCTCCGTCATTATCGCTAAACTCGGATCTGGCAGTTGCAGTGGTACTCCTTGAGTTAACCACTGAAAATCTACCCAAGTCTGAATCTCTTCTTCACTTGGTTCGACAAGACGATGTTCGATTCGAGCAAATGAGTCTTCACACTCCAATTCTGAGATAAAATATCTGTGGAGTGGACAAGTGTGTATCCGCTCCATCGGAATAATATTCACAGCGGGTCCGCACAAACCTGTCAGTCTCATCAATTCTCTCGCTGTTACTACATCTGAGTGAAGGTAAAAGCGAGCATAACAACAGACTAATATCGCTCTGGTTAACGGCAGACGAATGAGATTGTTGTGCGTCTCGAAGCTCATTCCCACGTGGGTGAATGAATAGGACGGCACTAGATCCGACTACTTTTTGTTTACTAAGAAACCAAGACGTCGGAGCAATTGAAGCAGACTCTGAACATCGTTCTGAAGCGTTAACTTGCTGCCGTAACCCTGAAGAATGCCGTCCAAGTTCTTCTTGGTAAGGTGATCTGCGTGAGATAATGCGTCTAAATTCTATTAGACAATTTTGTCGTCTCAAGTATGCTGGAGTAATAGACATGGACGCCGGTAATGACAATTCCAGGTCTTCAGCCTAGTCGTCCAAACGCAGAGGAACTCTCGGCATGCCTAGTCCTGCCGTTTCAAAATTATGTCTTGCATTGATGAAAGGCCGCTGAATAGCGCTAGGCGATAAGAAACCTAATTTGCCAGTCTTTGAGGCTAGCTTGAATATAGCGTCATTCAAAAGTTCAAATGTCTATGACATTTCTGGACTGGGTTGGAAACTCAGGGACGGTGTCCCTAATCCGGCCGAAAAATTCTGTGTCCAGTGACGCTTTCAGTTTCTTATCAGGTAATGCAGCATTTTTGTCCAGAGAAACAACTTCTAAATGGTGATGCTGGATGAAATCTACGGCCACCTTAAGTTGTTCGGAAAGGGAAAATTTCAGCTGTGCTGATTCCCTTTTACCATCCGCCTGGACCACATAATAATTTCGGTCGTCCCTTACTGACTCTGCAGGGGAACGAGCCGACCCAGCTTGCTCAGATAGTTCTTTACTGAAAAAGTTTCTGATAGCTGCTGGGATGCTGCGATGAATTGAGCTATCTATGATAGCAAGTCCGTCACGGAGGCCTGTGGAGCCACAGTCTTACGTAATTAGCCGCTGGAAGCTCCAGGGACGTTAATTCCTGCATTTATATAATATGCGAACATCCCAACTGGAAAGGCCACTTGCTCTTGGCTAGTGGATGGCGTGACCTGGTCGATGTGGAACCATCACCTCCTGGTCCTGCACATCCTCCACGACCTGCACCTCGCCCAGTCGACCTAGGGGCGTCTGACCTGATATCTCAGGCCAGCATAACGACCCTTATGTGAGTCGCTACTCTGACGGTTCAGAAAAGAAATCTTTGAGTCCCAGAATGAGTCTGACTGAACCCAAAAATATTTGTTTTCATAGCACAGTGATAACAAAGGCCCCCAAAAACACTCGTTCCTGTCACAAGGTGATAACAAAGGTACCCCAAGAAGTTTCATGAAGATCGGTTCATAAATACAGCCTCTAGCCCGAGCCGTATTGACATGTGCACTTACTGTGTATAAGTAGCAGTGAACAAATCAAAGTTCATCTAATTTGCATAATTTCTGCATGAGAAAAAAACCTGTATTATATGTGATGTATTCCATGTTACTAAACATTCATACAAAAATTTACTCAAATCAGAACTTTCATACAGAAGTTCTGTACAAAAAACTGATTGCACTAACTAAAATACAAAATGGCTGCTGGTGGCCATCTTAAATTTCGGACCGCAAACAAAAACACTCGTTCTCATCCCACGGTGATAACAAAGGTACTCAAGAAGTTTCGTAAAGATTGGTTCATAAATACGGCCTCTAGCACGAGTCGTATTGAATTGTTGATGCACAGACGGACATTTGGCCAGACGGACGACTGGCCATGGCATAACCTCAAATTTGACTTATGTCAAAGTTGAGCTAAAAACGTAACCTCCGAACCGTTCGCGATCACCAGAAAAAAGATCAGCACTTCACTGTTGTGTCAAGCTCCTCAACTTGAAACGGTGATCAAACATCTGACAAACTTCTTTCATAAACTTTATGATCTAGACCCATCACCTGAAAGGGCTTTCTATAGTGCTGCCGCGGTTAAGACGTTTTTCTGACCGGTTAACCAGCGTGTTTGACCGTGGTTAACCGCATTTAAGGTACCTATATTTGTAAAGTGTTTTTGCTTCAACTGTAACTATTATATCAGGCCGGCCAATGTTATTTACATTGACCATAAATAATACTAAAGAAGTATTCTGCAGTTGTGGAACCTATGAACCTAGCTGGAAAATACACATAACAACTTTGGTTGAAATCAAATAATCCAAACTGGAGTTATCAGTCGGAAACCAATTGTTTACAGACAGATGGATGGACCGACAGATGGATGGACGAAAGTCATGACTATAGCCCCGACTATAAACAGTCAGGCTAAAAATGCATTTTGTACCAAAGAAAAAATATTGTATGAATGGCCCTGGGTGAGGAGGTGGGGTGGGGGATGAGGGGTGGGGGAGAGTGGGGGTGTGTTTGGGGAGTCCATTTTTTTTTCACATATGGTCAGTCTAAATCCTTCAGAATGCATTTTGAGCAGAGAAAAAAAAAATACCTAACTGGCACCATGGGGGTGTGGGGTGTGGGGGATGGTGTTTGTCTGGGTTTTTAACCACAAACATTAACGAAAACTGTAAAAAAGCATTTTTGACGAAAGAAAAAAAAAGTGCGTAATTGGGGTGGGAGTTTAAAAAAAAGGTTCCGCATGTAGTGACTGTAATTAGTTCAAAATGCATATTCAAGGAAAGAAAGAAAAAATGCCTAATTGGGGAGGGGGGGGGGGTAAAAAAGCATTTTTTTGACAAAAGGAAAAAAAGGGTTCTGCATGTAATGACTGCAAATAGTTCAAAATGCATACTGGAGGAAATAAAAAAAAAAATGCCTATTTGGGGGGTTGGGGGGGGGGGGGGGGGGGGGGGGGGTTGGTGGTGTTTGGGTTTTTAACCAAAACTGTAAACAAGCATTTTTGACGAAAGAACTAAAAAAGTGCCTAATTGGCCCTGGCAGGGGGAGGGGGAGTGGGGGGATGGGGGAGGGGGCAGGGGGGTAAGTTTAAAAAAAGGTTCCACATGTAGTGACTGTACATAGTTCAAAATGCATATTGGAGATAAGAAGAGAAAAAAAAAGCCTAATGGGGGGGGAGGGTGGGGGTGGGGGTGGGGGTGGGGGGTTGGGGGTGATGGTGTTTGTGTGGGTTTTTAACCACAAACTTGGAGTCAACCTATCAAGTTACAATGAAATCCCTCCATAAATATGACCTGTAGACTGTGCTAAAGGTTTTCGGGCTTCGGGCCCCTGTTGCCGTCACAGTTGCCCAAAAGGGGATGTTCTCATCCAGACATTATAGTACAGGCATTGAACTAAAAAAAGTGGTGTTACCTGGAAAAAATTTGATACAAGCTGATTCTGGTGTCATTCGACGCGGAATTTATCTGGGAACAACATATCCAAAATCCGCTAAAATCCGCCTTGGGGAAAATTTTTCATAGCGTCTCAACTGAGGGTGGGGTGGTGGCCATTTTTACCAATTTCCCGATGTCATTTTCCAGGCGGTTCTGTATTAAGGGCAGGAATTTGTCTCTTCTCAGATTTTTTCCTGTCAGTAGAATACAATATAATGACTATAGTATTATACCAGCCCACGTAATTGATGTACACCGCGAATAAAGAGCGTTGTATAGCACACTGGAGAAAGATAATTACATCATATCAGTCGCGGGTATTCCAGCGATTCTGTTACACACAGCACATCGCTATAAGCTTATCGCCACGTGCTCTCGAATTATTCGATTGTTTTGTCATTCTGTCATATTTTCTTTGTTTCGGTGTTAACATACACAGGAAACAATTCTTAGTCACATTGTCCTTTTTCATATTTCGTCAATATCATATTTCTTGTCTATTAATCCAGTTTCGATAATCCACCTCAGAATCCGTACTACTTATAGCTAAGAGAAAATAATCCGTTCCCTCCATCGGCATATTTCCACCATTTGATTAGATATGGCTTCACACCAAGGTGGTCGCTTTCGAGATGATACCTGTGTAATTTGCCAGGTTGGTTTCGATGAAGTCAAATCAGTTAAAGTCACCAAGAAAGGTTGTCATACCATGCTTAATTTCTGTAATGTCAGGGAGAGATCAGACCTTGAAGCACACCTTTTGGACAAGCTTCAACAGGACCCCGTAGGTGTTGTTCTGGTTCATTCAGATTGCCGTAGGGATTTCACTGATGCGAAGCGGGCATCTGCTGCAAGCTCTTCTGACATCGAAGCTCCGTCGGCCAAGAAAATGAGATGTAATGTGCCTGTATTCGACTTCAAGACACACTGTTTGTTCTGTGGTAGCGCCGCAAAAATTGATCCACGCCACCCCGATAGGAACAAAATTATCAGGACCGTCGAGACACTACCTATACGAGAAACCATCCTCGAACATTGCAAACTGAAAGGGGATAGTTTAGCTTCAGAAGTAAGCGTTCGGCTATTGAGTTGCATTGATCTGGTAGCTGCCGAGGCTGTCTATCATCCACTCTGCCATACGAAATTCCTAAACTATAGAGAGTTGGAAATTGCGAGACCAGCTGGTCGAAAACCTGATCATGGCATGGAACATTGGTTTGAGTGCATATGTGAATTCTTAGAAACTCATTCCGATTCAGAACTGTACACATTGACCGAGTTGCATTCGAAGATGGAAGAGATCGCAGGTGAATCAACTGTGTACACAAAAAAGAGACTGAAGCAGAAACTAGAAGAGCGATATGGCGATTATATCTTTTTCGCCAGGGTACTGGGTCGCGACAATGTCCTATGCTTTCGCAACATGGCTGAATATCTGATAAATGAAAAATGGTATGCGGACAAGAAAGAAAGTATAAGTGATGAAGCTGAAAGGATCATTGTTACTGCAGCAAAATTGATCAAGGGGCAGCTTAGAGAGATGGAGTATGATATAGATTGGAATCCAACCCCTGCTGACATACAGGACATTTCGCGAGGCAAAACCTGGATCCCAGCCTACCTACAGTCTTTTCTCCAGTGCTTGATACCAAATGATATAAAACGAAACAGCGTAGGTCACTCTATAGTCCAATCGGCTAGACCAAGATCAGTCATAACACCTACCCTATTCGGGTTAGGAGTAGAAATGGACCATACTTTCGGGTCAAAATGGCTCGTTAATGAACTAGCTAGGCTTGGGTTTTCTATCACCTATGAGGACGTCAAACGGTATAAGCAAGGTGTGATGGAGCTAGATTCTGTTGACAGCTATACCTCTAACTATTTCCCCGGAGAATTCGTACAGTGGGTCGCAGACAACGTCGACCATAATGTTGCGACTATCGATGGGAAAGGTTCACTTCATGGTATGGGTATAATCGCCGTGTCAACCCAAACTCAGGTGCCATCCACCCCTATGTCACATACATCGATAAAACGCAGAGCTCGAGTTGGTGTTGAACAAATGTTGGTGAATAAAGGAATCCCAGTGGTTGATTACTTGGAATCAACGAGGAGAGGCTTTGGTGGTTTGAGGTACAAACCAGTAGTAGAGCTGCAATCACCACATACACTTCCATCTAGCCTGAGTACTGACGTTCTATGGCATTGTGGGTGGCTATCTAGAGCAGTAGATGACACTGTTCCTAATTGGTCCGGCTTCATGCAACTAGCGCATTCTGTGCACGGTTCAGAGCATCAAGCGAAATCAGATATACTCTTTCTCCCAATAATAGATCTCAGCCCAACAGACAGCACATGCATCTTTTCCACATAGAAATTCATCTCAGAGCAAGCGATCAGATTGAACATCCCATCCCCGTGCATCACGTTTGACCAGCCTTTATGGTTGAAGGCAAATGAGATAATAATTGATCAATCCATGAACACTGTCTGCAGGTTGGGTGGTTTCCACACAATCATGAGCTTTCGCGGCAGTATCGGCTCGATGGCTGGATCAGGTCTTGATGAAGATTTGCAGGAAGTTTATGGTCCACTAGCAGTTCGGTCGATGTTGACCGGCAAAGCTATTTCCAGAGCTATGCGAGGCCACCTCCTAGTAGAAGCTGCACTGACGAATAAATTATTGGGTGCCATAACCACATCCGAAATGAGCGCGAATGTTTCTCCTCCGATGAGCCCACCCACTGTTGAGAGTGTACAGATAAACCAGAGGGACTTAGATGGTGTGAAGGAGTTATACAAAGGTGTGCTTGAAGGCACGGTCACCCTTTCTGATGTTAGCAGCTCATCAGCTCTGGTGACGGTGAACACTTGCCTTGACAACTACAAAGCCAAACTGTTAAGAGAATCACGCACCGCTAAGCTATGGGTACAATATCTAGAATATATTCAGGTACTGAAAATGTTCATCCGTGGAGAATGTCTTGGCGATTGGAATCTCCATCTCATTGCTGTTGGTAGAATGCTGAACCTCTTCGCCGCAACAGGGCATGTACACTATGCCAAGAGTTGCAGAGTCTATCTGCAAATGATGCTTGAACTACCAGAAAACATCCTTGGTTGTGTGAGAGATTCTTGTTATTGAGCAAGTTCTTATGCGTTCAATTAAAAGTCGGGGTGGGTTGACGCGAGGTCGTGGCGTGACGGAATCTGTACGACAGGAGTGGATTTACACGATGCCTAAATGCACAGAGATACATGAAGCCATGACAACGTTGACCGACCTAAAGCTCAATACCAGCGAACAGCATGTAGATATGGGCACATCTCGTCGAAAACGAGACAACTTAGACATGGCCAGAATACTAGAGTGGTTTGACACACACAACCCGTTCGATGGAAACGAACAATTGCGTTATCTGTCATCTGGTTTGTTAGCTTCCGAGGGAGATATGCGATATCACTGAGTCTGTAGGGGCAGAGATACACTCTAGATTAGACAACGCTATTGTTTCCGATGCCACTATCAAACGAAGTGATCAAATCCGTACCCTAGCTCACCTCACCCCCGGGTTGAAGCTAGATGACCAGAGGGTGACAATTGACCCCTCAACTTTGTTTACTAGACTGGTTGCTATTGCCCAGAGAGCAAGACATGGCACAGTTCTTTGCGTATGAACTAACTGTAATGCCAACAGCCCTCTTCAAAGATTTTTTCCTCAGAAAAGCAAACAAGGCGGACCTAGCAACTGCAATAACTGATGGCTTATCCCTTACTAAACCACCATCTGATTGTCTGTACGTGCTCGACGGGGGTGCTCTCCTCCACAGAGTTAAATGGAAGACAAACACCACTTACTTGGAAGTGGCAAACCAGTATGTTGGATACGTGACGAAGAAATATGGGCAGAATTGTCGAATTGTCTTCGATGGTTATGGTCAACAATCAACAACCAAGACTCAGGAGCAGAGAAGAAGAGCTCTCCACGTTTGTGCTGATATCCGTTTGACGAACAACACGACTGCCCACAAAAATCAGGAACTGTTCTTATCGAATGGAAATAATAAAATGCAGTTTATAAAAATGCTTTCCACATCACTGAGAGAGGCTGGGCATATTGTCGAATGCAGTTCTGGAGATGCTGACACTAACATTGTTGACAATGCAGTTCAACTTTTGTCCCAGGGAAAAACAGTTGTCATTGTTGAAGATGATACAGATGTACTAGTTATGTCCGTATACCATTGGGATCGTACTTGGTCTGATATCTATTTCCAGTCAGAAGCACGGAAGTCACACAGGGGTGGAGATGCATGGAAAGTTAAAAAATTTATAGTAATTTATATATTTTTTATACTTACCAATGACCCAGACATAGCTGGTGCTAACTCTTAAAATATAGGGCCAAACACAAATTTTGCCCCCCAATCCCCAAAATTTGCATCTAAAACTAAAGAAAACATGTCCTGAAAGGCCCTCCACACTTCGCCCCTACTGCGCATGCGCAGTGTCAAGGACGTTCCGAAATTGGCGCCATTAATCATTCTAATAACCAGTGCCTGGTAAGCGCTATGTACTCAGCGGGGAGGCAAGAGTTCCCAACTCCTGGGAGGGCCATCCCCGTCTGGGTCATTGGTAAGTATAAAAAATATATAAATTACTATAAATTTTTTAACATTTTTATACTGTACCAATGACCCAGACATAGCTGAATAGTAAAAAGGCTGGAGGGCCAAGGACATAGAGCAAAATGGAATACGCTCAATAAAATAAAATAGAGTCATCCCCTGTAGGGAAAAGAAGTAATAGGCCTTACATGTATCTTTCTTATTTATGATAAATTAGAAAGATACAACACCTTCCAAAAATTGAGCTTCATACATCCATGTACTCTATTAATATCCAATAATCCTTATACTAATAATTTTTAAAGTAAGCCAATAATAAAGTAAGTCTAGAGAATAGAGACTCTTATACTTCTAAAAGTGTGTGAGAATTGCATAATCATGTCCGTTGACATATGCAATATTCAAAGGCTATACTTTAAAAACTAAGACTTGAATGAATTTTATAAACTTAAACTTCTCACTAAACAACCATCCCAATAACAGCTCAGAATTACTAACTCCGGAGGAGGTATCCCCTTGTTTTCATAGTAAAAACAGGTGACCCAAGGGAACACCCTCCCCCCCCCTTTTTCTTGCCCTGGGTCAAATAGCCCAGAGCGAAGAGGGCAGCCAAACGGAGACACTGCCGAAACAGACAGCCTACCTAGCTATAGTAGCAACTGTTAAGAGAATGACATTCTGAGCAGTAGATAATAGACCTAACAATAGAGGCCTCCAGAAATGGACTCGATATTTCTGAGATAAAATTCATGAATGGATGGCTGAGCGCAATGAGCAGCCTTCAAAAATCTATAATAGCAACACTATTAATGTAAGCCCAAGAAGTAGAAGAACTCTTACTTCATGAGCCGAAATCTTAAGCACAACTGCTAAGCTAATGATATACCATAAGCAGTACGCTAGTTAATAGAATCCATTAACAATAAAATGGAGCGTAACGTCCTTCTACTAGACATCAAAGACAGAAGAAGCTTACGCCCTTGTAATAAACAGATATCTGTTTATAAATACATAAACTGTACCCGGAAAGAGTAAAGGCCTATGCCCATACGAAGACGGAAGGACCTTAAAATAATAGGTTCCGGATAATAGGAGCCTAACTCTTATGCAACAATCCAACCTAAATAGTAACGGAAGTATTGATTCCGAAACTATGAAAGTGAAAATCATCCATCGATAGTGCATGAAACTCACTGACTCTACAGTAAAAGAGAAACCAACAGAATTACTGTCAAAAAGGTCAGAATTTGAAAACTACTGTTTCCAGAGGCTCAAATGATTACTTAGCTAAATAAGAACCGAAGTTAAAATCCGTATAGGAATTTAATCTAAAGATTCTAAGTCTATTTATCAAAAAGTTACTAACTGACTTAGATAAAGAGACAAAGACTCAATTGTAAACTATAGTAGAGTGCATAGGTATGAGGTAACATAAACCTGTAACCTAAATAACACAGGCTGCAGTAGATCTTGTGAAACAAGTATACTAAAAAATAGCAATAAGTAGTATGGAGGGATCAACCATAAGAACATAATGATCCCTACACCACGACGGAAGAGCCTCCACTTTAGTCGCATAGAATAGCGAAGAAGAGGATCTCCTATAGTAAGAAATCGCGTCCAAAGCTCGTCCAGTACAGTGCATACAATGCAATACGGACCACACAACGGAATACATGAAGGTTGTGACCTTGCTGGTTGTGATAAAGATGACACGATTTACCCAGTGAAAAAAGATCCTCACATAGAGGAAGATTTCACGTTAAGATCCACAGTAGACAAGAGAGTAAATTACTCATGATCTCTGTGAAGATAGAGATGCTATCAACAGAAATGTATAGTGGTTGTTTATCTTAGCAATACCTGCTAAAACAACAGCGCCGGAGGATACGCGTATCCTATCATTCCGTCCTATAGATCAATAGAGCGTTAACAGTATTAGCTCAGAGATCTGGACAAGCCAACACATACGTCTGCAATTGATTAGCAAGCTGTGTCATAAATAAAACATCATTGGGCGCTCCCATAGATAGCAAATCTGATTAAATACTTGTTTGTTGAGAGTCCATTCTGACAGCAACAAGCGACCCGTAAGAGAACGGGAGTGCGATAAAACAATCAGACGACCCAGAATATGACGGACCAAAACTGAACTTGGTGTACTATAACCAACAGACGGATTCTTTCCATTAAATTGAATAACGGAAACGAAAGAGTGCCTCCCTGGTTCCGGAGATACGCCACTACTGTCGAATTAAAGGACAGGAATTTGGGCATGCGTTTCTGAATAATGTTCATGCAATGACATAAAGCAAGCCTAAAAAACATTATTCCGCGGAAGTTAACTGATAGCTAAAAGACTGCGGAACCCAAAGACCCTGGCACTTCGAATCCGTAGGGATCAGTATATATCCCAATCTGTTTGACTGGCAACCGTCATAACAGCCACACTCGGGTCCGGCAACTGCGGCGGCACTCTCTGAGTCAACCACCGAATGTTTGCCCCAGTCTGAATCTCTTGTAACACTAGATAGACAAGAGAATGTATAAATCAAGCAATTCATGGATTGCCGGAAAGTTGCCGTCGAAGAGAAGCTCCTCCGAGAACGAAGCGACTCTGAGAGAGTTCTTAACCTACTATCCACGCGTGGATGTAGCTAGGGCTGCATCACGTCTAACCAACTCCAATCAGCCACTGAAGGGCGGAGTTATACGTGAACAAACTACTGCCCTCAAAAGAAATTACATTGAGAATAATATCCCGTAAATCTTTTCTTGAAGACGTAATGATAACGCCTCAGTAAGGCGGATTACGTATAATAAAGCGTCTAAGTTAAGTCTAATATACATAATGTCGTTCCCAACATTGAAATTGGAAAAGACATAAACGGTGAAAAAGAATATATGCAGTCTTTAATCACACCGTCTAGACGCATATGAACTCTCGGTATGCCCTGCTCTGCCAAAATAAACTATATGTAAAAAAAGATAAAATGGCAGAAATGAGCCACGCGGACAAGAAACTAAACTATCATGCTTAGTAGCCGTCTTGTATATATATATAAATATATAGCGTCGAAAAATAAAACACATGTTGTAATGACAATATTGGACTGCGTCGGTAAGTCAGGAACAAAGTCCCTGTACCGATCGAAAAATCCGAGTCCAATGACGCTATAAGTCTCTTATCCAAGATCGCAGCAATGAAGTCCGAAAAATAATCACTGGAAGAAATGCCAGAAGATATGAAAGGCATCTTCCGATACTACTAAAGGGACAACTCGAAATCTTTCGAATCCCTTTCGCCATCCTGTCGGACCCTATAAAGCGTTCGGTCGTCCGTAGCTTGATGCAACCGCGGACCGCACCGACCCAGCGCCGTCGGATAATTCCTGATTCGACCGAGAAACCGTCAATTGCTGGGATGCTGCGAAACAACTGTGCTAACTCGGATAGCACGTCCGTCACTGAGGCTTGAGGAGCAGCGGTCTTACGATGCATTGCCGCAGGAAGCTCCGAGATCGTTACCCCGTGCATACTTCCAATATGCGAGCGAACGGAGTGTATAGGCCTCGTGTCCCTTGGCTACCGGATGGCGCGACCTATTCGCTGTGGAATCACTGAATGCCGAAACTGATCGGATACTCGAGGTCACGTAGCCAATGTGCGGTCGTGTGCCCTGCTGTGAGGATGAGGAAGCATTAAAGACAGTCTCTCGGACTGTCAATATAACGGAGCGTCCCGAGCAACGGACATATGCTCCGAATGTAAAATATCTGAACCACAACATGCGGTCCCCTATGTTGTTGGCTTCCTCCGATCTGTCCTCAATCTGCCGTCACTGGGTGAGTACTAAAGTAATTAAAGTGCTCGCATCACCCAAATCTCCTTCCTAGACCGCAACGGACGAACCCGGCAGCCGAACCATTCGATGAATGTACGCTACACCGGGTGAGCTAGCGAATGTCACTCCGTAAGCGATAGACATATTCCATGAGCACTTATTGCCGCTAACTCTTCATTAACTATGACGACAGAGGCACACTTTTGAAAGACATCTCCATAACTCTTCGAACAAGAAACCAGAAATGCTTGGATAGCAAGCATAAAATAATAATATATATAGCGTCGTTCAATAATTCGAAAGTTTGTGTGACATTATTGGACTATGCCGGAACTGAGGGACGATGTCCCTGAACCGAACCAAAAATTTCTAAGTCCACCGACGCTATCAGTTTCTTATCCGGCATCGCAGCATATGTTGTTCCGAAAGGGAAAGCTTGAAATCCACCGAATCCCTTTCGGTATCCCGTCGGACCGGATGAAACTTTCGGACGTCCGTACCCGCTTCCGCGGAGCGTCCCGACCCAGCATCGTCGGATAAAATATATGCGACAGATTCAGTTGATGCTGGGATGCTGCGATAAACTGTGCTATTAAGGAAAGCATGTCCGTTCCCGAGGCCTGTGCAGTAGCGGACTTACGATGCATTGCCGCTGGAAGCTCCGTGTACGTTGACTCCCGCATACTTCCTATGCGAACGTCCGGAGTCTGCAGGCCTCGAGTCCCCGGCTACCGACCCAGCGCTGTCGGATAATTCTCGATCCGACATCGTTTCTGTCGGCTGCTGGGATGCTGCGATGAGCTGTGCTATGTGCACAAGAATGTCCGGCGTCGAGACCTGCGGAGGCGCAGTCTATCGCTGCTTCGCCGAGGGCAGCTCCGCATCAGATGGCTCCCGCATACTTTTCCTATGCGAACGTCCGGAGTCCATCGGTCTCGAATCCCTGGCTGCCGGATGGTGTGACCTGGTCGCCGAAGAATCCTTGATCGGCGAAGCTGGTAATATATCGGCGGTCACGCAGCCAAGGTGCGGTCGTGTGCGCTGACGAGAAGAGGAAGCCTTAGCAGTCTCAGCGGACTGCCTATACAACGGAGCGTCCCGAGCGACGGACGTATGCTCCGCTAACGACACATTTGTACCACAACATCTGGGGCCAGATGTTGTTGAACGAGAGAGGGGCCTCTCTCGCTTGCCGTCCGGATGGACCGGAACGAGCTATGAACCGAACTAAAAGGCTTCCTCCGTTCTCCCTCCGATCCGCCGTCACTGGGTGTGCATTAAGTTAATTTTATAGTGCTCGCATCACCCCAAAATTCCTTCTAGACCGCAACGGACGAACCCGGCTGCCGAACCATTCGGTGAATGGACGCTACACCGGGCGAGCTAGCGGACGTCAAAGGCCGTCGAACCTACTAGGGTCCTCTTAGGCAATTGGCGTATTACATGAGCACTTTTCCGCTAGCCCTTCATTAATTGTGACGACGGAGGCACACTGTTGGAAGACATCACAGATACATCACCCTAATCTTGATCGTCTGAAATAGAAATTGATAAAGTAGAGTGACCCTGCGGGGAAAGGACCGGAGTGTCCAAATCCCCAACAACATACCGTGACATACGCTTCCCATATTGTCATCAAAATCATACGATACAGAACCGGAGTTAATGCGAGTACACTGACCACATATAGAATGATAATAAGGTCAGAGGAAGACTTCCTCTTAAAACAATTGATCAATATCCTTTCAATGTGAAAAGAAAACAAGTCCTGGTACTCGCACTAACCCCTGGCAATCAAAATACATAATAATAATATGATCCATTAATATAGAAAAAATAATTGAAATCAAAATATTTTGAAAAAATATTTTTTCAGAACAGCCCAAGTTTCTGAAAAGTAACGTTGAGCCCCAATGGATCCCAAGCCTAAGTGTGGACAAAAATTTTAAAAATATTTTAAACAATTTATTCAACACTTACGAACAATAATAATGTATCTAGTTATGATTGAAATAACATAAAGATATTATTATTTAGAAATCCCCCCCTCACACAGAGGGCTGTTGTAAATGTAAACAATGAGTGTAAAAACACTAAAATAAGACTCCAGGCACCCAGGCCCGAAATCAGTTACCAAAAATACACCATCTGATGCAAAACAGAGACTTCCAGGGAAGAAACTGCAGAACATCAGATGGTAGATGCAGAACACAACGCCTAACCACCCCTAGGTGAAGACGTAAACATGGGGAAAGAACAGAATTCATTCTGTTATTCAGCTAAACTCCCAAGAAATTTTAGTAATAATAATTACAGAAATTATGCCAAAAGCATGGGAGAATAGCAAGGGGGAACTTAAAGGACAGGGAGAGAGGAAAAACACTTGTAAAAACAGTGTAACTAAATAATCAGAATGACAACAAAATGGCTGCTGCCTTGAAAATAGGTAACTTAACATAATTTCATTAAAAAATTTTAAGTTACAGCCCTGATAATATTCTGTCACACATTCTTTTCCTCTCCTCCTTTTCTATCCTCCTTAGAATCACCATTTCACTAATATTTATGTGTCTGGCATCATTTAAACTGAGATTTAAAAGCACAAAGATCAGTCAGATGTTAACTGATGAAGGGCCAAACTTAGAATGATTAATGGCGCCAATTTCGGAACGTCCTTGACACTGCGCATGCGCAGTAGGGGCGAAGTGTGGAGGGCCTTTCAGGACATGTTTTCTTTAGTTTTAGATGCAAATTTTGGGGATTGGGGGGCAAAATTTGTGTTTGGCCCTATATTTTAAGAGTTAGCACCAGCTATGTCTGGGTCATTGGTACAGTATAAAAATATTGCAGATATAGTAGAGAAGATTGGAGAAACAACTCAGAAGAACCTCCTCTTCATTCATGCATGGAGTGGGTGTGATGTCACATCAGCAACGTTTCGGCACGGGAAAACGTTGCTTCTCCAGAAGTTAGAGAAGTCATTGCCTATTCAAAATATATCAGAAGCAATGCACGACAGTACCATTTCTCAGACAGAGGTTGGGAAAATGGGGACTGAACTGTTCGTTATGTTGTACTCTGGCAAACATTCAGACACTTTGAATGGTTCGAGATATTCAAAATTTATGACAATGGTCACTTCCAGCAAATCGGGAATTGAACCACAAAAACTTCCCCCGACTGAGCGTGCAGCACATTTCCACAGCCTGCGAGTTCACCAACAAATAATGGTTTGGAAACTATTGGATAACGATGCCCTAGATCCTGAGGAGTGGGGCTGGGAAAGTCGTGGGAATGAGTTGATACCTGTGATGACTGACCTGGGCGCAGCGCCTGAGGCTCTTCTCAAAGTTATCCGCTGCAAATGCAAAATGACATCCAAAAAGCCATGTGGAACAAACATATGTTCTTGTAGAAAGAATGCGCTCAAATGCTTGTCTGCCTGTGGAGACTGTCGGGGTGAGAATTGCTTCAATGCCAAGCCGATTGAGATCGGGGAGGAAATCGGCGACAATGAATAACCGTGAAGAACACCAACAAATGTCTTGTTAGACCTCATCATGTAGTTAAATTCCTGTTATTATATTGGACCAGTCAACATTATCTGCACCTCATTGTATGCGAAAACATCGATCAAAGAACCATTTCTAGTTTTGTATTCTGTGCAGAAGTATCTTAAATCGGGAGTGAAAATTTGAGAAAAAAATGTGATTTTTGGGGTTATTAACCCTTTTTCCTCATAAAAAGTGTGAGGACTTCATTAGGCAATTGCCTCTCAATATAATTAACATTTGTATCTGGTCGTCTGAGACACAAAATAATATATAAAACTCAATCTCTGACATATAAACGTCCAAAACCCCGGAAACACAATTTTCCCCCTTCACGAACAACCCCCTGACGGGAAATCTGACATGAAAAATTTTCCCCAAGGCGGATTTTTGCGGATTTTGGATATGTTGTTCCAAAATAAATTCTGCATCGAATGACACCAAAATCAGCTTGTATCAAATTTTTTCCGGGTCGAACCCTACTACGCCTCTACTAATTATATGAAGTCAACCCTATCAAGTTACAATGAAATCTCTCCATAAATATGACGTGTAGACTGTGCTAAAGGTTTTCGGGCTTTGGGCTCGGGCAGACATCATGGAGAATGAATGATCGCAACCAAAAGGGGACATTCTCATCTGGGCATCATGTGGATTGATCCTACAAAGTTACAATGAAATCCCTTTATAAATATGACCTGTAGACTGTGCTGAAGGTTTTCGGGCTTCGGGCACCTGTAGCCGTCACAGTTGCCCAACCATGCCCAAAAGGGGACTTTCTCATGTAGAAATTATATGAAGTCCACCTATGAAGTTACAATGAAATCCCTCCATAAATATGACCTTTAGACTGTGCTAAAGGTTTTCGGGTTTTGGGCTCGGGCAGTCGTGACGGTTGACGCCCAAATGGGGAAATTCTCATGTAGTCTCATATGGAGTCATCGTATCAACATTGAAATCTCTCCATAAATATAACGTGTAGACTGTGCTAAAGGTTTTCGGGCTTTGGGCTCAGGCAGCCATCATGGAGAATGAATGATCGCAACCAAAAGGGGACATTCTCATCTGGGCATCATGTGGATTGATCCTACAAAGTTACAATGAAATCCCTTTATAAATATGACCTGTAGACTGTGCTGAAGGTTTTCGGGCTTCGGGCACCTGTAGCCGTCACAGTTGCCCAACCATGCCCAAAAGGGGACTTTCTCATGTAGAAATTATATGAAGTCAACCTATGAAGTTACAATGAAATCCCTCCATAAATATGACCTGTAGACTGTGCTAAAGGTTTTCGGGTTTTGGGCTCGGGCAGTCGTGACGGTTGATAGATCACGCCCAAATGGGGAAATTCTCATGTAGTCTCATATGGAGTCATCGTATCAACATTGAAATCTCTCCATAAATATAACGTGTAGACTGTGCTAAAGGTTTTCGGGCTTTGGGCTCGGGCAGCCATCATGGAGAATGAATGATCGCAACCAAAAGGGGACATTCTCATCTGGGCATCATGTGGATTGATCCTACAAAGTTACAATGAAATCCCTTTATAAATATGACCTGTAGACTGTGCTGAAGGTTTTGGGGCTTCGGGCACCTGTAGCCATCACAGTTGCCCAATCACACCCAAAAGGGGACTTTCTCATGTAGAAATTATATGAAGTCAACCTATGAAGTTACAATGAAATCCCTCCATAAATATGACCTGTAGACTGTGCTAAAGGTTTTCGGGTTTTGGGCTCGGGCAGTCGTGACGGTTGATAGATCACGCCCAAATGGGGAAATTCTCATGTAGTCTCATATGGAGTCATCGTATCAAGTTACAATGAAATCCGTCCATATTAAACATGACCTGCAGTCTGTGCTAATAGTTTTGGGGTTTCGGGCTTGGGCAGCCATCACGGTTGACAGATCATGCCCAAATAGGGACGTTCTCATCTAGGCATTATACAGAGGCATCCTATGAAGTTGCAATGAAATCCCTTCATAAATACAACCTGTAGACTGTGCTAATGGTTTTCGGGTTTTGGGCTCGGGCAGCCATACCGGTTGACCGATCACGACCAAAAGGGGACATTCTCATGTAGACATAACCTAAAACCTGCATATGAAATTTCGTGATGATCAGACAAGAAATACTGGGTGTAGTCTGTACTCGAAGGTTGAACAAAAAACTTTAACCACAAACTTTAACCAAAACTCCAAATGTCAACTAAACAAGAATAAGAAAAAAAAAAACCAAAAAAAAACACACTTGAACCTTCAGTAAAAAACTTTAACCACAAACTTTAACCAAAAACTCTAAATGTTAACAGACGGACAGACGGACGGGCGAACAAAAGTCATTACTATACCCCTTACTGTAAACAGTCGGGCTAAAAATGGGGCTGCGACTTATACAAAAGGCAAAAGGGAGGAATTCCAAGTGTGAGTTTGGGGTGCGACTCATACACTGACATATACAGTGAGTATAGTGAATGTAAGGTTAACCGGTTAAAACATTTTCTTGTAAGGAAACAATACACTTGGCTGTATTAACCAGGAATATACACACATACTTTGTACCTCAACTGAATAATAATTTTGATGTTAATGTGTGTTGTGAAGTCGTATGACGCATGGTTTACACGTTTGTCTCAATGTATTATTCATTTCAATGTTGATTTTTCACCTTGTTACCTCCCTTGAAGAGTTTCTCCAATGTTTACATGAACTCTACAATCTTCGGAAAATGGTGGCGATCTCGTACCGATTGGAGTTGGTAAATTCCGTAATATCTCTGCTCTGCAAATCCCTAAATTTTCTGCTACGCACAACACACGTTTTCAATGGGGAAACTTTATTGAAATGGCCAGATATCAAAGGGGTTTTTAATAATCAGTGTTAAATATAGAATAACCGGAAACTGCCGGTTGTCATAATAGGCCGATACCCCATAACTGGCCGGTTCCGAATGCCGATTCGGATTATCGGTTCATCACTAGTTGAAACAATTTGTCAATGATCACACACAATCGCCCAGGGTTGATTATATACTACTCAAAGTTTGCTAAGCACCAAATATTTGACACATCATTGTGAAATTTGCTTGTGACATATTTGCGATATTTTTGGTGGATATGATTGAGGAATGTATGGAGATGGTCCCCAGTGTTTACATTAGCTCTCTTGACAGGCAGACTTTTCATGACAGTCATGGAAAGCATGTACCCCTTGATTTTCATGATATTTTCGTGTACTGTCTACATGTACATGACATGTGTAGGGTATTCAATCTTCATTTCAACACAAACCCTTGTGATTTAATGATTGAATATGACAAATGCAAATGTGAGAAGACATTTGTCTGAAGCAGAAATGTGGCTGGCTGTAGGGATGGTGGAGCAAGGGGCTACCAATCGTCAGGTTGGTGAAGCCCTTGGTGTGCACCATACGGTGATCACCAGAGCCTGGGCAAGATTTCAGCAGTATGGCACACCAGTAAGACAGCATGGTGGTAAGAGACAGGGCAACATCTGCAGCTGAAGACCGTTTTTTGATCATTCAGGCCCGTAGGAACCGCTTTGCCACAGCAACCCAGCTTCGCAGCGACCTTCAGAATGCATCCAGGGTAAATGTTTCGACACAGACTATCCGGGCAAGGTTGCACGAAGGTGGTCTCCGATCGAGAAGACCATGTATTCACATTCTGCTGTCCCAGAATCACCATCAGGCACAATATGAATGGGCCATGGACCAAGTTGGATGGACCAGAGAAGATTGGTGACCTGTCCTTTTTACAGATGAGTCAAGGTACTGCCTAGACCACAAAGATAGGCATTCTAGGGTATGGAGAAGACCAGGAGAGTGATTCCACGCAGTCAACATTGCTGAGCATGACCGCTATGGTGGAGGGTCAATCATGGTCCGGGGCAGCATCAGCAGGGATGGACGTACAGAGCTCTATGTCCTTGAATGTGGTACATTGACAGCACAGCGGTATATTGATGAGATCCTGGATGTCCACGTCAGATTGTATGCAGGTAAAGTGGGTGATAGATTCATTCTGATGGACGATAATGCCCGTCCTCATGTTGCCCATGCTGTCGGGAGTACCAACAGAGGGAGGGGATTGAGCGTATGCTATGGACTGGCCAGTAAGATCCCCTGACCTCAATGAAATCAAACATGTCTGGGAGGAGTTGCAGCTTGCAATTTCAGCCCGTCCAGTCCAGCCAAGAAGTGTCTAGGAGCTTGGTGCCATGCTGGTCCAAGAATGGAACAACATCCCACAAAGAACCACCAGGAACCTGATTGGGAGCATGAGAAGGCATTGTAAAGCTGAGCTGTAATTAACAGTAATGGGTCTCATACTCGATACTGAACCCATACCAGTTCGCTCCGTCAACTTTTTGGCAAATTGAAAGATTTCCTCTTTTACCAACAATATCCATTTTCCATGGTTATCGTATTCAAAAGCTAAAAAATAATGTCAAACACAAATAAAATCTTAATTTCTGTACTTAAATCATTAAAGATATAATTAAATAAAAAATATATACACTTTTCATCACAATATTTCAACTTATTTATTTATTTATTGGTGTTTAAGGTCACATACTTATGCACAATGGCTAATCGTGATCGTGACAGTTTTACGGGTGGAGGAAGCCGGAGTACCCAGAGAGCATCGACGAGCAACTGTCTGCTCCTCAACATTCTAACTCTGTTCAGGCTCCACTCGTGCAGGGTTACAGCAGTTGAAGACATGTGCACCATCGACGTGCAGTACGACTTAGTACACGGCATCATCGTGCCCCCTGGGATAAAGTGCCTTGTCGAAGGACAATATTTCAACTAAAACGTAAAACAGGTAGTTGAATATACTTGGTGCTTAGAAAACTTTGAGTAGTATAATACTGGAATTACACCATGGAAACATTTTACGCATTTGCAAATGGCACCACCGTCCTGCTCAAAAAATGACAAAGCTGAACAGGTCTGGTCGCATCATTGTAAACTTTGTGAATGACAAACTGACGAATGATTCAGACTATGCAAAACCCAAGAACGTAGGGGTGGGCGGAGGACAGGGGGCACATGTCATGCTGCCTCCACCCCCCCCCCCCCCTGCCAATCATAGAGTAATTTTGACCTTAATTGACGAATCGTCCACAAAAACTAGGGGCAAATAGTCCACTGGCACGGGAGCAAATCGTCTAGTAACCCTGTAAAGTATAAGCCCACAGGAATCGTGTCACGGTGTGTGTTTATTTGAATTCTTGAGTGGTTTTGGGAGGAAATGAATAAAAACAACAAACAATTGGTATGTTTTAATTTTTTTATTGTTTCAGTTGGAATGCTGTGAATTTTATTTCTCGATAATGAATTATACTCCTACATAATGACATTGCCGCAATTTATGCCATTTTCTGCAGCCATAGTTTCCAATTTTCGAGGTAAGCTATGCACACTGAATATTTTCCAACGTGTTTTTGGCATTGAGCAATTTTTTTTCAATTTTCTAATTTTTGGATATCAAAAGAAAAAAAAAATTTGTGTCTGGAAATTTACATGAAATACAAGCGCTGAGGCACTCAGAGGCAAGTAAATGGGGGTTTTGGAACCCAGGAATTAAAAATTTTCCTACTACGGGTCAAATCATGGTCGACCCGTCATACCGACGACCATTGGTCGCCCCATCACTTTAAACAGGTTACAAAACTCATTCCTTATTTCCAGGCCTGTCTTTACTTTCATATCTGTAATGTTGAGTTGAAAATATTCACGAGAACAGACATATAAAACAGCTATCACTAAAAAGTGTATACCGAAGCCGAGTCCGGAATTGGGTTATACAGAAATCAATTATTCAAACATCCCCTTAATGCCAAGGAGTTGATGAGATATTTTTATCTATATGTCGTATAAACCCATCTTCTTTCGATTTAATAAGTGAAAGAAAATCAAATGTTTTTTTCATTTTTCTGACTTATATCATGAAAAATGTCTTTCAAACACACTAAAGAGTGTATACATGTACAGAAAGACCATTTCGTCACATGATTTGTCTCTTATTTTAGTCAGCGGTGTTATGAATCTTATATTTTTGGCCAGTTCTGGAAGGAAACGGGTACAAGTTACACCTAAACTTCGGTAGTAATTTTGTTTCGTATATTTCTAACGTGTGTCCAAATTTTAATGCCGTACACAAATAATTTATCTAGTTATTATAAATTGAAGCGCCTGAGACAAAAATCATCAACAGCCGAGTCCAATCAAGATATAAAACTGGAATGGAACTTGTGAAGTGAGTCGATTCTGTTTGCAAGTGACTTTATGTACGTTTAATTACTTCAGGGGGAGGGGGGGGGGGGATGATGCTTCGCAAATGGAGGATGCTGGTATAAGGTCTTTTACCAACATTTTGGCAGGAGTGGACCATTCGTATAAATTATTTATATGTCAATAAATAGTGTACAAAGCCAAAAGCAATTGATACATCAAACACACAAAAATCACATGCACCGCCACTAGCTTTTATCTACAGGGCCCCGGGTCATTTCGCCCCAAATTCCTGTTCGCCCACTGAGTTGTTTTGCCCTAATCCCAATTCGCTCCACATCATTTCGCCCCGGGTCGTTTTGCCCCACAGGTGGAGGTGGGTAGTTTCGTGCCCAAATCAGACGAAATTTCAAAAGATAAATCAAAGGCGGGTGTGACCACTGACGTGCCTTGACTTTAAGTCTTATCAAATGATTCAGGAATCTCGGTGTCCCTGCTTTCAAATTATGTAAGTCCTGTTTCTGAAGCCTCACTATCAATATCCAAATGCTGATTTGCGGAGAATTCCCCCAGCGCTGCAATTTCCACATTTGTGAGTCGGATTTGTTCTTCCCTTTCTGAAGACGCTGTTCTTGTCTGGTCACATGGCGCACGCACAAGAGTTGTCTCAACTTATATCATTCTTATATGAAGTTAAGGAGATACCGGCTCCACATAATTGGTGCTGCCAGTTCCTGCAGTAATCACAAAGTGATACTTGTAGCATGCTGCCTGCGTCTCATCTTTCTATTACAGTCTACATATGACTCTGACATATTCGCCGTGTCTGTAGTTTGAATTTATTGAAGCTGAATAAATGAATTTACTCTTACGTAGCAGGGGTTTATAGGTCTAAAGGCTGGTAATGTCGGCAGTATAAAGTGTTGTCCGAAATTCAAAAGAAAACATTATACAAAAAGATTAGGTTATATGCATTTTAATGTTAATTGGTGGTGAAAAGTACTTTAAAACCATCTAAAAATGATGAATAAAATCAGCGTTGTTTTGCCCTAATATAGGGGGCGAATCAACCGGGGGCGAACGGGAATTGGGGCGAAACGACCCGACACCATCTACAGACTACATATACCTATTTATTTATTTATTGGTGTTTAAGGTCACATATTTCTGTACAATGACTAACCATGACCATGACAGTTTTACAGGTGGAGGAAGCCGGAGAGAACCACCGAGCAACTGTCAGCTCCCCAACATACAAACTCCACACAAGCAGGGTTAGCATTGGTTGAAAACAAGTGCACCATCGACGTGCAGTACGCCTTAGTACACAGCGTCACCGTGCCCCCACGTGGGCAATGGGGGTGAAGTGTCTTTCCCAAGGACACAACGCGGTTGCCACAGGTGGGATTCGAACCGAGGCCCTCTCGGCTTACAGCCTGCACCTCTACCAACTGAGCCACCGCACCCCCACTACATGGGTATACGGCTTATTCGCCCCTTGGCGCATTCGCCCCTTGGCTCATTCGCCCCCTGGCTTTTTTGCCCCTCCGGCTCATTCGCCCCCTGGCTCATTCGACCCTCCGGCTTATTCGACCCCTATGTTCTAATTGATTACTCTCCCACCCAAATGATTGATTGTTTGTCAAAACATCCAGTGTGTTGGCTGTGAAATGATCATGTTGTGGTTACAGCGTGATTAGTAATCGGTTAAATCATGTCAGTTTCCAAGAATTGTTTGTTTCGGCACAGGGTACAGGATTTGTAAAAACAACTTCTCAGATTTCGGCAAGCATAAAGCGGTTCATCTAAAGGTTAATGAAAACAGTGATGAGTAGTTTTTTAATAAGTCAAGTAGATTAAAGCAAGCAACGCTATGAAAACAGTGTTGTTCACACTAAGGGTGATTATCAACTTAAGAACCATATATAACTACTGGGTTCTCATTTTCAAATCACAAACTCGAAATCAATCTTTCACATCATTCAAATCTTGCACAATGTCTAGCGATAACCACTTTTGCGTAGCATGTGGCAATACCGTGAGACCACGACAAGAAGCAGTAGAATGTGACAGACCGACTTGCCGAAGATGGACACACAGAACCTGCGGGACAGGTATCACAAGAGATGAGTATCGACAAGCCAACAGACAGCGTCAGAGTATTGAATATATTTGCCAACTTTGCAGACCACTTGGTGGTGATGTGTCGGCCATTAATGATTCCAATGAGGCTTCAAATGACAACAGGGGACCTCTGGAGAGCACCAGAACATCTATAGATAATAGCAGCAATGACATCCCGAACTTCAGCCTTGGTTTCCAAGCATCCAATAACTCGACGTTTGATGTGTCTCGACTCGAAAGACCCATGGAGACAGAAGACAATGAAGAGTAAGTAGCCATATCTTTCTTTTTTTCGAAATATTGGGAGGGGGCAGGTGGGTGTCGGGAGTGTAGACACAGGGAGGAGGGGGCAGGGGCGTAGCTGCTACACATAGGGTATAATTTTTTATCATGTTTGAAGTGTTATGAATTTAATTGTCATGCTAATGTTTTTACATTCTATGTTGCAGATCAGTTGATGTTGAGATTACAAATGGGTGTTAAGTATAATAATTATTGATAAGCACGCAAAAAGTAGATTAATGATTAACCAAATTAATATTTTCATTCTCTTGTTTCAGCTGGATACTGATTATCTGTTGTCTCAAACAGACAGAGCTTTTCTTCTAGAAGACATCAAGTCAGACAGTCAACGACATCTCATATTTGCAACAGCTCAGCAACTGAAACTACTAGCAGAAACCAAGACCTGGTATTTAGACGGAACATTCAAAATAATAAAAGAGCCATTTGTTCAACTTTTGTCCATTCATGGTTTTGTGAGATCTGGCGACGATTTGAAACAACTTCCATTGTGCTTCGTCGTCATGAGTCGGCGCCAAAAGAAAGATTATAAGAAGGTGTGTATTACTAATAAGATATCAATACAGTTTCAGATTAAATAAATAAATATTATTTGAATAAATAAATAAATAAATAAATAAATATTATTTGAATAAATAAATAAATAAATATTATTTGAATAAATAAATAAATAAATATTATTTGAATAAATAAATGATGAATTATGGATTGAATAAATAATATAAAATAATAAATAAAATTCTTCATTCCGTTTTCAGGTTCTAAGAGCAATACTCAGCCATCTTCCAGAAGAAATTAAAGTAAAGTCATTCGTCGTCGACTTTGAAGTTGCCATGTGGGGAGCTATCAGGTCTGTTTTTGACGAACCAACCATCCACGGATGCTCATTTCATTTTGGCCAGGCCATGTGGAGGAACGTGCAACAGAGGGGGCTGCAACGAGCATATGCAGAGAAAGACAGAATTTATAAGATCTTACGCCAAGTGTTTATGTTACCGTTTTTACCAGCAGATGACATACCAACTTCCTTCAGCAAGCTAAAAGAGAAAGCTGTAAAAGAAATCCAATCTTCTCCTTCAAGAATCGCCATCGGCTTGGAGGATTTCTTCAATTATGTAGAGACTACATGGATAGAGAATGCAACTTGGCCCGTAGAGTCATGGACAGTTTTCAACAGGAGCATACGCACCAACAATGACTGTGAGGGCTGGCATAATAGATTGAACCAGCGAGCAAGAAAAGGAAACCTCCCCTTCTACCTTGTAATAACCCTGCTGTATCAAAAAGGAAAAAGGACACCAACTAATGTCAAAATGATCTCAGAGGGAAAACTACGCCGTCGACAATTGGGTAGAACAACACTGGTCACGGGAAAACTTATGAGCCTCTGGGAACAGTACACTGCAAAGTCTATCAGCACCAGTCGTCTTTTAGAGTTTATTAATCCAAACTAGGTTTTATCCTTTAAATGTCGTCATTTGTGTACTCGTGAGGCGGCGACGGAGATTTCAAAATCGGCCATGTTGTTGTTTAAATATAAAACAGTAAAAACGATAACCCGGTAATGGCGCCGAAACGAATAGACCTTTTCATCGATGCGGAATAGGAAATTCGATCGCAATTGTGCAGAGGAGGTCATCAAACTCGGTCGCATTCGCACAGAGCAGATTATCAAACCCATTCTGCACAATTGCGATCGAATTTCCTATTCCGCATTGATGAAAAGGTCGATTCGTTTCGGCGCCATTACCGGGTTATCGTTTTTACTGTTTTATATTTAAACAACAACATGGCCGATTTTGAAATCTCCGTCGCCGCCTCACGAGTACACAAATGACGACATTTAAAGGATAAAACCTAGTTTGGATTAATAAACTCTTCCCAAATGTAAGGAAATACGTGTACTATCGATTGCAGCCGGTAATAAGGGCGAAAGCTTGATATATATTCCTAATTTCGAGTTTTGAGTTCCCATAAAAACTTGATGGGAACTTTTTCTATAGGATTGAATGGGAAGAATCTGAACGTAGAGGGGTAGCCACTACGTTCAGATCGCTGAACTAGTAGTTAACATGTTAGCATCCGTGTCTTGTGAATACTATCTTCTTTTAATAAACTTTGTTATACTTGGAAGCTGCGCGTTGTTAGTATTTTCCCTAATCTCCCATCCGTCAAGTTCTGTTCTGGACTCCTCGCTCGTATTTTAGATTAGAAGTGTCAACTACTACCCACTACTACCATAAATATTTCTAACCTTGCGTAAATGACCACTTGAAACCTGTGTATAACACATAGGGGTCGAATAAGCCGGGGGGTCGAATAAGCCAGGGGGCGAATAAGCCGGGCGGTCGAATGAGCCAGTGGCGAATGAGCCAAGGGGCGAATGAGCCAAGGGGCGAATAAGCCGACATTCACTACATGTACCTGCAACCCTATAAGTATAATTGTTTCCCTTATTTGGGCTTATGTTCGGCATTTGGGTAACGTTTTAACCAAATTGATGGGACATTCAGTCTGAGTTAGGTGACAATTTGGTAAGGAAACGACGGGTCTGCAACTAACTCTTCGAAGTTCCGTTGAATTGAAGACTGTCTGCAATTCCGTCAAAACGGACTAAACCTTTTGAAGAATTCTCACCCCATAAACCAATCCATAGTATCACGAAGATACTCGGGTAATTTATCCAGCTTGCTTGTTGCCAATAATAAATAATGTTGTGGCTATTCAATGCATTACAAAACTACATTTGAGTCACTGTTTTCTAAAAAAATATGCGAACATGGCGATTCAATAATTAATAATATACACATGCGCATGTTATGTATATATAGTTAACTCCCCTTGTTATTCCATAAAACAAGCGGCCACAGGCAGCACAGTTCTTTTGGTATCACCGAACTAAATATATGAATTGGAAATACCCGCCTTGGAAGTGATACAATCTCTAAAAATAAACAGCCTTGGGAAAATAAATTGTTTCAATAAACGTTTGAAGTATTATATTGACATCTTGCATTATTGATGAATATTCCAGATAAAAAAGAGGGTGATTTGATTACTTTTGGACCTAAAAAATCCAATTTACATTTGGTGTGTTTTTGTAGGGAATTCCATGAAAAATATGTGCACGTGACCAGTACTTCCCTTGCTGTCAATTTTTCTCTCTTATTTGTTGCATGACTCCCTGTTTTGCGGTCAGAAAAAGTTGTCTGAAGAGCTATACTTGACAAAGATATTTGAATGCTAAAATTACAGTGATGTGATCATATTTTTATTTTGCCTGAACGTTATAATGGTCACATATGGGAAAATATTTAGTTCCGTGATACCTTTTGCAATTAACAAATTGAACTGGAGTTGTTCGCGAATACACTGACACTGTGCGATCGAGATAACGCACAAAACACTGACTTTGGGGACAGACTTCATCAACGCCTTTCTTGCTACACACTGTTGTCCGATGTCAGGAGTTTTTATGGTCTTTAGGACTTTATTTGGCTCGCACTCTTCCAGTACCGGGTAACCCTTTTCCCAATCATACATATTTGAATGCTGGACAAAATGTCTCTGGACAAAAAATCCCACACAGACAAAGTCACACAGAACAAAAACTCACACGGGAAAAATGCCATACAGGGGGGAAGAAAATCCAATATACAAGTGGTCAAACCCCACGCATGGCTGCACAAAATCGCATTCATGGCTGCACAAATCCCATACTGAAACAACAGCAACGCTTTGCACGTTTTTTTTTTGTTTGTTTTATCCTTGTATTTCAAATGAAAATTATACAAATAGCCATGGTGAACGGTGGAATTACACCACGGTCGAATTACACCATGGTCGTTTCACACCATAGTGGATTCGTACCATCCAACGGTCGATTCTCACTGTCCTTGAAGTCGATTCACACCATCCCTGAAGTCGATTTGCACCACCTCAAAGTCAATTCGCACCATCCCACTGATTGATTTGCACCATCCTTGAAGTCGATTTGCACCATCCTAATTGTCGATTCGTACCATAGGGTTGGTCAATTAGCACAAAGTAGGAAGGCTTTATATTCCACCATTATTGGGGTAAATACAACTGAGAGACTATACATATTTTTCATTTTTGCCTCTAATCATCTTTCGAAAATTAATACGTTTAGTATCTCTAACCATGGTGTAGTTTACTTGACTGTTTAGACTGAGGCTGCTATCCAGAGTAAATACCCCAAATGTGCCCTCATAGCTCGTAACTTTTTCCCAGAATTGTCATTTTTCTGTCTATTCGCTCAACTCTGATATGGAGCTATATTTCATAAGTTCTTACGCTAACTGATCTATATTTAGTAACGTCCACAATTAAACTCATACCTAACCACTTAGACCCTTTAGTTCCTCTTAATTCTAGTGGAACCTACACTTGTAAATGTTCCTACACTCACTGATCTATTTTTGTAACTTCCTTGAGCCCCCCCTCCCCCCCCCCCCCCCCAATTGCATGCTTTCTACTAAAAGACCTAATTAGTTTAATGAGGAGCGAGACTGCAAGTCATCGATAAATGAAATAAAAGTATAGTCGACCATTTTTTCTCCTTTCAAGTTTACAATGAAAATGTCTATTGTGTTTATTTTCCATAGACTTCTATGTTAATTTTCGAAATTTCTGACTTTAAACTGTAATCCTATGGGAACCATCTGACTTTAAACTATAGCCCTATGGGAAAGAGACACAAAGTTCCACCGAGACTGAGAAAGTTGATAAAAATAAAACATTTAGATAAAGTCTGGAGAGCGATAAGATCATGTCCTTCTGTTCCAAACTTTCGTCCTCTCAAGGTACACGGAATTAGCAGATAAGAGATGGGGAGAATTGTCGAATGTACCAAGTGTGAGAAGACTTTCATCGACTGCTGCAACAAGAACCGCCATGTATGTACAGCACACAGAGAAGAGAAGAATTATGGATGCCCCAAATGCTTTAAGAAGTACTCTGCTGAGCAGAACCTAGACCAGCACTTAAAGACCTGCAAACCAGTGTGCACCTGTATGGAATGTGCGACTCGACTTGAACAAACTTGAATCTGACCCCCTAGAGATGTTGTGTACCAAGTATTAAAAGATTGTGACTGGTGGATCTGAAGAAGATTTTTTTGTATTTTATGGGTGCTATCAGAGTTATGCACCTTGTGGTGTCCCCTGTGGGTGTGGCAACTGTATTTGAACAAACTTTAATTGACATATGATAGGGAACATGCACACCAGATTTGGTTCAATTTGGTGAAGTAGTTTGTGAGGAGAAGTTGATAATGTAAAGTTAACGCCGGACGACGGACGGGAAGTGATTAGTTAGGGCTCCCCTTGAGCTTCGCTCAGGTGAGCTAAAAAACAAAAACAAAATAGATGTGAAGGAATGGCTGACTCCCTCAAGCTGAAAAGCACAGAAAGTCGTTGGTAAAAGAACATCTGGTATCTTTAAAGTTGAATGACAAGGTGTAGGCATAGTAGCTTTGTGTAGCAAGATATACTGCTGTTTCGGAGCCACTTATAAAATCAGCTGCAAAGGAATCAACAACCGTCCAAACAACCTGACTAAGCAGAGACGTGGACTTTCTAAACACACAACAATCTGGGACTGGAACAAACTGAAGTTTTGTTGTCAAAGACGACAACATCTTTACATACAACAAAGAAGAAATGGTGTATCATACTTCATTCCCAATGGAAAGATATAGTGAGATGGCATCTCAGCCGAGCCATTAGAGATCAGAATAATCATAACATGAAAAGAAAAACCAACATGAAGGTAAAATACGGACTTTACCAACATCGATGGGTGTAAAATGTTTCTTTTCCTATAAAATCCTGTATGGCAGTATCGTTTCTTCGCTGAAGTCCAGTCAGGCATCAATAAATCCCCTGTGACAGTCTCTCATTAAAGTCATGTGTGACAGACTCTCTCTAAAGTCCTGTATGGCAGTCTCCAAAGTCCTGTATGGCAGTCCCTCTTTCAAGTCCTGTATGCAGTCTCTCTTTGAAGTCTTGTATGGCAGTCTCCAAAGTCCCACAGAATTATATTTTGGCATGCATAAGTCTGGGATGTCAGTCTGCAAAGTTCCATCTGGCAATTTCTCAAAAAGTCCTATGTGCCATGAATATTTTAAAATCCTCTAAGGAAATTCCTGAAACAAAATCCTCTTAGAAAACTCTTTGAAAATGGGCAATTCCAGAAAACAAAATCCGAAATGGATTTTCTTTTTTGCTCCAGATAAAATTTAAATTCCTTTAAAGATCGTTTGTGTTCATGCTTTGCTCGTCTCTAAAAAAAACAATAGAAAAAAACAACAAACAAACAAAAATTTACTCTAATCAAAATTCACAGGATTTTTTTTAATTCCTGATATACTGTAGGTTACCCCTATTGTAGCCAGAGAAAAATCACCCATCATCATCATTCATCTTGTAAATTCATGTTGTGCTTTCCTGCTGTACTTTAGGCTATCTCTTTAGTTTTTCGTTTTGTATCAGACAATCTTTTAATTTCCAAAACATTGATTTATGGTACCTTTTAGGTTATCCCTATTAAACTGGATGATACATTTTCATTTTGTTGTTTCATTTACCCCCCCTCCTCCCCCCCCCCCCCCCCCCCCCACACACAAATGTCTAATGTATTTCAAAAAGTTTACTCCTGGTATCTTTTGGAACATGATGATACACTTTATATTTTTCTTTTCGCTTCATTTATTTCATACAAACTTTCTATTTAAAAAAATATATCCCTGACAAAAGGAAAATATAGATTTAGATCTTGCAGAGATGGGATTCTTGGGTGCTCCATTACCTCCTGTGTTACTGAATGTGGCCAAGGGAATTTTGGGATGAAACAAGATGACTTTGGTAGAACCAAGATTATTGGCACATGTACAGGGGACTCCAATGATCAGACAACCTAATGAAATAGATGGACGGAGAAACGAGAGACACTATCGATGCCCCATTTTTCACTACCGACAAAAATATGACTCGATATAGTCATGTCTTACAAAGATAGTTGACAAACTCAAACTTGAGAAAGACAGTACACACCAAAACATTCTCGACTCTGTACCTATGGCGATGAAGAAAAAAGCAAACTTGTTGTTGAATCAAATTAGAAATGACCTAAACATATTATGGAATGAGAAGGACGAACTGGTTCACAGAGATGAGGCAGTGGTGTGGTCGAGTGTGACATATCTTCTAAATGATTTGTTTAGAAGTTGAAAGTCTTTCCAATCCAAGGGATGGGAAGAGTTGACACATGCCTTGAAAGACAGTAACATACCACAAGAGCTGACTGACCATAAAGAACGTTGGAATTTCATGAGGTGGGGGGCCTGTAGAGATCAAGTCGGAGATTAAGTCAGAGACTAAACCTAAGCACGGAAAGAAAAGTAAGGTGGTTAATTTGTCTGAAGCAGTGATATAAATGGGATTGAGGTTTATAAAAGGTAGTCATGGATGCGCTGTACTACGATCCTGAAGCTCCTGGGAGTTTTGGTGGTGTGGACGCTCTGTGTAGAGCATTCAAGAAAATGACTAAACAAGTCGTCAATTGGTTAGAAACTCAATATACTTACACTCTTCACAAACCTGTTCATCGCACATTTCCTAGAAGGAAAGTGATCGTTAGTGGAATCGATGCACAATAGCAAGTCAACTTGGTTGATTTAGCAAACATCAGTAAATACAACAAGATGGTTTTGAAATCGCAAAGCGAATTTCCAGAAGTCATCCAACAAAACACGGCCAACGCTGAAGGCCCCAACATCTTGGAAAGGGTGTCAGTCGCATTTTAGCGTTCTCAGCCGCTCAATACATTTTAGATATGGATTACAGTCACAAAATTTCGAAAGAGTTAAGTGAATCAGAATACAGTGTTTTAATGAAATATGTCAAAAACAGGCTAAATTTTGATGTGACGCAAAAACCTCAAAATGGCACCAAATTGCAAAACAAACAATATAAAAACAGTTATCTCTTAATATTTTAGCTCTACAACCTACTAAAATTTCAGAAAAATCCGACGTATTTTAATTTTTCACCATATGAGTCCCCCGCCCCATGACGTCACCTCAGCATTCAGGTCTTATGGCTGAGAATTTCATTGGACGGCAATACATTTTTCGAGATTGTGTTTTTAGTGAAATATGTCAAAAATAGGCTAAATTTTGAAGTGATGTCAAAATGGCGTCAAATCAAAAAACGAAACAAAAACCCAGCTGTGTCTTGATTTTTTTTCGCTCAACAACATATAAAAATTTCAGAAAAATCCGACGTATTTTAATTTTTCACCTTATGACCCCTATAACGTCACCTCGGCATTCGACCATATAACGGTTGGCAATTCCTAGGACAGTACGACATTTTAGATATGGTTTTTCGTGGATATTATATTCCCAAAATTTCGAAAGTCTGGGTCTAAAAATGAGGTTGAAAATAAAAGGTATAGAAAAAGTAATTAAATCGGCATCGCTGGCACCGGATGCGTAAATTTCAAATAAACAATAAAATCGCACAATTTCAAATAACCATAAAATAGTTTGTGGAGTTTCCCAGCTGTGTCATTTATAAATAGGGAGCTATGTGAATCAGAAAAGTGGCGGTTTAATGAAAATTGACTAAATTTTGAAGTAAAAATGTCAAATATGGCCCTAAATCAACAAACAAAAAATAGCTACCTCCTATTTTTTTTAGCTCTACAACATATTAAAATTTTTTGAAAACGGCAGATATTTAATATTTTAACGTCACCTGGAAATTCGGCCATAACCTTTGATAATTTCCCATGACGGTATCACTTTTTTAGATATGTTTTTGACGGAGATTATATGTCGAAAATGTTAAGCAGGAAGACCTGATATTGAAGTTGTTATTAAAAGATGGAGAAAAACGTTAAAAGTGACGTTGCTTTGGATAAAGGTCAAATATCAGAATTCGAATGTCCAATTATATAACTAGAAGTCACCATTAATAAGCGTACCAGATTTGGCCACAATAACTTTTGAAATGCGGCTGTAGTATGCTGAACAAAAAAGAAAAAGAAAGAAAAAAGGCTAACGCTCCCAATAAGTCAATTCAACTTCGTTGAATGACTTAACCCTTTAACCAACGTAACGGCCAAAACCGCCCAGCGCTATTTACAATGAGTGGTCATAAGCTATGTTTTTGAGACAAAAAAAATGAAAATAATTAGTTATTCAAGCAATTTGTTTGCAAATGTCGTCTTCTTTTCGTGTTAGGTAAAGGGTTTAATAATGACAAAGTTTTTATTTACGTATGTAGATATGTTCAGTAAATCTGCTTGGGTGATACCTCTTAGGAACTAACTTGGTGATTCCATCATGATAGTGAAAGCTTTTGCCAAAATTTTCCAAGGTCATAAGCCATTAATATTACAAACTCATCAAGGTAAAGAGTTTCGGAACAAAATATTCCCGAATTTTCTCAAAGACCATGATTCGATTTTTTCAACGAAATGTTCCATAGTAGAAACATTCAATAGAACTTTGAAAACCAAGATGTGGAAATAATTTACCAAGAACGATACACTAACTTTTCCACTTCAAAACTTGAAATTTTATCATCACACTCATCATCGGCAGCATCGGTATGGTCCCCGTTGCCATGAGCATTGGACGTCAAGAAGTTTGGCAGTGACTTCATGGTAAACCCATAAAACACAAGTCCCTAAAGTTCAAAGCTGGATACAAAGGGAGACAGTGAGAATCGGTTAACACCAGAAAACCTTTGAGAAGGTTATTTGCCCAACTGGACCGAAGATTTATTTACAGTGGTATCCATTAAGAAGGGACATCCAGTCACCTACATCCTAAAGGATCATCATCACCAGCATCGTTTATCACCAGCGTTGTTAACCTCACCATCCAGAATACAGGCAGCAAGTTGTGGACCGCTCTCTTGAGTAGTACCTTTGGATATTGGTTGCCTAATCCGACCATCAGTGTGGTATATCTGTGTAATGTTCATGTCCAGTTAAATGAAGCTTACTTTATTTTCTCCTGCTGCACCGTTTCTAGAAAAAGAGAACACGAAAGTTAGATTTGGTTTGTCACGTTGTTTCAGAAATTAATCAAGTAATTTCAGCCTGTATTTATATTTTCAAGAATTGGGCACATAAATCGGCTTGCACCTTATCCAGATACAATATGTCGACGAACAGGATGAAAACTACTTTCGCTCATCTTTCTACAGATTTTTAAGTTTTATTTAAAGCAAATCTTGAATTTTAAATGCCGAAAATGATCATTCCATTCCCAACATTGTTTTTTTTTTGGCCGGCTCCGGGCAAACCGACCTACTCCTGGGAAAGTTCGAAACGCATTTTCGAAAATTATTTAGTTGTGTCAACTTCTAGTGAATTTGAGGATTCATGGAAACATGCGTTACTTCTTCAATGCTTTGGTCCCAAAGGACAATCGATTTTTTACACATTGCCAGCTTGTGTGATTCTTTTCAAAATGCCATGGAGATGCTTGATAAAATGTTTCTCCTGTTTATTCACTTGAGTGCCGAATGTTACCGTTTCCATTCCCACAAACAGCTGCCTGGTGAAACCGTAGAAGTCTTAGTAACAGCACGTTGTGAATTAATTGTAAAATGTGAATGCAATCAGTCTGCTTATGACACGATCTATGACCAAATGACTGAGTAAACGGATGAATCGAGAATATGTGAATGACTTTTAATGAGCCTTTTTCGAAACTGCCATCTTGCCTTTTAATCTATGCAAGGTCACAGGTCGCGAGGTGTAAACATTTCAAGAAAACACTTAGTAAGCAATGGGAGAAGAGAGCGGGTGAAGTGCTTCGGACCCTATTATGTTCATTAGTACGAATTCAAAAAAACATTTAGCCAAGGTTACCATTTGTTTAAGGCAATGGCAATATTGCATGAGAACTTTCATTATTTCGAATGGAATTCCTATCGACTTAAATGACGCTTGAATGCACGCTGTGTCATGACGTGTGGCCGTGGCAGCATTTTTTCGACAATTTTCGGGGATTTCTCATGCCGAGAAATGTTGCCATTCAAAACAAGTCCCCACCTCCGTTAAAATGTCTTTAAACCTGCTGTATCCCATCGTTTAAAGTCGTCTAGGATTGCCACTTCTGTTAATTCGAATGATAGCATCGGTTCTACGAATTTAAACTTGATATTTCACAAAACAAGTTGTCTTGGCTGACACAGAACTCAACCCGACGAACAAGGAAATCGCATTGTTCACACCTCGCGACCTGTGACATTCCACAGATTAAAAGCCAAGATGGCAGTTTCGAAAAAGGCTTATTGAAACTAATCTAACCCTTGCAGATGCTTTCACAACAGCAAAGCAGGTGGAAATGGCAATATCTGAATTCAGATGTTTTGCTTGACAAAATCGCGATTTCCCACTCATTGATGTGTGTGCAGAGGATAAACTTTTGTCAGAAACAGAGATTCGGATCTCACCAAAATAAACACCCCTCCACAAAACTCCACAAATTTTCAACGCAATGAAACTTTTCCAGTATCTGACAATGTTTATTGTTATCCTGTGGAAGCAAGCAACTCAAAGCTAATTACAACAAATGTCCAGCCCAAAACAAAATCTGCAGATCACGTTCGAAGCGCGGCCATTTTGATTCGGTATGCAACTCGAAAGCACGTGTACACCAGGTCGATGAGGATAGACCCCCCAACGTACCAACTCAACACAAACAGGATTAGCATTGGTTGAAGACAAGTGCACCCCGACGTGCATTAAGGCTTAGTACAGGGCGCCTCCCACGCAGTCAATCGGGATGACGTGCCTTGCCTAAGGACACAACGCAGTTACCCCTGACAGGGATTGAATTGTAAACCTTTCTGTTTAAAGTTCAATGCCATAATCACTGAACCACCGCGCTCCCCGATGAGGACATCGCAGTTCTATCAGGGTCAAATGAAAGGAAAATATTCATACATCCAGGTATGAAACGACTTACTGTCCATATTTTATTATCAAACATTCCTGTTGACATGCAAGCGGACACAGATTTCCCTATATTCTCTATTAGTCATGGTGTGTACCAAAGACATGTTTTCAAAATGTGATCTATTCCAAAGACTGATACCATGCTCCGTACTTACGACACAAGTGCAACTGAGGTACAAGAAACAATACTTTTACCCGTTCAGTTTGTTTAAAGACAGAACTTTACAAGCAAAATTCGATTTTGTAAACAAAGTATCTTCACTTACAGGCCAATATCTGATCACTTCACTGCAACTTATAATCGGCACACATTCCTCTTCTCAGGAGGTTGGTCCATCATGCCAAGATTCCGAGTCTGTTTCAGTCAATCAAACTAACAGCATTTCAACAGTTACAAGAAGAATTTCCAAAAGTATTTAGCGCCCTGGGTTCAGAAACAAATTTCAACATAGGTCTATTATTCTGGTTAACAACTGCATACCAAGTGCCCAGAAAGCAAGACCAGTTTCTTTCCCTTTACTACTCAATAGTGTCAAAGATTAAATCAACAGTTTGTTTGATAACAATATCAGAAAAAGTAGAACACGCCGAATGGGTCAGTCCAGTAGTTATTACCCACCGTAAAACGGGAAAATTCGTCTGTCCATCGACTCCACTTTTTGCGTCTATTCAAAATGCTAAAAGGATCACAAAACTTTATTTGAATTCAGCATACCGTCAGCTTCCTCTGCATCTTACTACAATGGAATTCACAAATTTTGCAACACTGTTTCGTTTATTTAGATTCAATTGTGGATCCTATGGGCTAGCTGACTTGCCAGAAGACTTCCAACGAATGATGGATATTATTTTAAACAGTTGTACTGGAACATTCAGTCTCCTTGATGACATTTTCGTCGCGGGGAAAGATGAAGAACAGCATGATGAAAACCCGAGAGCAGTTATGAAACGGCTTTCAGACAACAACATCACTTTAAGTGATTCCAAATGTTTGTTTAAGCAATCTAAAGTTGAATGGTCATGGTTTATCATTTCTGATCAAGGAATTGAAATGTCACTTGAAATATGAAGGCTGTCACAGGGTTGGTTAAACCTACCTCTGTTAAGGAAATTCAGCAAGTGCTAGGATTTTTCAATCATTACTCGAATTTTATTCCTAACTGAGCAGAAAATATAGCAGTTTACAGACATGATTTGCCAACAGTTGTGTCATGTGACGTGTCAAACTACGCTCTCATGGCTGAGTTGTCACAATTTGATGAAAATGGGATACTACGCCCTGTAGCATAGCATCCAAATTTTTTACATCTTATGAATGTAATTACAGTACTGGTGAAAAAGAGTCTCTGGCGACACGTGTATGGGCAGTTCGTAAATGGGATAGATATCTACAGGGTAGACAATTCGCCTTCTAAGATCCAATGTGTTCTATGTGTCAGTGGGCACACAGAACACATTGGAACTCAGGGGACGAATTTACACTTAAGACTGATAACAGTGCCCAAGTTACTTCATTTCAGTCTTCACAGGATACTGGCCATAAGCCTGCAAAAATTGTTAGATGGCCTTCTGTCTTGTTGGAATATGATTTAAAATGCGGTATCAAAAAGGTATATTAAATGTTGTAGCAGATGCCTTGTCTCGTTTGAAAACGTCAAACGATGGTGATCATTCTCATTTTCATGATTGCTTTGCTGTGGATGAGGAGGCTGTCTGCTCTGTTCTTGAGGAACCGACATCCATCTCACTCCAAGTTTTGCAGTCTGAATCTCAAAGCAATTCAGATTTGAAGGAGATTACCAACTACTTGACTATTCATTGGTCAAAATAGTAAAACAAATCCAGTTGAATGCCTATCCTACTACAGAATAAAAGATAATTTGTTTGCATTTGGGACTCCTTGCATAGGTTATGCTAACTGTGCAGTCATATATGCAAGTTTACACAGTGCTGTTATGCAATTTGCTCACCAGGCCTACATAGGTATTGTTAAAACCAAGCAGTGACTCAGTGCTTTTTATTTTTGGCCAGATATGAGTCGACATACAGAGGCATTTGTTCGAAAATGTGTGTATTGTGCAGATAGTGGTAAAAGTGTAGAATCACCGACTGCACCTCTCAGTTTAAGGCAGATTCCTGGAAAGCCTTGGCAGCATTTAGCAATGGATATTCAAGGGCCATTTGCATCAGCACCACGTGGTATGCGTTTTCTTGTGAATGTAGTATGTTTGTTCAGTAAGTGGCCTGAAATATTCTTTACTGACACTATTACATCAAGCAAAATTATTGAGTTTCTGAAAGCAAAATTTTCAGTATGGGGATTACCAGACTCCAAACTTACTAACAATGGGACTCAGTTTACCAGTCATGAGTTGCAATTTTTCTTCAGTCTTGTGCAATAAAACATATAAGAACACCAAACTACTATTCCATGGCCAATGGCTGTATTGAAAGACTTAATATGGGACAATTAAACCCCTGTTGCAAACCAACATCAAAGATACTGCTTTTTGGACAAAGGTCACTCAGTGACTCTGTCCAAAAAGCAGTATCTTTGATGACTCTCCGTTCTATCCCTCATTCCACAACTAACACTACCCCACATTTTGTAACGACTGGTAGAGAGATGGGAACAAAACCTACCTTATTTAAACCTAGTTTGGTTAAAAGATCTGAAATTTCTGATACAAAATTTATCAAACTATTAGAGGCAGAGAGTTGAAAATGAAAAAGAATTATGATTCGGACAATAAGGTTAAAAAGCATAAATTCCATGTTGGTGATTTAGTTAAAATGAAGTTTGGTAAGATAAGGCATGGACCAGTGGCGGCGCCAGAAATTTTTTTGTGTGGGGGGGGGGGGGGGGGGGGGGGGGGGGGGGGGGGGGGGGGGCAACTAGGGGGGGGGGCAGACTCCCATGAAAGGGGGCAAATACGTAAAGGAATCATATCATTACTTTGTTATGAGGTAGTCCAAACTTGGACCCAAAGTCCGTAATATACTTTTTTGGTTTGGTACATCCTGTGGACGTACCAAAACCAAAAAATTATATTACGGACTTTGGGTCCAAGTTTCGACTAAATGTAATGGTAATTAGCGGTCCTCCTTTCAAAAATCCTGGATCCGCGTCTGGTGGGTCTGTGCGTGAGAGAGAGAGAGAGAGAGAGGAGAGAGAGAGAGAGAGAGATAGAGAGAGAGAGAGAGAGAGAGAGAGAGAGTTCAAATAATTGAACAGTGCAAGGGAGATAATGCCCCGTCTGTCATAATGCGAAATCCATGAATTTTTTTAGACAAGGGATATGGATAGACATGCCTTTGTTGGCTCATAACTTAATTATAACTTATAAGTATCTGCAATCCGAGTCTTTAAATCTCTACTGCCTGGATGTGTTCATCAGCTAGCCTGAGGCTTTGGGCTAAATGTGTATGGGAAATTATTGGGAATAAAAAAAGAGAGGTGTGTGAGAGAGAGTGACTGAATGTGTTTGTGTGTGAGGGTGGATGGAAATGCATGCGGGATGGTTGGGGGTGGGGGTGGGGGGTGGGGGCAACTGTGGGGGGGGGGGGGGGGGGGGGGGGGGGGGGGCAAAGCCCTCGTTGGGGGGGGGAATGTCCCCCATGCCCCCTACCCACCCCACCCCACCCCACCCCCCCGTAGCGCCGCCACTGGCATGGACACAAATTAAGTTCAAAGTTTTGTCAATCAACCAAGATTATTGATATCAAAAACAATATTGTGACTGTTAGTAATGGTAAAGTGGCACACCAATTGACTATTCAAAAAGTTAATAAACAAAGAAAATGGTATGCATCAGTCCAAAGTCTATTCTGTAATTTTGATACTATTAACTGGTCCCAATCTAGGAATATCCAAAGCAATACCCCAAACCCAGCAGGATCTGAATCAAGGTATCCATCACGCCAGAGACAACCCCATGTTTATTTGAAAGACTGTTTCCAGTAACTGATTCATATGCATTTAATTGTTTCTAACATTTATTTAGCAGGGGGAAATGTGGTATATCTGTGTAAGGTTCATATCCAGTTAAAGGGAGCTAACTCTATTTTCTCTTGCTGTACCATTCTCCAGAAAAGGGGAACACAGAAGTTTGATTTGGTTTGTCAAGTTGTTTCAGAAATAAATCATGTAATTTCAGCCTGTGTTTATATTTTCAAGAATTTGGCACAACAATCGGCTTGCAGTTCATCCAGATACAATATAATTCTACAGATTTTTAAGTTTTATTTAAAGCAAATCTTGAATTTTAAATGCCGAAAATGAACATTCCATTCCCAGTATTTTTTGTATTTTTTTGACGGTTCCGGGTAAACCGACCTACTCCTGGAAAAGTTGGAAACGCATTTTCGAAAATTATTTAGTTCCGTAAAACTCAAGTGAATCTGAGGATTCCCGGAAACATGCAATACTTCTTCATTTCTTTGGTCCCAAAGAACAATCGAATTTCTACACATTGCCAGTTTGGGTGATTCTTTTGAAAATGCCATGGAAATGCTTGATAAACATTTTTCTCCAATCATTAACGTGAGTGGTGAACGTTACCGTTTCCATTCCCGCAAACAACTGCCTGGTAAAACTGTAGAAGACTATCTTATCCCCCTAGAGATGCTGCATGTATTAAAGCAGACATTCTTTCATATGGCACAAAGGTAAAACTCGGGGTCCTATAGGAAGCCCAAATATTAACCCAGGGACTCATTTTGAGCAAACTCAAATCTGACACCCCCCCCCCCCCCCCCCCCACACACACACACACCCCTAGAGATGTGGTATACCAAATATTAAACCATTCTGCCTGGTAGATCTGAAGTATAAGATTTTTAAAGAAGTTTCCTCATATTTCACTAAGTTACAATTCAGGCTGCCATAGGGAGCCAAATTACCAATCCAGGGACCCGATTTGAACAAACTGGAATCTGACCCACCTAGAGATGTTGTATACTAAATATGAAAGGATTTTGACTGATGAATCTGAAGAGGATTTTTAAAGAAACTCCTTCATATTGTACGAAGCTAAAATTTGGGCTTTTATAGGGAGCCCAAATGTTAGCCCAGTGACTCGATTTGAACAAACTAGAATCTGTTGTGTACCAAGTATGAGAGGATTCTGACTGGTGGGTTCAAATAGAGAGCCCAAATATATATCGAGGGACCCGATTTGAACAAACTTGAAACTTACCCCCCCCCCCCCCCCCCCCTACCGGCCAAGAGATGTACTATACCAAATATGAAAGAAAGCATTCTGATTGCTGGATCTGAAGAAGAAGATTTTTAAAGAAATTTGCCCATATTGCACTAAGTGAAAACTCGGGCTGCATAGGGAGCCCAAATATTAACCCAGGGACTCTATTTGAACAAACTTGAATCTGAGCCCCCTAGAGATGTTGTATACCAAATATGAAAGCATTCTGACTGGTGGGTCCGAAGAAGAAGATTTTTAAAGAAATTTCCCATAGGGAGCCCAAATATTATCCCAGGGACTCGATTTGAACAAACTTGAATTTGTTCGACATTTTGTCATTTATTTGAGCAAGATCGACGAGGTATTCGCTATTTTACAGATTGTTGAAGATTTCAATCTGGGAAGTGTCATACCTTGTGTTTTTTAAGTATTGATAATATAATATAAATTTTATTAAAATTGATAAAATCTGATAATACGTTGAGTACCTGTGCTTATTATCTGTTGTATGCGTGGGATGTGGTTTTATCCTTAGATACCATCTTGAAACCTAGACAAAAGTATATGGGGAAGAACCTCACAAGATTGCACTGCAACAACAGGCATGACAACAAAAACGAGTTGAGAAGCAACAGTGATTGGGAAATGTGAGAGCGAAAGACATACAATTTGATGTATGAGACCTTGTCACATATCGGGATGGGAGGACGAAAGGTGAGTTAGAACGGAAATGGGAATATCTTTTCAGAGTTATAGAGAAAATAGGCCCTGTGAGTTATGGAATTAAAAACCAGTTGACAGGTAGTATAATTAAGTGCCAAGGGGAAAATCTTAGTTTAGGTCAGGGGATCTTGCTGGCCAGTCCACACGCTCAATCCCCTCCCTCTGTAGGTACACCCCGACAGCATGGGCAACATGAGGACGGGCATTATTGTCCATCAGAATGAATCTATCACCCACTGCACCTACATACAGTCTGACGTGGACAACCAGGATCTCATCACTATACCGTTGTGCAGTCAATGTACCACGTTCAAGGACACAGAGGTCTGTACGTCCATCCCAGTTGGTGCCGCCCCAGACCATGATTGACCCGCCACCATAGCGGTCATGCTCAGCAATGTTGGCTGCATGGAATCGTTCTCCTGGTCTTCTCCATACCCTAGAACGCCTATCTGTGTGGTCTAGGCAGTACCTTGACTCATCTGTAAAAAGGACAGGTCGCCAATCTTCTCTGGTCAACCCAACGTGATCCATGGCCCATTCATATCGTGCCTGGCGGTGGTTCTGGGACAGCGGAATACGAATACATGGTCTTCTCGATCGGAGACCACCTTCGTGCAACCTTGGCCGGATAGTCTGCGTCGAAACATTTACCCGGATGCATTCTGAAGGTCACTGCGAAGCTGGGTTGCTGTGGCAAAGCGGTTCTTCAGCTGCAGATGTTGCCCTGTCTCTGCCACCACCATGCCGTCTTACTGGTGTGCCATACTGCTGAAATCTTGCCCAGGCTCTGGTGATCACCGTATGGTGCACACCAAGGGCTTCACCAACCTGACGATGGGTAGCCCCACCATCCATACAGCCCGCCACATTTCTGCTTCAGACAAATGTCTTCCTACATTTGCATTTGCCATTTTCAATCATTAAATCAGAAGGGTTTGTGTTGAAATGAAGATTGAATACCCTACACATGCCATGTACATGTAGACAGTACACGAAAACATCATGAAAATCAAGGGGTACATGCTTTCCATGACTGTCACGAAAAGTCTGACTGTCAAGAGAGCTAATGTAAACACTGGGGACCATCTCAATATATTCCTCAATCATATCCACCAAAAATATCGCAAATATGTCACAAGCAAATTTCACAATGATGTGTCAAATATTTGGTGCTTAGCAAACTTTGAGTAGTATATAATCAGAAACAATGTGATATTCACGAGGGTTAAAGAATTGTATATGGTTAATAACGACTGGTCAACTGTCTAAGTGAATGACCTGTTGCTGTTTATCAAATATATGGAAAAGTCGGGAAAACAAGTGACTTATACATATCGTTTTAAGTGTGTGAACGATTTAGCATTGAGAATGAGACCCTTAATGTTGCATTTTTTAATTTTGTAGGAGAAGGGTGAAGTTTCCTGTTTGGAACTGTCACTAAATCAGATTTATGGGGCATAAGTGAAAACCTAGACCAGTTGTCCAGAAATCAGGCTATTATACATCATGTTCAGAAACAGATTTTGACCATGATAAAGTTAACCTGTGGGGCAGTACAAGACAATAGAGAATTTAAGATGAATTTGTCCAGTTCTGTAACCAGTTTTTGTGAGAAAGTTGAAAGAGAGTTGCAAGATGTCGAAAATCGTCTATCCTTGATAGAGGTTTTACTCATACATACAGTTAAAAGTAGAAGTCCTGTCACGAACTGTGCGCTTATCTAGGCTTAATTGCGCGTCGGAATTGCGCGCAATTGCCATATCGAATGGCATCCAAAGCACGGCAGATTCTCCAGGTTACTCATAGCAAACACAGGCAACAGGCAATGTTTCTGCCAATGAACCTCCGGGTTACCCGGAGGTCCATTGGCTGAAACATTGCCTGTGCACAGGCCATATGTACAGAATTTGATGGCTTAACTATGGCCATAACACGTAGATTAACGTGCAAATCGACGTGCTATTTGTGCGTATTTCATGACAGGACTTCTAGTTTTAACTGTATCACCAGCTAGAAATAGTTTTGACACAAATTAAGCTGATGATCGATGCAGCTGAAATGTATAAGCGTGCTGAACATGAACAGATGGATATTTTAGCAGATGAGAAATTATAAACGTGGGTCGTTAACTCAACCTTGCCTACCATAGTATTACTGAGCCTGCAAGGAAAGCTTTCCGACCATACTTAAATACATTAGATTTAAAGAAGCAACTTTGGCATTATTATCATTTGCTGACAACTGCAACCGTGTTCACTTAAGATAAGCTCGTGATTGTATTTAAGGTTTGTTTGTTTATTGGTGGTTAACGTCACATATTTATGCACCATGGCTAATCGTGACACAACATGGAGATGAAGTCAAATTTAGTCAATCGTTTATCTACATGTTGCCCATTTTAGAGGACTTTCACCCCAAGCATTGGTGACTGGGTCCTATTTTACTAGTAAAGCGGAACTGGTTTACCACAGTAAACAAGTGCTGCTTACTTCCCGGGGTTCCCACGGGGATTGTATTTAAGGTACCATTGGTAAATACGCATTATCAGTTTGAGATATTCTGAGTTCAGGCATTGCCTGTTCCGTTGAATAATGTAACTTTGAATGTTTCACAAGCCGCAAGTAAATTAGTCATACTAAAAATGTTGGGGGAAGGTACGTTAATTGTGGATAAGCAGAGAAGCAGATATGTACATGAACTTGGTCATGATAGATGTGTGGACGACAAGAAACTATTTTGTCCACTGGTAGGATACGAAATTGAATTTTGTGAAAAAGATATAGAATAAGGCATAACTTTTCTGTTGATGGGTGTGAAATGTCGAATAATGTTTTGTCTGGTCTGAGCGATCGCCTAAACAAACAACAGTTTTATCTGCAACAACAGAACCTCCACTATGAACCAGAGCTCCATTTGAGATCCTTGCGATGTTGCGACAGTCAATCCAAAGATCAGGAAGATCATCAATACCAAGCCAAAGACTTATCCTACGATAAATTATGATACTGAAACTGATAATACCGTTTATGCTACCATGGGAGACAAGGGAGACAATGAAATGTGTGATGTGTTGGGAGAAACAACATCTCCTGTATAAGTGACATAAGCGACATTTAATATTGTTTTACGAGTCACAGTAAACTGTTGAACTTTTAGTCAGAAACTTTTGTGTTGTGTAAAATGTCTGATTCATCAGATTCAGACTCAGACCGAAATGCTGCTTATGTTGCTCACGATCCTGGGAACCATGTTAGCAGAATGTTGCATCCCGATGTGGGAAGAGTTACCCACAATCGTTGTGTTTATTGTATACAAATGCAATGTAACTATTTACCGGTCGTCAGCCCAAATACTTATGAACTAGAATTTTGTAGAGCAGTAGGTTTAAAGCCTTTTGAGACTGAACCGGTGCATGTTCATGGATTTTGCTAATGATGTAATGTTTATTGAATTAGAGAGACATGATTTATACTTCTCTCACTCGTACCGAAGTATGTGCATTTTGAAACCCGATCACATCTCCTTGAGATAAGATGGTGCCCAGATACTATTCTATGAATGTAGAGAGGAGCCAGGAGTACACATGCATGACCACTTAATTGGCCGGAGGACAATACACCAACAACACTGACAATGACGACGTACGTACCTTGTTTAACCCGTTCAGGTAACTCGATTTCGGAACAGGGACAAGGCCTTTGTACCAAGCATGTGGTGTACCTTGGAGTGGACAGAATTGGGTGTTGTGGCACCAACGCCATCATGACTTTGATGGTCCCAACTTCCATTTCAGGATAGGACCAAATCGGATCTATCGAACGTATCGAGTATAATGGCCAACTTCCTGAACTATAAGGTCATAGAATTAATTCGGCGAGGAATACTAATGAAACTCTAAAACTCCCTAGTGATTTCGGTCAATACTACTTCAGTCTCCTTCCTGAAGCAGACTCTGAAGGGGCATGGGGGTGTATTGATGAACTCGGGTTGCGTGTGCTTGTCTAATTAGCAACAAATTACGATATTACTTTAAATCTGAAGAAAAAGAAAATGATAAAAAAAGTAATGAATCTGGCAGGGTTTAGATAAGTACCCACCGGAGAAATTACATATAAGACAATCTGAAAACTAGTGCGTATATGGACTGATTTTCAAGGAAGGCACTACTAGAAGCACGCATACCCACGGGAGAGAGAAGAAAAAGAGAGGGCAGTGAAAGAGAGATCGTGTCGAGTGCTGTAAATAAGTTTATTGTGTTTGCAACTTAATTGATCTTTTTTATTTGGTATTATTTTGAGTATTAAATTGATCTTTTTATTTGGTATTATTTTAAGTGTAGATAAGTTCTTAAGAGTGAATAATATGGCGATGGCAGTTATTCCTGATTACACAGAATATGAGGAGGAACAACAGAAGTATTGGGATACCCTCAAAATAGCTCAAGAGACTGCCATATCCATCAAAGAAACGTCAGATTTGTACGATGAACAAACATCCATTTTAGTGTACGATTTTGAGGATATGAACAAAATACAAAGAATACTTCGGTATCGGGAGAAATTCAGCAAACTGAGTTTAGCATTGTTTTTGTAGGTTATATTATAGATATTATCTCTTCAAAGAGGGGATCCTAATCTTTCCTGGGCTGATTTCACATGTTGGACCCAACAGAGTAGCCAGTCAATGTGAAGCTAGCGGGACTGGACCCGATCAAGTTCTTCATTATTGGAATGATTATCAGTGGGATGGGCAATATGTTGACCATAGGAGGGGTACTTGGGCTGAAAGAGAAGCTAAACCGGTACCCAATCCTGGGGTGGTTTGCCCATTTTGACAAAAGGAAATCCAACCTGAGACTAAGGATTCTAATTTCAACTCATCGTTAATAATTACAGACCAAACAGATGAACAACAAAACCATGAGTGGGAACAGGCCCAATCTATGTACATGTAAATGGACGCTCTTCAACGCCATGAGGCTCGGCGTCAAGCCAGGTTAAACACCCTTTTCGTTATCGGGACTGGGACAATAATATTTATGTTGCATTTGTCTCGAGATTGTTCACCGACAACCTCGCAGTGTGCATGTACGCTCTCAGTGTCACCAGGGCATACATAAGCTGTGTGGTCAGAGGTGGATGCTCACGAAACAATCTTGCCCATATTGCCAGGAGAGTATAATGATTGATTACAAAGTGTATAGATGCCGTCGCCAAAGTATTAACATCCTGATCACCGAGTGATGATCGGAAGTATCCTGGTAATTTTTTCGCTTACGATGTATTTCCATTTGACCATTTGTACAGGACGCGCCATGAAACGAAGCAATGCGACGTGATATTTCAGTTTTGTTAGTCTAGCCAAAAATGTTTTTTCACTTATGTGCACTTGCCTAATTATGCAGTGTATATCATGATTAAGGCGTGCCTGTGTGCACTGCACCCCGTGCTGCATCACTTCGCATTCTGTTTAAAAAGTGCCTTACATTTAGCTCTGGAGCACTGCTCCATTCGTTTTGACAATGCTTCGGAGCAATGGTGAACAAAGAAGCAGTGGGATAGTTTAGTTCTTGGGTTTTGTTGGAGCAATGTCCATGAGCAGTAGATCACTGTTCCGGGGCTGGAGCAATGATACAGTGAGGCAACCTTCTAGAGTCAGAGATGTCACGCAATGCTATGGAGCAGTGAAACAGTGAAGTGTTCTGGAACCAGAGCAGTGATGCAATGGGGCATTGGGACGATTAGTGTTGAGGTTTTGTTGGAGTGGTTGTAGAGTGTTGGTGTAACGATGCTGAACTGTTGGCGTTGATGCATGGAGATAAGAAATCTATAAGCATTTTTGGATACTATATATTACAGAAACAGGGCATGGGTCGAGGAGACACTTCGTGGTGACGTTACAAAGATACAAAACACACAACGTTAAATAGTTTTCCCCTTCATCGCAATGGTCACTGGTGCTCTCATCGCTGTCACTTTCATCACGGTCTATCTCAAATAAATGATCAAATCGAAACCTTTTCTCTTAAAAAACACACTTGATAGCTTTTTTCTAGGCTTATGACTCTGCTATTAATTAGTTCATCTATGGTATTCATTTCACACTGCAGTCTGCTTTTGTTTAAATGTTTTGTTTAAATGATAAAATATAGAGGACGTGGCTATATTTATGCAAGAATGAAGATTTGTAACAATATATCATTTACTTCATTCCGGGCCTGTTGCATTCAAGTATCCTAGTTCATCAAACGTCATTTTTCTTTTGAAATTGATCATCATGGTCTTTGAAGGCGCTCGTAATGTAACCCGTGGACTGAAATCCTTCTTCGTTGTCACTTTGATCATCAAAAGAGGAATTCTTGCTGTCATCAACCGATTGTTGGTGAGTGGAATCATCCCAGAGGCAGCCAAAGTTTGTATGATGCTGTAAATCGTATGGCGGAGCAAACATAATTCCGTAATGTATACAAAAGGGATGTCGAGTGGCAGATGTGTAAGCTGTTTGCATACCCAACATAATATGGTAATTAAATAGAGGCGGTGGTGGTTTAGCCCCCAAATTCTGTTAATAAATACGAAAAGAACAAGAAAAAAATCCAGTGTAGTCGAGACATGTTGGAGGTGTATGATATGAAGGGGCACCAATCATTTCTGTTTTGCCATTGGCTTTTTCCATACACATCCTATTTTGACTGAGTTGTGGAGGTCCTTGTTTAAACGATCTCGGGATACTGATGCTGAATATTGGTAGGAAAAGTTTTGCAGTCATCCTTTGAGAGTGCTTTTTAAACAAGGTTTGGTGACCCTTACCCACTTCTGGATGGCCAACGCAAGAATTGTTCGATTCTGATTGTGTCAGCTTCTTGTACTTTTTGAAAATATCCTTTTAAAATTGATTTTCTTCTTGTGTTGTCCGTTTTAAATCCACGACTAAATGTCCATATGGAACATGAACTGAAGTGCGATATGCCTCTGGAAATTCCATAAGGGTTATGCGGGTACATTTATCGCACTTGTATACGGATTTGTTGTTGATCTACAGGATTTTTTAATATATCAAAATAAATTTTTAAATTCATAGTTCTGTTCTCTTTCGCTTTGTTCAATAGACTCTGAATCAAACCTGACACTGCGATTTCTACGATAGAATCCTTCAGTGAAAAAATTGCATATTTCCAAGTCTGTTGTAGCACTCCTCATTAAGAAGCAATGATCATACCCTGTTGAGCGGCTCCACAGGTTGTTAAAAAGATCTCGAATGAAAGCTGACCCGAAATGAATGACCGGACCCCTTCTCTTTTCACAGGTATCACAAGTAACGGGAAGCACATACATGAAAACACGCCTGCAACGCCATGCGCCGCTAATCTCCCTGGACCACCGAATTGGGGAGAGGGGGGGGGGGGGGGGGGGCATAGGTGGTTTTTTTCCCCATATAAAACCACTCTAGATCCGGCCAAACCCATTTTGGAGCCAAAAAAAAAAAATTCCTCCAAGATGCAAAAATGTTTTTGAGGTCGAACTAACCGGACGGTGGAGGTGTTCGGGGTTTGGGTAGTCATATTTTTTTCTGCATGTAATCCCTCTTCTTCCTTCAAAATGCATTTTCAAGCAAAGAAAAAAAAGCCTAATTGACATGGGAGTGGGGTGGGGGTCAAAGGTGTAAATTTTTTTTTTACGCATGTGTGTACTCTAAATCCTTCAAATTGCATTTTGAACCGAAGAAAAAGAATTGCGTAATTGGCACCTGGGGGCAGGGAGGGTTATATGAGTCATTTTTTTTCTGCATGTAGTCACTCCAAATCCTTCAAAATGAATTTTGGACGAAAGAAAAAAAAATGCCATGGGGTGGGGTGGGAGGAGGAGGTATAAGACTAAAATCTTTGTCCACATGTTGTCACTCCAAATCCTTCAAAATGCATTTTGGAGCAAAACCAAATTGCCTAATTTGCGGCGGGGGTGGGGGTGGAGGGGGAGGCATCGGTGGAAGTGCAGGGCAATAACTCCGACAATTTTCATTGAATAATGGTGGGCATGATCTGTCGACCGTGATGGCTTCCCAAGCCCGAAACCCTAAAACTTTTAGCACAGTCTGCAGGTACGGATCTTCGTGCTGACAGTACGGATCTTCGTGCAGACAGGAGAGGCATTGGGTTAAGCATTAGAATATAGCCTCTGGCGGCCACATATTTCCATCCTCTCATAGACCATTCCTGCGAAGTTTGGTTCACGTCGGCTCAGTAGTTCCTGAAAAGAAGATGAAAATGTGATTTCCCATAGGGTTTCTATAGTAACTATAAGCCGCAATTGCAGCCATGTTTGCAACTCGATCAACATTAAATGCGGATCGTTGGTAGAGGGTGTCGCTGTCATCAACCATGCAAAGTTTCAAAACATCTGGCCCTTTTGTTTCAGAGAACATTTTTCAAAACCCACCAATCAGAATCAAGAAATGCTTCTGGCAGCCATGTTTTTCGATACACGGTAACCGAAATGAGGAGCCCTTGTAGAAGACCTCCCATTGACTATCCCTGCCAGGTTTGGTTCACGTCGGCTCAGTAGTTCCAGCGAAGATGATGAAAGTGTGATTTCCAATAGGGTTTCTATAGTAACTATAAGCCGCATTTACGGCCTTGTTTACAACACGAACAACATTAAATGAGGATCGTTGGTAGAGGGGGTTCCAGGCATCATTTATGTGAAGTATCAAAAAATTTGGCCTGTCAGTTTCATCAGAGAACCCTTTTGAAAATCCACCAACCAGAATCAAAGAATGCCTCTGGCGGCCATATTTTTCAACCCACGGGAACAAAATGAAGATCGTTTGTAGAGGACCTCCCATAGACCATTCCTGTCAGGTTTGGTTCATATCAGCTCAGTAGTTCTAGAGGAGAAGATGAAAATGTGACTTCCCATAGGATTTCTATAGGAACTTTTAGCCGCAATTGAAGCCATGTTTGCAACCCGATCAACTTTAAATGAGGATCGTTGGTAGAAGGGGTCCCAGTCATCAACCATGCAAAGATTCAAAACATTTGGCCCTGTGGTTTCAGAGAAGATTTTTCAAAATCCACCAATCAGAATCAAAGAATGCCTCTGGCGGCCATGTTTTCAAACCCATGGGATCAAAATGAGGATCGTTTGTAGAGGACCTCCCATAGACTATCCCTGCCAGGTTTCGTTCAAGTCAGATCAGTAGTTCAAGAGAAGATGATGAGAATGTGATTTCTCATAGGGTTTCTACAGTAACTATAAGCCGCAATTGCGGCCACGTTTGTGACCCAATCAACATTAAATGAGGATCGTTGGTAGAGGGGATCCCAGTCATCATTTATGTGAAGTTTCAAAACATTTGGCCTGGCAGTTTCAGAGGAGAAGATTTTTGAAAATCCACCAACCAGAATCAAAGAATGCCTCTGGAAGCCATGTTTTTCATCCGACGGGAACAAAATGAGGATCGTTTGTAGAGGACCTCCATAAACCATTCCTGGCAAGTTTGGTTCACACCGGCTCAAGAAGAGAAGAAGATGAAAATGTGAAAAGTTTACGGATGCCGGACGACGGACGCCAAGTGATGAGAAAAGCTCACATGGCCTTTTAGGCCAGGTGAGCGAAATGAAAGTGTCAATGACACTGTAGCTCAACTTGACAAACTTGAACTTGGTAAGTGATAAATGAAATGGCAAAATTGAAGATCAGTGGGACCAATGTCAGTTTTTTTTGCCAGTGGCAACATTTTTTGACAGAAACCGAAGAAAATCGATAGCTCCCATCTAGAGGCCTCCCCAAACAAGCATGCAAGGTTTCAAAGCAATCCGATCATAAATGTGCCCTGTAGGGTGTACAAAAGGGAAATATTGTGGTCTGACTAGACTAAATTCTAAGAACGTTGGCCGTGGCAACATTTTTTGACGGAAATGGAAGAAAATCGATAGCTCCCATCTAGAGGTCACCGTAAATAAGCATACCAGGTTTCAAAGCAATCTAATCATAAATGAGCCCTGTAGGGTGAGCCAAAGGGAAATATTGTGGTCTGACTAAACTAAGTTCTAAGAATGTTGGCTGCGGCAACATTGTTTGATGGAAATTGAAGAAAATCGATAGCTCCCATCTAGAGGTCACCCCAAACAAGCATGAAAGGTTTCAAAGCAATCCGATCATAAATGTGCCCTGTAGGGTGTGCCAAAGGGAAACATCGAGTCTTCTGACTAAACCAAGTTCTAAGAACGTTGGCCGCGGCAACATTTTTTGATGGAAATTGAAGAAAATCGATAGCTCCCATCTAGAGGTCTCCTCAAACAAGCATACCAGGTTTCAAAGCAATCAAATCATAAATGTGCCCTGTAGGGTGTGAGTAGGTGATAAATGAGAATTCAAACACAAAATCTGTACATGTACGTGTACATGTACACGTACATTCGTGTACACCTCCACAGGATTTAGTGTTAAAATCGTGTACAGGTACACGATTTGAACGTTTTTTAGGGTGTGTTCGAATCCACTTTGAGTTTAAATATCACTGAATTGTATCCTAGGCGCCTTTAGTTTTACGTGCGCGCGTACATGTACCGTTTTGATTGAAAAAGGCAAATGAGTTTCCCCCCATAGGATTCAGTGTTAAATTGCGAGCCAAAAAACGTTTTGTCATTTCGAAAACATCGTCTTGCCGATTCTAATAATCCGCGTCCGTACATGATTTTAACACTGAAACTCTATGGAGGCGTACACGGAGATCCACTTGCGGATTTTAGGTCGGAAAGCGACTCGTGTAAAGAGGTTGTGTTCGAATCCGCAAACCCACTGTCGCGTTTCTCGAAGTAAGACTAACGCACGTTATTGCGAGGTAATCTTAATAAGCACTTAATGGAAATGTTTTGAATGAAGAGTGTTGCCAGGGTGTTAGAATCCGCAAACCCACTGTCACGTTTTCCTGAAGTAAAACCTAACACATGTTATCGTTATGACTGAACAAGGTTTTCGTTCAAAAGAGTCAATTATAAAATATGATCTGTAAAAAATAGACATTCGTGTCTTGATTCGATGTGACGAAGAGAAATTGAGTTTAGGGATATCGTTCAAAAGAGTCGATTATAAATATGATCTGTAAAATAGACATTCGTGTTTTGTCTTGATGTAAAGAAGAGAAATTGACTTTAAGCGTTCGTTCAAAAAGAGTCAATTATAAAATATGATCTGTAAAAAATAAGACATTCGTGTTTTGTTTCGATGTGACGAAAGGAGATTGAGTTTAGAGAAAAGAATCAGAATTCTTGTGAAGTAATCTTAATAAACACTTAACGGAATGTTTAAACGCATTTTCCGCTCAATAAGGTTTTGAGTGGTAAAATTTTTAATATATTCACGATAGCGATCAGAGAGATTTGAAAATGAATGAATAAGTTCCTTTAACGTTAAAATTAGAAAAAAACAGTTTTCTTTTGTGTGTTGAAATGTTTTAACCGTCATCAAAGGGATTCTCTCTTAATTCGACACTGAGTGAATGGTTCTTTGATATGTGAATGAAATTCCTTTGACAAAACGTAAATTACTATCAAAATGCGTTAAATCAGAAACCGGTTTGTCATGTACTGCTTAAACGTATTTTTAAACTTCTCCGCTGATAGCGTCGCATTGTCTGATGATGATGGCGGTAAGAGAGATCTGTTGTATGGATTTTATAAGGATTCTGAGGGGAGAACTTTTATTGGAGACACAGAAATAGAAATTGGTGATGATGAATTGATCGTTGGTTCGAACAAATACGAATTGACTGATGGACTGCGCAGATTGCTCCTTTATGACAAGCCTAGCGATTACTCGAAACAGGATTTCGACAATTACGGCGACATTCTGGTTCAGACCCACGCCATGAAGAGAAATAACGATGCCAGAGAGACGAGACCCAAAGCCAACAGAGGTTACAAGTGGACGAAAGTGGTGAAACCCATATGGGATATGAACAAGAAGTTCGTCGAATCGGTGACTGGCAAAGGGGTGAAAACCACTTTTCTTCCGAGCGATTCTGACGCTCTGTCTCAGAGATTGAGTTTGTTGATGGCGAGCAGACGGGCTGGTAACACAGGATTAGATAATCAGATAGTTACTATATCTGACGAATTGTTAAGACAGAAGGTTTTGAATAAAAACCACTATAAAAGGCTGATGAACGAATTGAAGGATTGATGTGTATATAATAAGTAGAGAGAAACAAACAAACAAACAAAAATAAAAACAGTAAATTTTTACACTAGAATAATAAAAGTATTTAAACAACAAAACGATTTACCAGTGAAAAAACAAAATATATAATAAAAATAAAATATGTTGGTGATAAAGAACAGGGGATACGTCAGAACTTACGTTCAAGGCGGTTCTGGCATCGTCGATTCTATAATGCGAGCGTTCACGAGCGATGCGGGTAGAAAACTCGCATCGACCGCATTTGAGGTCGGTAAGAAGACGGCTTTGGATGCTGGTAAGAAAGCCGCTTCCGAAGCCAGTGGTAGGATAGCTTCTGTGGCTGGCAAGAGGGCAGCCGACGCGTTGATCGACAAGTTGATCAGTCCGCCGGCAAAGCGAGCTGCGTTAGAGCGAACGCCGCAAAGTTGGAAAGATTTTAAAGATGCTGTGGTACCCATACAAGATTTAGCCAAAATGACGAGTGGATCTGGATTGAAGAGAACTCACAACGGTGTGATATAAATAAATAATAATATTAAACAACTAAGTTTGAAAAACATAAAAAATTTGTGTTTGAAAAGAATCTAAAATAACAAACAAAAAAAATAAAACAAAAGATGAACATTAAAGATATGTCTTGGAACGACCAAGAGGTCGAATAACGAGTTCTTTCCCAAAAGCATAAGAGGCTTGATAGTGGGAAAATCAAATTGTGGAAAGACCAATCTGTTGATGAATCTGTTGTCCCGACCCGACTGGTTGGATTACGACAGATTGTTCGTGTTTGGCAAGAACTTGTTTCAACCTGAATACAGATTGCTTCGAGAGTGCATGGATCGTAGATTGCCCAAGGACGTCATAGCCAGAATCTTTGACAGTAGGGAGGAATTCGACAAGAGCGAAGCTCCACTTTCGACCATTTTGGACGGTGCGGCGATGAAGCTGATGAAGAGAAATGCATCTTCGAACGTCGAGTGTCGATTTTATGAGAACGCTAGCGACGTTCCGGATCCTAGAGAACTGAATTTGGAAGATAAGAATCTCATGATTTTTGACGATCTGCTTTTGGAGAGACAGAACCGATGCGAATCGTATTACATTAGGGGTCGACACAGCAACGTGGACTGTTTCTACCTGACGCAGAATTATTTTCGATTGCCCAGACAGACGATAAGGGAGAACGCTAATTTTCTATGTCTCTTTCGCCAAGATCTCAAGAATCTCAATCACATCTAAGGCAATCACGTCGCAAACGACATGGGCGCGGCGGAATTCAGGAGATTCTGCAAGAGGGTTTGGGATGGTGGACTTTACAATTTCGTCGTGACCGATTTGACAAGCGAATTTAATCGCGGAAAATATCGGTGCGGATTCGACAAGTTTTATGTTTCTGATGATAATAAGATAGAGCGTGAAAATAAATTTAGAAAATAATAAATCTTCAAATAATTAGTTTTGAATAAAAAAAATAAAATTAAATATAATGTTCAAACATGGAGAATTGTTAGAACAGATAGCCGAGAATACGGCTGCAAAACAATCCATTCAAATCATGGTGAGTGGCGATTCGACTTGATTTGCTACGAAATTCGAACCTTCCATTCGAATTGAATAGAGCGAAAAGATACGAGATGGCATTGGTGAATCTGGAGACTTATTATTCCTTTCCCAACGTCACCAAAAAGAATAACTCATTCAAGTATTCCGACGGAGTGGATTGGTTGGAGATTCGAATTCCCAAAGGGAGTTACGACATAGACGATTTGAACAATTACATTCAGACACGAATGAAGACGCATGGAAAGGGAAGCAACAAGATCAGACTCGCTCCCAATCCTAATACCTTACAGACGATGTTGGATTTGGAAGATAATTTTCAAGTGAATTTCAACACGGACGATTCTGTAGGCAAGATGTTGGGATTCGATCGAAAGGTGTATCGAGGCCACGCGGCATCTGAAAATACGGTCGACATTCTCGCAGTCAATAGCATTCTGGTGAACGTGGACGTGATTGCTGGAAGCTGTGTGAATGGTAGCGCTCAACCGATGATCTATTCCTTCTTTCCAAACATGTCGCCGGGTTATAAGATCGTGGAGCGACCTCAAAATTTAGTTTATCTACCAGTGATTTTAGACACGTTGTATAGTCTCAAAACCACGTTGACGGATCAAAATGGTGAACCGTTAGATCCTCGCAGAGAGAGGGTGACGATACGATTTCACATAAGAGAAATATAAAAGCAAAAAAATAAAAATATTGTGTATATATATAGATAACAAAAATAAAATAAACGCAATATTAATTTTACAAAATTATTTTAATATAAATAATTATTATTAAACAAGAAACAATTGAAGTAAATATATTTTAAAAAAAGAATTATGACAGAATACGTGATTAAAAACGTGAACATATCCGCAGGACAGAGGAAGAAACATAAGAGAGCGTTAACAACTCGGGGCGAGGTGGTGAGATTCAAATTCACTCACGAAGATCTGATGAGAGGCGGTCAGGATTCGATCGCCTGGACCAGAAGTCAAATCAAAAGGATGGAGAAAGCGATTCACGATGGAAGAGGGTTGACGGTGAGATTGAGTCCCGCTTAATTGAGATACAATTTGAGAATGAAAGGTGGTTTCCTACCGCTATTGGCAGGAATCGCCGCAAAAGCATTACCCTTTGCCGCAAAGGCACTACCCTTTCTCGGAAAGACTCTCGGCATGGGAGCTCTCACGGGACTCGCTAGTTCGGCAGTTGAGAAATTAATGGGTGGCAGTGGACTGTTTTTGAAGAAGGGAGGAACCGTGTGTCGCGTCCACGTAGACAACAGCAGTTAAGGATTGTATCTAGAACCTGTTAGAGGTAGCAACTCTCTGAGAGGAAACGGTCTCTATCTGAAGAGTGGACAGAACGTTGAGCGATTCGGCAAGGGTTTGTTGCTCGGTGAGAATTCGCCGTTTAAGAATATACCGATTTTGAATATGTTATTATAATATAAAATTATATGATTATATAAAATATAAATCATAGAAAGTATAAAATAATATATTTAAAATGGATAAAAAGGTGGAGAAACAATTAGACGATAATGACGAATATCGCGAGACAGAGTGCGAAAAAAAAAAAGATGTGGAAAAATGGTTAGACGCTAATGATGGATATATAAGGAAAGAACTGATGAAAGAGATAGATAAAGTACGGGATAGACGGTTGGAAATGAAAAGAATGAGACACTTTCCACCGTCACCACTACCATCTGAAGAGAATTGTAATGATGCGAGTGTTACCAAGAGATGCACAACATTCGTTCATAATTATGATTCGGATAAACAAATGTGTTGTTATAAAAACGTATCATATCACAAAAAAAAGAAAAAAAGAAAAGAAGAAGAATCGACGCTGAAATTTAAGAAAAAAGGAAACGTTATTATATTATATGGGTAATAGTAAAGAAGGAAAACAAAAAAAAAAGTAATGAGATCATCTCATTACTTTTTTTTTTCCTTTTTTCTTCCCTAAAAAAATCAATCTCTCTATTTTTTATATTTCCAAGCCCCTTATTAGCATGTTCACACTCGTGTTTTCAAGATGATCTCATCACGTTTTTTTCCTTCTTCTTCGCTAAAAAATCAATCACTCTATTGTTTATATTTCCAAGTCCGTTATTAGCATGTTGACACTCGTGTATTCTCCTTTTTCGAAAATGTGTTGAATGTTTATCTTTACTCTTTTGAGTTTTTTTACATCGGCGAACTCGCTCTCACCACCCAATTTCTCCACGTGTTCGCGTGAGATTTTTGGATATATGTAACTTCCATAGAACGTCAAATCGTCATTGTCGAATTCTTTATCTTTAGCGATGACGATTTTCTGCAGATCGCTTTGATACTCGTAAAACAAATCAAGCATGGCTTCATCCAATTTCAAAGTCATCTTATATCTGTCGTATTTATGCTCTAAGTCCTTCATCTCGATCTCATTCAATTCGATGGGGTCGTGTCGTTGTAATCTATAGATTTTAAAACCTAATTTCTTATTCGTTTCGACTCGTTTCAATTTCAATTTGCATCCTTTAGGTGTTGCTGTCATGATCAATTATTTGGTTTTTTTGTTTTATGAATTCTTGCAAATAATGTATATTTTAAATTTTGTATTTTAATAATTTGTTTAAAAAAAGTTTGTTTTTTTTTTTTTGCTCTTTATATATATAAAAAAAAGTTTTTTAAATTTTAATTTTCTTTAATGTGAAAATTTTTTTTGTAAAAGTTTTTTTCTCTTTATATAAATAAAAAGTTAAATTTAACATCTCAATTTTAAAATTTTTAACAAACTATCATTAAATACAAAAATTCGACAAAAAAATATTCTTACAAACTCAATTTTGAGGTAAAAACAATGATCAAGTCCGAACATCCGAATTATAGTTTAGAACGTGCAAGACTTCAAACATTTAAAAATTGGCCTTCGCATCTTGCTCAAAAACCCGAAGATTTAGCCGCTGCGGGTTTCATTTATGTGAGTAAAAGCGACAAAGTTAAATGTTTTTGTTGTAATATACATTTGATGAATTGGGAACCTCACGACAGACCTTTACTAGAACATATAAATAATATTAAAAAAGGCGAATGTGATTATTTGAACAAGATCATAACGTTGGGATTGATTAAAATCGAAGACGAAGAGTGGGATAGAAATAAAAACCAAAAATTATTGATGGATATGTTACAATTAGGGTACACTAAGGAACAATTGTACAATGCATTAAATAACGCAAACAAGACCTTATCTCAATTTTTGACTTTAGAACATCTGATTAAATTCATGACACAAGCGGACGAGTTATTGTCGTGTGTCGAAAACGAGTCGAGCAACACGAACACTTGTCTGCTTTGCGAAAATGTCACAAACGTTTTGTTTCTACCGTGCGCACATTTGTGTTATTGTAAGGAATGTTATTCTAGAGACGAGAAAACGTGTTCATTCTGCAAACAAGAAATAAAAGCGATCGTAAATTGTTTTGAATAAAAAACACATTAAAGAAAAAATTGAATTAAAAAAAAATCTTTTTTTTTTTTATATAAAGAGTAAAAAAACAAAACTTTTTAAACAAATTATTTAAATACAAAATTCGGAAAAAAATATATTCTTACAAAATGAAGCAAACAGATAAAAAAAATTGAAAAATTTAAATGAGAAAACCGTACCTCAGTTAAACGAGATTTGTAAACTATTAAAAAATTCACATTTCAGAAATCCTAGAACTAGCCGTTGTGCATAAATATGTGACCTTAAACATCAATAAATAAATAAATAAATAAATAAATAAATCATAGAACTAAATCAAAAAAGATTGAAGTCATACAGAAACATTTGCAAAACGATGGAAAGGCAAACGAAATGCCGATAGCAACGACGTCAAAAAATGCATCGGTTGTGAAAAATGAGAAGAAGAAGAAAAAGATAGTAAAAGGAATCGAAATGCCGATAGCAACGACATCAAAAAATGCATCGGTTGTGAAAAATGAGAAGAAGAAGAAAAAGATAGTAAAAGGAATCGAAATGACGATAGCAACGACGTCAAAAAATGCATTGGTTGTGAAAAATGAGAAGAAGAAGAAAAAGATAGTAAAAGGAATCGAAATGCCGACGTCGAAAAAAACCAAAAACGTTTCGATTGTGAAAAATAAGAAGACGACTAAACGAAAAGCCGTTGAAGAAGAACTTCAAGTTTCCAAAGAAAAGAAAAGAAAAACTAAAATGAAAACGAGTGATGCACATCAGATTCTAGGCAAACGAGATATATCGAGCGAACTTCAACGAGCAATAGACGAAGGGAAAGGAGAAGAATATCTAGCGTGACTCGCCATGGAACTATTTCAATCGAAGTCCGTGGAACGGGAGAGTGCGATCAAAGGTGTTTTTAAAACTTTCGACCGTGGTTCCCTCGTTGAAGAAAATCGATCCGAAATTGTTCATGGAACGGGTGAAGAAAAAGTATTGGATTTGTTTCGCAAATACATGAATGTGGGACTAAAAATTAAGATGATACTCCATTGCGTGATGAATAAAATCGACGTGAAGTCCGGCGAGAGCATCGTGAAAAATGCATGTTTCCGATCTAACGTCGAACCCGTATTTTGAGGTTCAGATTTATCGGACGTTTTCGAAAAGATGAAAGACAAGATGTTGACGTCTCTCGCAATTTATCAACATGAAGGTAGTAATTGGACATTTGATGAGATGTTGAAACTTGAAATTCACATAACTGAAAACGATTTGTTGAAAGGGTCTTCCTACGTGAAATTACCGTATTTCCTGGCTAAGAAATACGTTGTGATCAACGTGAAAAATAACGATGATCAGTGTTTTAAATGGGCAGTCACCTCCGCTTTATACCCTGTCAAAACGAACCCCGATAGAGTTTCTCATTACGAGGAAACTTCTAAAAATCTCGATTGGACCGGAGTGACTTTTCCAATGCAGTTAAAACACATCGAACGTTTCGAGGCTCAAAATCCCACCGTAGCAGTGAACGTCTTGTGATACGACGAGGAAAAACGAACGATCTATCCTCTCAGACTGACTTCATATCTCGGAAGAGAAAAGACGATTATTTTATTATTAATTTCAAACGGTGACAATCATCATTATTGTTGGGTTCCAAATCCGAGCCGATTACTGTCGAAACAAAATAATAAACATAAAGGAAAGATATCTTTATGTTTCAATTGCATGAACATGTTTCACAGCGAAGACTCGTTGGCGAAACATCAGGAATATTGCAACGAAAATCAAGGTGTCGCCGTCGAAATGTCCAAACCTAACACCATCATGAAGTTTGAAAATCACAATAGAAGGTTAAAAGTACCATTCGTCGTCTACGCCGATTTCGAATGTTTCACCGTGAAAATGAGTTCCTGTCAACCCAACGCTCTTCAAAGTTACGTCGAAAGATATCAAAATCACATACCTTCGGGCTATTGCATTTACGTGAAATGCGCTTTCGACTCGCAACACGACATGGGTCCCTTCACCTACACGAAACAGTATGAAGACGACGAAGTGGCTCAAAGGTTCGTGGAAGAGTTAGAATCGAAAATTCAAATGTTATATGATAAATTTAAAACTCCGGCAAAAATGATCACCACGCGAGAGATGCAGGAAATAACAGAGCCACCGAATGTCACATATGCAGACAATCGTTCGACGAGAATTCGAAGGAAAATAAGAAGGTCAGAGACCACGATCATTACACGGGTCTGTATCGCGGTCCGGCTCACAGCAAGTGTAATTTAAAATATCGAGACGCCATTTTCTATCCGGTGATTTTTCACAATCTCTCGGGTTATGACAGTCATCTGTTCGTAAAAAATCTTGGCACCTCACACGAAGAATTAAATTGCATCATGAACAGCGAAGAAAGATACATTTCCTTCACGAAATGGAAGCTCATGGAGAAGAAAAGAGCAATCGTCGGAGAGACGTTGAAAGAAAAAACGAAATTCATTCGTAGAGCCATACGTTTCATCGACAGTTTTAAATTCATGTCGACCTCTCTGGAAAAATTAGTCGATAACATGAGCAAGGATAAATTTAAAATCACGAGCGAACATTTCGGAGAATGAGTAGACGTCATGTTGAGGAAAGGAGTCTATCCTTACGATTACATGAACGATCTAAAGAGATTCGAAGACACTGCACTACCTTCGAAAGAAGATTTTTATTCGAAATTATATGAATCTGACATTTCCGATGAGAATTACGAACACGCTAAAAACGTGTGGAAATCATTCGATATGAAAACCATGAGAGATTATCATGATCTCTATCTGAAGACCGACGTTCTGCTCTTGGCAGACGTGTTCGAAAATTTTCGAGATGTCTGTTGTCGAAATTACGATCTGGATCCCGCTTGGTATTTCACCGCACCCGGTCTAGCGTGGGACGCTCTGTTGAAGACCACTGAAGTCCAATTGGAATTATTATCCGACGTGAACATGTTGCTCATGTTCGAAAGGGCTGCGAGAGGTGGCATCTCAATGATCTCTCACAGATATTCTGAGGCTAACAATCCCTACATGAAAGAAGGTTTCGATTCGAAATGGTCAACTAAATACATACAGTATTGGGACGCCAATAATCTGTACGGTTGGGCTATGAGTCATCCTTTACCGATTGGAAATTTCGAATGGGTAACGGAACCGGAAGAGATGCAAAAATGGAGAGACTATCCTTGCATTTTAGAAGTCGATTTGAACTATCCAGAAGAATTACACGATCCACACAACGATTATCCGCTGGCTCCCGAACGAATGGAACCGAACGAAGGAGATGAGGAAAAACTCATTCCCAATTTATTTAACAAATGTAACTACGTCGTCTACAGCGAGAATTTGAAACAGTACGTCGATTACGGGATGAAATTAGTCGACATACATCGCATCATTCGATTCGACGAAGAGCCTTGGATGAAAAAATACATTGATCTCAACACGAATCTCAGAATTCGAGCCGAGAACGATTTCGAAAAAGATTTCTTCAAACTCATGAACAACTGCGTGTACGGTAAATCGATGGAAAACATCAGGAAGAGAACCGACGTTTGACTCGTCATGTCTGAGAAAATAGCTAAAACATTAGTGACGAAACCCAATTACAAACACCGAACCATATTCGACGAAAATCTAGTGGCCGTTCACATGCAAAAGACGCACCTGAAGTTCGACAAACCGTATTATCTCGGACCAATCATCTTAGATATCAGCAAGCAATTGATGTACGAGTTTCACTACGATTACGTCAAACGAAAATTTGGTGATAAAGCCAAACTACTGTTCACCGACATGGACAGTTTAGTTTACGAGATAGAGACGAAAGACGTCTACCAAGATATATCTCAGGACGTGACCGAGTGGTTTGACACGAGCAATTATCCCGTCGATCACCCGTCCAACATTCAATCGAACGACAACAAGAAGGTGTTGGGTAAATTTAAGGACGAGAGCGGCGGTAAACAAATCGTCGAATTCGTGGGCTTGAGACCCAAACTGTATGCTTATCGTCTAGAAGATGATGAAGAGATCAAGAAGTGCAAAGGAGTTAAAGCGTGCGTGGTGAAGAAAAACATCTCTTTCCAAGAGTATAAAGATTGTCTGTTAGGAAGTGGTCCGGTGTATAAGACGATGAAATCGATTCGAAGCGAAAATCACGACTTGTATACCGAAATAGTCAACAAGATTTCGCTGACGGCTGACGATGATAAGAGATTCGTGTTAGACGATAAAATAAGCACTTTGGCACTCGGACATTGGACTGTGGATCCAATTAGAGACGATATGAATGTGGATGATTGGATTCTAGATATGATTGTGGATGATAAGATTCCAGATATGATTGTGGATGATAGGATTCCATAAAATCAAGAAGAATTAGATGGATTCAAAATTATAGAAATCGATAGTGACATCGAGAGAGTTAGTTTGAAAAGAAAAATAAAAAAAAATAAAAAAAAATAACGTCATTTTTTAGTGAATTATAATAAAATAAATAAAAAAATATATATATATACACTTTATGAATAAGAAAATAAAGATATCTGTAGAAGGTGTCGTCTTACCTAACGAACCCCAATTCTTAAATTCCGAAAATGTTCGAACTAAGAGCGACAAACTACGTTTGATATCTCTTTTTGCGTCATCTTTTTTCGCAGGTAGCGAAAAAGACGTCTTTGAATATAATAGATATTTGCAGTTGTTATTCCTGTTCAAAAAATTGTCAAAAGATCAAGAGAAATACATTTACGACACGGTGTCTAAAAAATTTCATTCGTTAAATCACTACAAAACAATCGAATCTGTTCTACTAAAAGATGGTAATATCAGGATTCCAGAAAATCAAGAGGAATTAGACGGATTCAAGATTATGGAAATAGATAGAGACATCGAGAATGTTAATTTAAAAAGAAAAAAAGAAAAATAAAAAATAACGCCATTTTAGTGAATTATAATAAAATAAATAAATAAAAAAAATATATACGCATTTATGAATAAGAAAATAAAGATATCCGTAGAAGGTGTCGTCTTACCTAACGAACCTCTATCCAACATCGATCTGTTGAATGCGGCAAAAGACTTGAAAATCAAAGATTTTCTAGGCGTGTTTTCCAGAGATGCCTTGCCGAAGAGAAGACCTCGACAATCGGAATGCGGAATTTTAAATCTAGACGATTCATCGGGTGAAGGCACTCACTGGGTGGCGTGGATCAAGAACGAGAAGAAGAAAAATTATTATTTCGACAGCTAGGGAATCTCGCCGCCAAAAGAAATAAAGAACTATTTCAACAAATCGATGGTTTGTTACAACACAGAACAAGTGCAATCACCAGATCAAGTGTTTTGCGGTCACCTGTGTCTCTACGTTCTCAAGAGATGGTCTGAAGGAGATCGATTTCAAGACATTCTCAATGATTTACATTAGAGAGAGATTTTTTTTTTATAGTATATATAAAGATAAAAAATTATTTTAAAAAAATTTTAATCGAATAAAAACGAAAAATAAAATAACATAGTTCATTTTTAATAAACTGCGTTTTGAATATATTTTTTCTAAAAACAAAAAATCCCACAACAACATGCCAGTCGATAAATTTGGTAGAAGTGACGACGAAAAAGTCAACCTAAGAAAGAAGAGGAACACGTTCGAAGTCGACGATGGTTACGACGTTGCCAACTTGGACGAACGTTACGTTCGGAGATTCGAACCTCGAGAAGAACCTTTGAACAACAACGATAAGAAGCTCTACAATCTTCCCGAACCGATAGATCTCGCAGATGCTGCGACTAAAAAATACGTCGACAGGGGGAACGCCGATTTTGAATGAATCATGCTAGATAATTACGTGGATAAAACCATGACCGACGATCTCGATCTGAAATCCAAACGTTTGGTGAAAGTCGCGAATCCCATAGATCCCACCGATGCCGCGACCAAGAAATACGCGGACGACACTCATGCGAGATTCAGCGAACACCTGAGAAATAGATACGTTCAGAAAACGATGCACTCAGAATTGAACGCCAATTCTAACAAGATAATGAACGTGGCCACTCCCACGAATCCCAAGGTCGTGGCAACCAAACACTACGTAGAACAGAGAAAGTCTGACAGACGAGAAATGAAATCAGATCTGAATGCGGGATTCAACAAGATATTGAATCTGTCAACGATCGACAACACGGATGCAAACTCAACCGCGGTCAACAAGGGCTACGTAGATTCTGCCGTGATACGATCACAAGAATACCTAGAATCGCAAGTGGACGATCTCTACCTGAACAAACAATCTGGCAGAACCATGAAGGGTGGCATCAACATGAACGGTCACAATTTATTCGGTCTCGATCACGATCCTGAATTCGATTCCAGCGCGGTCAGCAGAAAGTACGTGGACGACAACTCACTCTGGAGAAAGGGTGACATCATGGAAGGTAAACTAGACATGGGTGGACACGCGCTCACGAATCTACCGGATCCCGTGAACATGACGGATGCCTGCACCCTGATTTTGGTGGTGGAGAAAGTCAAATATGCTAGACAATTGATCACTGTGTGGGCCAAAGAGACCAGCACCTTAGATGAGGGAAAAGCTGAGTGGTCTTTCGGAAATGGAGGTAGCGGATCGAAACATGGTCAGGTGGGATATCCCATGCCGCTGGGAGGTGAAATCCTTCGAATGAGTCTGGCTTCCTCAGATTTGAATAACAGAGCGGTCGTCAATCTCATGGTGAATGGTGTAGAGAGCGATAAGAGATACAGCATCGAAAAGACTGAGAATCAACACGCGAATGTTAGCACATTCGGCACGCCTCTCAAAGTGAACGCCGGAGACAGGATTAATTTCGTTACGAAAACCAATAATCCCGAAGCCGCCACTTCCGTGGTGAGTCTACTGATCGAACTAGTTCCTTTGAACAAACAGTGAACGCGTGGAAAATAATGAATTAAAAAAAATAATGTGTGATTTATAAAAAAAAAAAAAAAGTAATGAGATTTAGAAAGATGTTCTAGATCTCATTACTTTTATTTTTTTTTTTGGATAACTTTTTATTATATATTATTATACGATATCTGAAATGTTTTTTTTCTTTAGTAAAAGAATTTTGTCACTTATGACGATGATTAAAATTGCATCCTTTTTTTTAATTTTTCTATCCATTTATGATTACAATTTATACACTTTATTCGATTTTTATTTGACGTTTCTTACATTGGCGACATTTTAAAATTGTATTTTTTATAATTTCTTCGTTAGATCTTATGAGATCAAACTCTTCTTTTTCTTCGTTAAAATCACAACTAATCCATCCTTTTTTTGTGTTACATTCTTCATATTCAATTTGAATCCATTTTTCCAAGTATTTTATTTTAACGTCGTAGTAATCTGAAGTGAACAGATGATTTGTTGTTTTCGTGTCAAAAACATCCATTTTGTTTTCAAGATTTTGGTTTTTAATTAATCTTACATCCACATTTTTAACGTTTATTAATTTTTTTTCACACTCGTCTCTCATCGAATGATTGACATCTTATTTCCATCCGATTCGAATTGTAATTCTCTGTCCGACAGGACCAGGGCGAAGGCTTCAGGTTTTCTCAGCACGTTCCTATCAAATTGCATCTTGATCTGAATGTCTAAGACGCTACACTTGAGTCGTTCACTCTGTTTACTGACGTCGAATACGAACATGGGATACATCGACTTGTATTCGTCGGGAGATATGTTAGGGTTGCTCATCAATTCGTCTAGACCGTGATACTTCTTTCTAAAATCAGCGGCGTCGCCATACAGTCTGCAGAAATCGTTCTTGTCGAACGACGCATTGTAATCGATTGCTGGATATCTCGTGGCGTTCAGAAACACTTGCATGTTTCTAAAATGGCAGTGATCGAACAGCGATGCATTCTTTTCCTGAGACCCGTCCCTATCGGTCTGAAATGCAACCACGATGAAATGCAGTCTCTCGGAAGCGGATTTCACCATCAATCTCCAATCGAAGTGATTCGTGGAGAGAGGAATGCTAGCCGTGTCGCACTGTCTCATTCTAAATCCCACGGGTAATTTACTCTTGGATTCTATGATCTTGTAGAGACGCGCTTTCTCCATGATCGAAGGCTCCACGTGCGGAACGAACCACGATATCTTGTGTAGAGTTATCTTACCCGCATTGGTCGCAGTGAGTCTCACTATTGCGTCGTCGTTTCCTTTTCGAATCAACGTCAGATTGTTTGAATCCGTACATGATCTTGTTGTAATCGTCCGCAAATCCGAAGATGTGTTTCAAAGGTATCCTGAACGAAAACGTTCCTTTAGGTCTGGACGTCTTGACAACGTAGTCGAATATCAAGGCGGCGCCGGCGCAAGCAGGGCCTACAGTGTCTTTCACCCACAACTGATTAAGTCCTCTGGATTTCGAAAAATCATCAGGATACGTCAAGAGTCCGAACATCGCGGTAGCCTGACCGGGATGAAACACAGATTCTATCTCTTGTCCGGATAGCATGTATTTTATATTACTGAATAGATGCATGATGCCATTATTGGCTAGAGTAACCGTGTCGTCTTCGGCATAGTCGCTCCCATCTTCCTTGGTGAGACGTCCCTGCACCACTATGTAACTCTCGCTAGGATGTACAAATAGATCTTGAGTTTCAACGTTGATTCTTATCTCTCCCGCATTGTTCAAACTCGTTCCGGTTACCGGTTCATATTCGTGAACCTCATATTCTTGAATACTTTCATCTTTCACTATGCTTTGTGCTATATCTAGTATATTTGTCATTTTAAAGGATTTTTAGTTTTTTTGTTTATTAATTAACTTGATTTCTTTATCTAAAAAATAATTTATATATATATATGTGTATAAACAAGAAAATGTTAAAGAAAGTGAATAAAAAAATTTTGTTTTCTTTATCAAAACTTCGTCTTCTGTAATTGTTGTTCGTAAAACTTTCCGATGATCTCTTCTCCATCCAAAGCTTCGATTTTGTAAGTCACCGGATCGGTGTGAAATATTTTGATTATCACGAAGATTTCCGAGGTCCATCGAGGAGTATAACCCTTTTCGAAGTGATTCTTATAAGCAGAGATTCTCACTCGATCACCGACCGCAAATTTCGACGTTCTAGACTTCTTCCTGATCTTAGATCTCTCAGGATATAGATCGCTAGCTTCCATGGGAGTCATCTTGATCGATCTGTGTCGGGTGTTGTTGTAATCTTTAACCAGACCGTTCAGAGCGTATATGTATTTCTTGGTCGAATTCGCCGTGAAGTATCTGTGCATCTTTTCCTTCATCGTTCGATTCCAACGTTCCACCACGCTGGCTTTCTCTTCGTTTTCGATCGAGTAGAGGTCTACCAACCGATGAACGTGCTTGTTGTAGAATTCCTTTCCCTTATCCACCCACAATTTACTCGGTTTTCGAGAAGACGAGTCGAACACGCTCTTCAGAGCCGCGGCGACGCAAGGTCCTGATTTATTCTTCAAAGCTCTGATCCAACTGTATTTGGAAAACACGTCGATGACCGTTAATAGATATTTGATGCCCTCGTTCCACCTCGAAAACGATCTCATGTCGACCAAGTCGGCAGACCAAATATCATCCAGACCCTTCACGAACACCCTTCTCTTACGAAATTTACGCACTATGGGTTTGTGTAACTCCTCGGCCAATTCGCTCGTCAATAATCGTTTCTTCTTCTTTTCAGATGCGCTTTTTTTTTTTGAACGCCCCATCCGAATCGACGTTTCACACCGATCAGATGGCCGACCAGCGAACGTTCTATCTTCTCTCTCCTGGTCGGATTCGATATGCCTCTCAATTTCCCCAACATGTTTTTATCGCAGACGTCGTTGCGAGTCTTGGTGTCGGGATGTCCGGCGTAGCACAGATCGTGATCATACGCGTCCGCGTCCACCCTATTCACAGGTTTGCTCCAAGATTTGGGAGTCAGATCGGCGTTGAGTCTCTTGTTCAATTTCGTTCCGGGTCCCGTGAAACTGTGACCGGGCAGATGCATTTTGAAAGGTAGATTATTGATCATTTTATTCACGATGCCTTTACCTTTGCTCGCGTTCTTTTTTTTGACGAATCGTGTCTTGATAGAACCACACACGTCGCAAATTCCGCAAAGCATCTGTCTGTCGTTTTTAGTTCGCACTTCTCGAGAATTACTCGTCTCGGTAACTCTCTTACACTTTACGCAATACATTTTTTAAGAGTTATTTAAATTAATTTCGTTTTTTTATTTTATATATAAATTTAATAATTAATCAATTCTGTTCTTATTATATATATATATTTTTTTTCAATCGCTGCTCTTGAGTTCTATCATCTTACTGAATTCCTCCCTGACCTCTTTCCTCCCCTTTTCCACGAGAGAATCCTTCATCTCTTCCTTGATGTCACGGCTTCTTTCATGGCATCGTATTTCGTTTTCTCACTCAATATCGCGAAGTATTCACCAACCGATATCCTACCATCTTTCAACGCCATAGAGATCATTTCGGATATCGTGTCGATCTTGGAATCAGCCAAGACGCGAATCTTGTCGTGTTTCCTCGCCTTCAGGTATAATTTCCTACTCAAAAAGTTTCCGAGTGTGCTAAACAATCTGGCGGCGAGAGCCACTCCTTCTACGGTCAACATGATCGGAATGCCGACCACTGTCGACAACAATCCGATGCCGGCCGTGTGTAACCCATGGAAATCGTGATGAGTGTCGTGTCGATCGCGTTGACGAATTTCACGGAACGCGAATACTTCTTCTTGAGAGAACGACGAGAATCTCTCTCTCGAGTTAGATACTCTTGGATTCTACTGATTTGATCGATGCGATACCTCTCTCCTCTTTCTCTTTCTTCTAGCGACGGTGCCGTCGGCAAAACGTCGATCGTCTTCTCATCCTCGTCATCCACTAACGTCGGATACAATTTATTTCTGGTTCTCATTTTTGTTTTTTTTTCTTTCTAATATTAGATAAAAAATTTATGTGTGTATTTATTTTTATTTTCTATTCTCCCTTATTTTATATCAATGAGAAAAACTTAGACGTATGCTTCATTGAATAATTTCATGATGCATCCCTTATCTCGTAAAGTCAGACTTTTACGTGCCAATTTCTGTTCTTCCGAAACTGTGGGCTTGCTTTGATCCTTACAGAAGAGTAATCTCTTCCAAAACGCGATCACTTCATTGATTTGAACGCGTTCGAACGCCGGTTCGAAATACTTGACGACCATATCTTCCCTTTCCATCCACAGACACGAATGATTCTCGTGAACGAAGTTTAGGTGATCCCGACATCCGACGCATCGTTCTAACAAGAGACGACCTAGTTGTTCGTTCACACAGAATGAGTAGGCTCTCATCAGCATTTTTAAAAGAAACCTTACTCTAATAGTCTGAGAATCGCTCATGATTTATGTATTTTTTTTATTATCTATTCGATTTGATATATTTATTTTTTTAAATAACTATTTATTTATATTTTTTTTCTCTCCTATATATCAATAAAAACGTGACAGTGGGTTTGCGGATTCTAACACCCTGGCAACACTCTTCATTCAAAACATTTCCATTAAGTGCTTATTGAGATTACCTCGCAATAACGTGCGTTAGTCTTACTTCGAGAAACGCGACAGTGGGTTTGCGGATTCGAACACCTCTTTACACGAGTCGATTTCCGACCTAAAATCCGCAAGTGGATCTCTGTGTACGCCTCCATAGGGTTTCAGTGTTAAAATCATGTACGGATGCGGATTATTAGAATCGGCAAGACGATGTTTTCGAAACGACAAAACGTTTTTTTGCTCGCAATTTAACACTGAATCCTATGGGGGGAAACTCACTTGCCTATTTCAATCAAAACGGTACATGTACACGTGCACGTAAAACTACAGGCGTCTAGGATACAATTCAGTGATATTTAAACTCAAGGTGGATTCGAACACACCCTAAAAAAACGTTCAAATCGTGTACCTGTACACGATTTTAACACTAAATCCTATGGAGGTGTACACGAATGTACGTGTACACGTACACGTACAGATTTTGTGTTCAAATTCTCATTTATCACCTACTGGTGTGCCAAAGGGAAATATTGTGGTCTGACTAAACAGAGTTCTAAAAACGTTAGCCGCGGCAACATTTTTTGATGGAAATTGAAGAAAATCGATAGCTCCCATCTAGATGTCACCTCAACAAGCATGCCAGGTTTAAAAGCAATCCGATCATAAATGTACCCTGTAGGGTGTGCCAAAGGGAAATATTGAGTCTTCTGACTAAACTAAGTTCTTAGAACGTTGGCCTCGGCAACATTTTTTGACAGAAATTGAAGAAAATCGATAGCTCCCATCTGGAGGTCTCCTCAAACAAGCATACCAGGTTTCAAAGCAATCTGATCATAAATGGGCCCTGTAGGGTGTGCCAAAGGGAAATATTGAGGTCTGACTGAACTAAGTTCTACGAACGTTGGCCGTGGCAACATTTTTTGCCGGAAATTGAAGAAAATTGATAGCTCCCATCTAGAGGTCACCCTAAATAAGCATACCAGGTTTCAAAGCAATCAAATCATAAATGTGCCCTGTAGGGTGTGCCAAAGGGAAATATTGTGGTTTGACTAAACTAAGTTCTAAGAACGTTGGCCGCGGCAACATTTTTTGACAGAAATTGAAGAAAATCGATAGCTCCCATCTAGAGGTCACCCCAAACAAGCATGCCAGGTTTCAAAGCAATCCCATCATAAATGTACCCTGTAGGGTGTGCCAAAGGGAGATATTGAGTCTTCTGACTAAACTACGTTCTAAGAACGTTGGCCACGGCAAGATTTTTTGACAGAAATTGAAGACAAGAGGCCCCATGGGGCCTGAGGGCGCTCACCTGACATGGTAGTCTAAATATCAAACCAGGGACTTGGCTTGAATAAGCTGCATATGCCCCTCCTAAGAAAAGCATATACCAACTAGATGAAGCGATTGTGCCCACACAATACACAGGATTTTCCTTCTATTTTCAGTTCCTGCACTTTAACGTCCCAAAATTGAGATAAACACATAAAAAACAGATTTTTTTCCCAAACAAAATACTTTCAGCCTAAATTTTTTTCTTCTTCTTAAAACGCATAAAGAACGCTAAAACTAATTTCCGGATTTTGGTCCAAAATTTTCTAAGTACACCCGGACCCCAAATTTTGGGTGTAAAAAAAAAATGTTTTTTTTGTCTTAAAATTGACAGAAACGCATAAAAAACACCAAAAAAAATTTTATGTAAAAAAAAAAAATTTTTTTGTCTTAAAATTGACCAAAATGCAGAAAAAACAAAAAAAAATTTTTTCGGATTTTGGTCCAAAATTTTCTAAGTCCCACCCGGACCCCAAATTTTCAGGGGAAAAATTTTTTTTTTTTTTTTTTTTCTCTTGTCTTAAAATTGACTAAAACGCAGAAAAAACAAAAACAAAAATTTTTCCGATTTTGGTCCAACCCGGACCCCAAATTTTCAGGGTAAAAAATTGTTTTTATTTTTGTCTTAAAATTGACAGAAATTCATAAAAAACAAAAAAATTTTTTTTTCGGATTTTCAGAGTAAAAAAAAATTTTTTTTTTTTTTTTGTCTTAAAATTGACAGAAATGCATAAAAAACAAAAAAAAATTTTTTTCGGATTTTGGTCCCACCCGGACCCCAAATTTTCAGGGTAAAAAAAAATAAAATTTTTTTGTCTTAAAATTGACCAAAACGCAGAAAAAACAAAAAAAAAAAAAAATTTTTTTTTTTTTTTTTGTCTTAAAATTGTCCGAAAGGCAGAAAAAACAAAAAAAAATTTTTTCGGATTTTGGTCCAAAATTTCGAAGTCTGCAACGGGACCCCAAATTTTCAGCCTAAATATGAACCCAGGGATTTGGCTTCAACAAACTTGAATCTCCCCCCCCCCCCTCCCCTAAGGATGCTGCATACCGAATATCAAAACATTCTTATTGGTAGATCTGAAGAAGAAGATTTAAAAAAAATACTCCTCATACTGCACTAATTTAAACATTTGGGCTCCCATAGAGAGCCCAAATATCCACCCAGGCAATTGATTTCAATAAACATGTGAAACAATCTTCCAAAGATGTTATATGTGAAATTTTAAAGCTTTTGGAGAAAAGTAGTCTTATGTTTTTCCCATTACCCAGTGTTAAAAAATGCTGACTCAGCACTTTTTCAAAGTCCCCAAAAAGTACCCCATGATAAAACCGATGGCAATTTTTTTTTATCATTCCATTCTGTTGGTCCTAAGGAAGCTTCACAACAAATAAGAATTCTCAGTGCCGTGTAGTTTTGGAGATATGGGCGTTTTCATTTTTTTCTCTTTTTAGCTCCTGTGGTTCCCACGGGGCTATGGGGAAAAAAATTTCGGCATAAATTAGGTACTTATGACCCAATAAGCACTCATGTAAAATTTGGTTCAAATCGGCCTCGCGGTTTGGAAAATAGAAATTTGGGGCAGGGCCAAAATTTTTGCCCCTCCTTTAACATTGTCAAATATAGCCCCTCCAACTTCTCTTGAACAAACTTGAGTCTACACCTCAAAAGGAAGCTGCATACCAAATATCAAGTCTCTGCTATTGCTGGTTCTTGAGAAGAAGATTTTTTAAGTATTGGAGCATTTTTGCCCCATCCCTCTGCTCAATGTGAGCCGAAACCTAATTTGACAAAAAATCAAAGTCCGCATACATAACCCCTTCTCACATGAAATTTCATTAATATGCGGCCAGTGGTTTGGGAGAAAAAGCCCAAACACCACCTTCACGACGGACGCCGGACGAAAAGCGATCAGAATAGCTCACCCTGACTTTCAGTCAGGTGAGCTAAAAATCGATAGCTCCCATCTAGAGGTCTCCCCAAACAAGCATACCAGGTTTCAAAGCAATCTGATCGTAAATGTACCCTGTAGGGTGTGCCAAAGGGAAATATTGAGGTCTGACTAAACTAAGTTCTACGAACGTTGGCCGTGGCAACATTTTTGCCGGAAATTGAAGAAACTCGATAGCTCCCATCTAGAGGTCACCCTAAATAAGCGTATCAGGTTTCAAAGCAATCAAATCATAAATGTGCCCTGTAGGGTGTGCCAAAGGGAAATATTGTGGTTTGACTAAACTAAGTTCTAAGAACGTTGGCCGTGGAAACATTTTTTGACGGAAATTGAAGAAAATCGATAGCTCCCATCTAGAGGTCACCCCAAACAAGCATAAGAAGTTTCAAAGTAATCTGATCATAAATGCGACCTGTGAGGTGTGCCAAAGGAAATTGTGGACGTACGTACTAACGTACGTACGTACGCCGACAGACGAGAAGTGATGGCAATAGCTCAGCTTGACTTTGTCAAGTTGAGCTAAAAAGTAAAAAAAAATAAACTTTAGAGCTGCCAGAACTGAAAACGTCTGCTGGCCCCCCCCAAAAAGGATAAAAGTTTTCCGCATATTTAAACCTTTTTTTATATGTCTGCACGTATACGCATATTTAAACCTTTTTTTCCTTCATCTTGGTATCCTTATGCATCAACCGGTGTTAAGTAAGACCCTTCCCTTGGTTGCGGATCCAGTGTTTTTAAGATCTACAAATCGAAAACAATATATGCTCCATACAGCCCTAGCACAACAGGTTCAACCTCTTAAACTCTGAATGAGACAGAGCACACGATTTGTCAGTTTTCGCAATTTGAAGGGAAGAGAATTTTGCTCAGTAAACTGTGTCTACAACTAGTAGTTATTATTTCTGAACGACAGCATCCATTGTCTCTGTGGGAACCCGTCTCTGTTAACTCAAATTGGAAATAACAGCACCAAAACTGCTTTAAACTTCGTTCAAGTATCCATTTGCACTTGGATATTTATTCTTCAAAATGGGTTTATTGCGTAATTGTTCAAGGCATTTCACAGAGTATTCGATATATTTTCGCATATAGAAATGGTCAGTTTTCAGAATTTTGTTTACGGAAAAAGACAAAAAATAGGCCGATGAAATCGCCAGATGTGTACCCATACGTGCAACTAGTAGAAAGCTGTATGATGGAGGGCCACCACGGATGCCGACATTATGTACACCATAGATGGTATGGGTACATATAGAAATGGATTGGAGGAGTGTCTAATTTGATGGATAAAGGGTTAATATCTCCGGATCAAATTATCAGATTTACATAAAAATCTATAGAGCACAGCACATCAGTAACCTGAACATATATATGAAGTAACATGACAATCGGATTGATATTTTTTAAGTTATCTCATGCCAAAGGGATTGGAGGAATTTTCTATTTGAAGGATAAAGGGTTAATATCTCAGGATCAAATTATCAGATTTACAACAAAAACTATACAGCTTGGCACATCAGTAACCTGAACACAAATATAAAGTAACTTGACAATCCAAGCAATATTTTTCAAGTTATCTCATGCCAAAGGGATTGGAGGAATTTTCAATTTGAAGGTTAAAGGGTTAATATCTCAGGATCAAATGATCAGATTTACACCAAAAACTATACAGCTCGGCCCATCATTAACCTGAACACAAATATAAAGTAACTTGACAATTCAAGCAATTTTTTTCAAGTTATCGAATGCCAAAGGGATTGGAGGAATTTTCAATTTGAAGGATAAAGGGTTAATATCTCAGGATCAAAATAACAGATTTACACCAAAACCTATACAGCTCGGCACATCAGTAACCTGAATACAAATATAAAGTAACTTGACAATCCAAGCAATATTTTTCAAGTTATCAAATGCCAAAGGGATTGGAGTAATTTTCAATTTGAAGGATAAAGGGTTAATATCTCAGGATCAAATTATCAGATTTACACCAAAAATTATATAGCTCGGCACATCAGTAACCTGAACACAAATATAAAGTAACCTGACAATCCAAGCAATATTTTTCAAGTTATCGAATGCCAAAGGGATTGGAGGAATTTTCAATTTGAAGGTTAAAGGGTTAATATCTCAGGATCAAATGATCAGATTTACACCAAAAACTATACAGCTCGGCTCATCATTAACCTGAACACAAATATAAAGTAACTTGACAATTCAAGCAATTTTTTTCAAGTTATCGAATGCCAAAGGGATTGGAGGAATTTGCAATTTGATGGATAAAGGGTTAATATCTCCGGATCAAAATTACAGATTTACACCAAAAACTACACAGTTTGGCACATCAGTAACCTGAACACAAATATAAAGTAACTTGACAATCCAAGCAATATTTTTCAAGTTATCGAATGCCAAAGGGATTGGAGGAATTTTCAATTTGAAGGATAACGGGTTAATATCTCAGGATCAAATTATCAGATTTACACCAAAAACTATACAGCTTGCCACATCAGTAACCTGAACACAAATATAAAGTAACTTGACATTCCAAGCAATATTTTTCAAGTTATCGAATGACAAAGAAATGGATACAGATGCCGGATGGACCGACGGACGGACGGACAGACAGATGGATAAACAAAAAAAACTATACAGCTTGGCACATCAGTAACTTGAACACAAATATAAAGTAACTTGACAATCCAAGGAATATTTTTCAAGTTATCGAATGACAAAGAAATGGATACGGACGCCGGATGGACAGACCGACGGACAGACAGACGGACGGACAAAAAAACTATACAGCTTGGCACATCAGTAACCTGAACACAAATATAAAGTAACTTGACAATCCAAGCAATATTTTTCAAGTTATCGAATGCCAAAGGGATTGGAGGTATTTTCAATTTGAAGGATAAAGGGTTAATTTCTCAGGATCAAATTATCAGATGTACACCAAAAACTATACAGCTCGGCACACAAATATAAAGTAACTTGACAATCCAAGCAATATTTTTCAAGTTATCGAATGACAAAGAAATGGATACGGACGGCGGACGGACAGACGGATGGACAGACAAAGGATGGACGAACGACGGATGGCCACCCCGGATGACGGCATTATGTGTACCATACATAGTATCGAAATGAGAGTGTGAATAAGTATATTAATTGCATAATTACTACCGTTTTGACACAATTTTTATGTGTACCCATACTATGTTTGGTACACATAATGCCATCATCTGGGGTGGCCATCCGTCGTTCGTCCATCCTTTGTCCATCCGTCTGTCCGTCCGGCATCCGTATCCATTTCTTTGGTCATTCGATAACTTGAAAAATATTGCTTGGATTGTCAAGTTACTTTATATTTGTGTTCAGGTTACCGATGTGCCGAGCTGTATAATTTTTGGTGTAAATCGGATAATTTGATCCTGAGATATTAACCCTTTATCCTTCAAATTGAAAATTACTCCAATCCCTTTGGCATTCGATAACTTGAAAAATATTGCTTGGATTGTCTAATTACTTTATATTTGTGTTCAGGTTACTGATGTGCCGAGCTGTATAGTTTTTGGTGTAAATCTGATGATTTGATCACGAGATATTAACCCTTTATCCTTCAAATTGAAAATTCCTCCAATCCCTTTGGCATTCGATAACTTGAAAAATATTACTTGGATTGTCAAGTTACTTTATATTTGTGTTCAGGTTACTGATGTGGCGAGCTGTATAGTTTTTGATGTAAATCTGTTATTTTGATCCTGAGATATTAACCCTTTATCCTTCAAATTGAAAATTCCTCCGATCCCTTTGGCATTTGATAACTTGAAAAATATTGCTTGGATTGTCAAGTTACTTTATATTTGTGTTCAGGTTACTGATGTGCCGAGCTGTATAGTTTTTGGTATTAATCTGATAATTTGATCCAGAGATATTAACCCTTTATCCTTCAAATTGAAAATTCCTCCAATCCCTTTGGCATGAGATAATTCAAAAAATATCAATCCGATTGTCATGTTACTTTATATATTTATTCAGGTTACTGATGTGCTGTGCTGTATAGTTTTTTATGTAAATCTGATAATTTGATCCGGAGATATTAACCCTTTATCCATCAAATTAGACACTCCTCCAATCCATTTCTATATGTACCCATACCTTGTATGGTGTACATAATGTCGGCATCTGTGGTGGCCCTCCGTCATACAGCTTTCTACTAGTTGCGCGTATGGGTACACATCTGACGATTTCATCGGCCTATTTTTGAAGAATCCCGACCTACTCATTGCTGATTCATTCATAAAGGAGCACTACCCGATACATCTAAACCAAAAGCGACCATCAATAAGGAGTTTTTTAAAACCAGTGGTTAATGCCACACGATTAAGTCACCATTGACAATCAGATGGTGATCTTTTGGATCAAGAAAAGAATCTCCTTTGATATCTTCAGATGAATTCTTTTGATAGATTTTTTTCGGTTAACTCAGAATACAATTTGTCATCTTTTGTACAGCCATACAATTCTCATAGGTTGTGTGGGTTAATGAGATCATTTAAGGAATCGGCTAATTTTTTATCCAAATAGTTTTTCCACCACTGTGGGGTGGTACAAATATTATTATGAAAGGGTGCTGACACTAAGTCACTGTATGGTTGTGGAAGCTGAGGTACTGATAATGTTGGTTCTTTGGTTTCCATGGATACCCCAATGACATCTGGTCATAACTGACTGAACTCTTTTCTCTTCATGTGTCTTCAGATTATATTGTCTTGACAAAAGTTGATTCCAAAGTGAACACAGAATAGAATGCATGTTGAGAAGATAAAATACTTAACCCTTTACCCAACGTTACAGCCAAAACCAGACAGCGCTATTCACAAAAATCGCCAATTAATTTTCATTATTTCTTTCATTTTTTGTCTCGAGCTCGTTCCAATGAGGGGGCATAACCTATGTTTTTGAGACAAAAAATGAAAAAAAATTAATTATTCAAGAATTCTGTTTGCAAATGTTGTCTGCTTTTCTTGTTATGTGAAGGGTTAAATGACAAGGTGCCAGGTGAATCTGAAGATCTTTGCAGAATATTCCTTATTTTATTATTTCTAATTATTTAATATTTATTTATTTATTCATTGGTTTTTAAGGTCTACTTTGGGATGTTTAGCTATCTCATGAATGTAACAAAGGAATGAAGTCAAGTTTAGCCAATCATTTATACATATGCTGCCCACTTTAGAGGACTTCCACTCCATGTGTTTGTTGTAGATCCTATTTTACCAGTAAAGCTGAACTTGTTTACCACAGTAAAGAAGCACTGCTCCAATTCCCATGGTTCACACACGGGACTCTACCATTTAAAGTGCACAAAACAACACAGATATCTGGTTTTGTTTACTTGTGTTTTATTTTCATATAAATTTAATTTATAGTGGCATATAAATATTTCACATTTACACACTACATTATAAAGGTCACTATAAATAAATTGTTTTGTAATGTACAAAATATATGAAGTATGAGAAATGGATTTTTGATGATATAACAAGTGACAAAATGGAGAAATATAAATATGCTAAAAAAATGGAATCCTTAACATTTGGCATGTCATTCTCATCACATTGCATGCTTGTTGGCCAAAGATGTTAAAATATTAAAATCAATGCTCCAACTCGTTAAAATATAAAAAAGAAATATTGCCACTGACATCTGCCAGTCATCCTGTGACATACAGCAAACTTAATTATTGAAAATAAATGGCTAGGGTATTACCAATACTATGAATATCAAACTTGAAAATGATAATCAAACAAGCACACTGAAGGCAGAATTTCCCTTTACTTGGAAAATAAAAGCCAAAAGGAGTAAATACAGTACGTGGAGAGTGTATTATCACTAAATCACCCGCAGAGTGGAGATTCCACCCAAGCAATAATTGCAAATTTGCTGCAAAGCATAACAAGCACAAGCAAAGTTTCAGCCAATGGACCTCCGGGTTAAACCCGGAGGTCCATTGGCTGAAACATTGCTTGTGTTTGTTGTCGATGTGTACACAATTTGAAAGTTATAGCTTGGGTGATAACCCCACTCCGTGGGTGATTTAGTTACAATCCACTCTCCACATACTGTAAGTCACAAAATGATCTGTGGTTCAGGTCGATCGATCCGTTTGTTTATAATTGCCTGAAAGAAAGACAACCAATTTTTTTATTCACCTCAGGGTTCCTGCAGGCAAGGACTGATAAATTCAAGGCTAGGCAAGCACGTTTCTCCACATATTTCTGCATTTTTCAGGGCCCCACAATAGCCAATTGAAGGATTTTCAATGCCTGCCATCACTAGTCCGAACTAGGACCCTTCAGTCATTACCCCTCCTTCCACTTTCCTTTAAGGGAAGTAATGACTGGAGGGTCCCAGTTAGGACTACACCTTCACAAACTCTAGCATATAGAACTATATAGTTATGATTATGTGCTTCATTATTTCATGAATATTCAAAGGTTTTTCAAGGCCTCCTAGCACATTTTCCAGGATTTCAAGGCATTCAATGACCCCCCTAGTCAAATTCAAGGCCATTCCTTGAATCTAGGGCCCCACAGAAACCCTGCACCAACATTACTGAACTTCAGACATATACATGTAACAAGGATGCATAATCAAAATGCTTTTGGTATTCATCTGTTAGCTTTTCAAGAGCTAGTGATAAAACTGGTGCTCTCTGACATTGGAAACGAAGTGCAGTGTTTGTAAAACACCTTTGGAAAAGGCTCTCTGAGCCATTTCAAATTGTGCATTACATAACTGTACCTCATCAGATCAGAAAAAAAGTGAAATATGCTGTGGTATTCTTGACTGCTTATCTCGGCCTCACACTGGTAAATCTATCAATATCAAATTTCATTTCTCTTACTCAAAAACAGGTTTGCCTGAAAAAAATTGAAGGGACACTTCTTTGGGTTGCCTTATTTCTAATTTGTGCAGATCTGTAATTACTGTGGTTTCAAGTGAGTTCCATCGCACAGGTTTTAACCATTAATTTACCATACTAGCCATATCCAAAGGGCACTATTCAAAAAACTGTTATTCAAATTTTATTTTTTCCATACAATTCTGAAAGATTATAATCCTTCACTGAAATGACTTTGTTCCAATGAGGAGTCATGAGCTATGTTTTAGAGGTGAAAAGTGAAAATGTTAGTCAAAGAAAATTTTAAAAATTGTCTCCAATTTGTGTTACGCTAAGGGGTTAAACAAAACATCTCTTGTATCATGATTTTTATCTTGGATAATGTACAATTGATGTGATATCTATAGCCATCATAGCTGCAAAGACCACATACAACCTGATTAGATAAAAAAAAAAAATTGAAAAATCTCCCAACAAAAATCCAGTAAACAGTTCTCTTCAATGATCATTGCTGCATCAAAATTAAATTCAGTGATTATATATTTCATATTTGACATTACTCAAGGTACACATGTGTACTATCTTTGTTCTGTAGCATACAAAATATCTGAGTCAAGGCATTCTGTCAACATTGCGAAATGGAAAAAAAATTATTTAACCCTTTACTTAACGAATCGCCCACATCCGCCCATGCAATTTGCAAATTGAGCAGTTGAAAATTTTTTTTTTTTTTTAAATATTACAACAAAACCACGTCATGTGACCACCCATTGGACTGAGCTCATCGAGCTTGTTCCAATGGGTGGTCACATATTATGGTTTTGTTGAAATTTTTTTGAAAAATTTAAAAAATAGAAATAAAATAAATTTTGATATTCTCTGCATTGGGTAAAGGGTTAATACTTTATCGCAACGCTTGGAACCGTCATATTACATTTAGTGTGTAAAGACCTTATATCGTTGCTTGCGAGACCAGTAAAATCTTGAAGCACAAATAAGCCAAATTTTCATTTAATGGATCACTTCGAGATCAGCAAACTTTAATTTTGCTTGTTGAGTTCTGGAGTTTCTATTGCTCTAGGAAGGACGTGTATTACAGATACTAAATTCCAGCTCCCCCACCACAAATTGGCCAACTTTAATGAGTTATCAGCTGAGGAGTTCCTGGATCCTTCCCAGCATATTTTCCAAGATACAGAACATTTGTACTCCATATGGCCAATAGAGGAGGTCAGCATCTTCCATCTTAATAATATGTGCCCAAATGTAACCTTTTTTGTATAAAATAAATCACACATGGAAAAATCACAATGCACAAGCCTTATCAGAAAATGGCTGACATGAACGCCATTCAATGCTGAATAAATTGATATCAGTGTATTAAGCGCTTGACTATTTATGTTAAAATTAACTTTCATAGAAAGTATCAATTGTAATATTGATAAGGTAAATCGGATTTGAAAACGAAACTTTAGGTAAAGAACACATTGAAATGGGACTGCATACAGTTGGCATCAAGTTGTGCATTTCTGTTGCTTTGTAAAGAGAAATATTACTTCTATGAACTACCATTTCCCAAGTCTAAGATTCTAAACACATTCATATAAATAAAGTATTGTCAGTAATAGTGATTTATGAGTTTGCAAAATTGAGTTCTACTTTCCTCCATTTTGCTTCACAAATTTTTATTGCTTTGTAAATAAAAGTCACAATTCAGGGACATACTCCATTAAGAGGGAAGATGCTGTAAAGTCTATTCCATACAGATGATTACGACTATAACCGATCTTGTGTTCTGTAAGGCTTCTACGTTTGAACATGTAAACAGAAACGTTTTGTTTCACAATGATAAACATTTATGATTTTTTCGTAAACGTTTACACAGGATGGAGTTTAGCTGGAGTGATTTCCCCTCAACATGGGAGTTCAGTTAAGAGTAATATCTCCCTGAAATGTAAATCCCACGTGTCTGAAGTTAACAACTTAACATGATAAAATCGTTCCTATTAAATATTATGCCCTGCTCTTCTGTGTATGCGTACTTCGCAGAGTAGACCTAAGTTATATTCTGCTATAAAACTAAAAACTTCACAGAAATGATAGAATAAAAACTCCATAGAAATGATAGAATAGGGTTGTTTGAGTGTGCAACCTTCGTCACCAATATTATAAAATCTGCCCAACTGAAACAAGTCTGCGACTTCCCACCCAGTTTATGGCAGCAGTTATAATGCTGCAAACGACAGCATGAGTTGTCCGCCACTGACTGCCAGTATGATTTTTAGTGAACTTCAATAGATGCTTCATCGGGTTGAACATTCTTGTTGCCAAGATATTTTGATGGTGATCAAATAAAAATGTTGTCACAAAGTTTGCTTTGCTACCGCGAAAGATATTTCCGCCGGCAAAGTTGTGCCATCGCGAAAATCTGACGAATACAATTTCCCAGGACTACTTTCATTTGTACTGGTAGTAGAAGCACGTTTGTACATGTAAACATTTGCATTTCGTTTACATACGGTTGTTTAACCATTTACAAAAATGTCTAAATGTTGAAGCCTTAGTGTTCTGGACTCCTTTGATGAGAGCAGATCAGTCATATCCCACGAGACACTGAAGATGATAAGTGGGATGCTGTTGATCTACTCTCAATGAGACGGAATACAGAACAGCAGATCAGTTACTGTCATAATAGTCTTTCTATTATATACCTTTACAGTCAGGTAAAACACCTGAAAAATAATCAAAATAGGCCTACACAAGTAAACAAATTACATCACTATCTTCATGTCATTTATTCAAGTAAATGAAGTACATTGTAGTAATAATAAATACAAAACATCATCACAATACATCATTCACTGAGGAACTTGGAAGGTACCGTAATGTTCAAGTTGTTCTAGTCATCAAAGCTATCACACATAACATAAACTATTCGTATTCTCTGTGATTTTAATTATTGGTGTTGAATTTATTCTTAATATTCACCAGGCCTTTAGAATGCTTATTTTGGGCATATCATTTTTAGGGTTTTAAATGTGCCCAAATTACAGAAAATTCCATTTTCAAGGGATATTGTTTTTTTAAAGCTGAAAGCAATTTTGCACAATATAAAGATGAAAGAAAAAACAACTCTTTCAGCAGAAAACTTTGAAATATACATGAATGATAACATGCCACTGTTCATTAAAAGTCTGTTGCTGGTTATATGTATGATTATATTGATGATCCAACAAATGGTTGTGAACGTGAATGACTGAAAGTATCCCACAAACAGGTCCTGGGAGTCACGTGCACAATGCAACCTAAGAATTTTTCAAAATACAGTTTGTGCATGACTTAGAATTGGGTATTTATACTGGCTATTTTTCAATGCTCAATCACTATCTGCACCATGACATGAAGAAGGATGATACATGTACAAAGATGGCAAATTATTGGTATGCATTCCACCGGTATGTCCTTTAAAGCAATTGGTTGTCAACTCGACATCCAGTACAGTCACCAGTCGTTTGGTGAGAAAATACATGCAAACCAATGAGGTGAAGGATCGTCGATGGTCGGAACCACCCTCTGTGACAACACAACCTGAAAACAGGGTACTTCTTAGGCTGGTGCAAAAACAACCACCATTCACCTCAAGTACTGTTCTGAAGAGCCTGTGGCTGCCAAATCTCCACGAGAACGGTCAGGAGCGACCCGAGAAAAGCTATATTGAGGTCCAAAAGGGCCAGCAAACATCCTCTATTTAGGGCAATTTCTACCGCCTTGAATTTGGGGTAATCTAAAGGCCTGATATTTACAAAGACAAATAATAGTATTGCAGCTGTTAAAATACCTGACAAGTGGAAACAATTAGCTACTTCTGGAACATAGCTCTTACTCCTCTGAACCCAGCTGGAGTGGGGAGTAATTGCAATGTAGACATAATAGTTTAACAACCTTGAGGGTGGGATACAGGTTTGGAAAACAACACTCATTTTCTGCCACAATGGGTCCAAAATCATGGCATCGGATCTATTTTCATATTTGGTGTACAATAAAATGTCGTATCACAATTATATCCACAATCTAATGCATGATCAAGCCTGAAAATAAGCAGACTGTCATCTGCAAAATGCGGTTCCCAGAGGGTGAATTTGGTAATGCTACCCTGCACAGCAGGGTAGCATCACAAAATTTACCCTCTGTGAACCTCAGTCTGAATTAAGGTCTCAAGCCAAATCAGAATGATGTACCTAGAGGATAAATTGCCCCATTGTATGGGATAGCATCAGCAAATTCACCCTTTGGGGACCCCATTTTGCAAATGACAGGTTGCTTATATTCAGGCTTGTGCATGATTCTCATTCTATTAGGCAGACATTCCATTGAACAGAGAAGATTCATTTGAGCAATTTTCGCTCAGCATACCAAAGGACATCAAAATCCAATAACCGATGCTTGAGTTATAATGCAAACCATACATACATAAAGTTTTGTAAGTGTAACAAGGGCCATAACTCGGGTATGTCTGTGTGGATGAAGCTCGCAAAATATGTGGATATCTTTTCTCCCATGCTGGTTTGTGGTCATACCAAAGGGCATCATAATTTAACAACCGATGATTGAGTTATAATGCAAAATATTTTTATGGAAGCCCTAGACTCTATGCCCACCGAAACCTCCAGATGTTGGGGGCATAGTTACGGTTAAAAGCCTAAAATTGACAGATCTGCATATCTTTAAAAAAATTCCATGATTACAGTTTTCTGAGAAAAGAGAATCACGGAAGATGACTATTGATTTGTACAAAGTGGGAAACATATCAAGACATGTGAAAGGGGGATAAAAAGCAATGTGCCACCTTAAAGGCCTTTTATTTTATTACACACCCATCTAAAATTAAGATTTGTTTACGACATTCTATGTGATAAAAATATTGTTGTATAAGTTGTATAACACACGTGAGTGATGCAGGCTTTTTAACTTTTATAACAACAGAATGGAACCAACTATATGTCTTGGGATACATGAACCCATACCAATACAATGGTACCAATACAATGGACCATTCATTTTGATGCTGTAATGTGGATGTTATTAGTCTATAGTATCCGAGTTTGGGCTATTTCCATAGAAACTCAGGTACTATACACCGACCATGTATCCAAAGAAACTTCCAATTTATTTTATTACGCCGAACAATACTGAATATTGATTTGATGACTATAGGAGTTAATATGACATGGTAATGGCAGGCATTCAGTTCAAACTATGAACATGCAGAAAGAATCTGAAAGTTTCCTTGAGTCACATCACTTCAAATGAATGACGTCAAGCGAGAAATGTTTTTAGATCACCACAATTCAAATACAAAACAAAATAAGTGTCGAAAGACTGCATGCTGATATTCATGGGAATTTGTATGCACTGACTTTAATGAATGATAAGGGGGCATTGTGAATAATACAATCAGATGTCTTGGACAATAAGGAGATAAATTTAATTTACATGGAATGAATCCAGAATGACAACCATAATCTTGACTTAGTCCAGGATCTTAACTTGTCTATCAGATGAATAACAACAGCAATGTGGAAGTCAGGAAAACATGCGAGCTTTTATCATTTCTCACCAAATATTTTTCCGAATTTATTATTTGTTGTGAAAGTACGGTGACTTTTTGGTGGGAATCACATTAATCACTCACAATTCATGCTATAAATGTGAGGCCTAAAAACTCTTGTTGCATTTTTCAGTTTCACAGGGTTTCATCGATCGAAGTGGTGACGAATTGAAAGTTAAAATTATGAATGAAAGTTCCAACAGCCTGGGAAGTAACAATAAGATTGGTCCCCTGCTTTGGAAAATTGTTTTGGATTTTCTTCTTCTTTTATTTCCTCAACGTCTCCAAAGGACTGGTTAATTCTTACTTTGTGTTACAGAAAATGACCATTGGTTAATGTTTATCGCACACATTTGGTTTGGCACAGAATGCCACTCGAGGCTTTACCTCTCGTGATATTCTTGTACCCAACCAAATGAGTGTGATAAACATTAACCCATTCAAATGCCTGTGGGGTTCTGTCTATGTATCAGTCCTTGATGTACTGTTGATGATATCTTTACAATCAACTGGAAAAAAACCCAATAAATTAGACGAAACATAACATGAAACACTATTAAATACTGCACCTGGCATTAGGTAAAGCATAATATTTGCAGGCTTAAACAGTCCGGGAAAGTAGTAGCAGAGTTCAGTTTGAGAGGTTTCATTGAGTTTGTAACATATAATCACCTGTTTGTGAACCAGTATCTGAAACTAAATAGCATACGAGGATGCAAAATAGGGCCACATCTGCTATATATTTGCTGAAAACACAATTTAAAAGATATGCTTTCAAATGTGCAGTGTGCTGATAGGTCATTAGTTAACTTCCAACCAATACAAAACAGTACATAAGTAAACTTGTTTTTGATAGAGTGAAATGAAGTTTTGTTACTATTTTTAGGGACTAGCTGGTGATGATATGTAAGTTCATTTCTTTACAATTTTAATAGTGTTGAAACCTAGCCTGGAAATAAGCAATCTGTCATTTGCAGAATATAAGGTTCTCAAGAGGGTGAATTTGCTGATGCTATCCCACACAGTGGGCTAGAATCCCACAATTTATCCTCTGGTACCTCTGTTTGGACCTGAGACCTTGATTCAGACTGAGGTTCAAAGAGGGTAAATTTGGTAATGCTACCCTGCTGTGCAGGGCAGCATCACCAAATTCACCCTCTGGGGACCTTATTCTGCAGATGACAGTTTTCTTATTTCCAGATTTGGTTGCAATGACTACAGAATTCTAGAGTCGACTAACTGGTACTTTCCATCAACATCTTCATAGCTGTGCCACAGTAGTTGAATATTTTGTTGCCAGTTAACCCACTACTGGTGCCATTTAGAGGGCATACAGTGACGGTGTTTGGTGGTAAAACATTGGTTTAGTCAGTGATTCTTGTGAAACATCATTCTAATATTAGTGTTCTACTGGAGGGAGAATCGACCACTGATGTTAATTTGTTCAGAAGGTTTAACCAATTCATAAAAATCGTCTGTCTTTGGATTTGTCGTTTGGTTTTAAATCATATAATTTGACAAACTGGTGTTCACAAAATCTTCTGGAGGCTAAATCATCCAGTTCCCAAAGGGTAATGTGTTCTGAATAATAAATTGTTGTTTCAACAGAGCTTTTATCAAAACCTTTTGATAAAAGCTCTATTGAAACAACAATTTATTATTTGGAACACATCACCCTTTGATAGCTGGATGATTTAGCCTCCAGAAGATCATGACCAGTACTTTTGAACTTTACAGACCTGAGAAGTTTTGACCTCAATTTGGACTGAATACCTTATAAAAAGAGGTATGGCACAATATGTGGTATTGTCCCAAGATCAATCACATGCATTTCTATAAATGAGCTGTGTGTTCGTGTTTTGTGTGCACAGGTGCTGGTCAAGATGAGGCCAAACCAAAATGTCCCATAACTAGTGAAAATGATAAATTTAAGTAATTTGTATATTTTTTTATACTTACCAATGGCCCAGACTAGCTGGTGAAACTCAGTATTATCAAGGGCCAAACACAAATTTTGAATTCCCTAAAATTTGCATACAATTCAAAAATTAAAAGTCCTATCTGGCCCTCCATACTTTTACCCATGCGCAGTAGTCAGGAAGAGACCGGGATTGGCGCCAACATCATTCTTTGTAGATGAGCGTACTAATAAGAGCAATGCTAATGCGTGTGCTAATGCCCCCGAAGGTAGCCAAGTCGTACTCACATGTGGATAATCAGACAACAGCTTCACTGCTGCTACATTGCAGAACAACACTACATTGCAGAACAGTAAGGAATGACAAAGTACCAATAAAATTATTATTACTTTTATTTTGTTAATATGTTTTGTAACAACAGGCAACAGCTTCACTGCTGCTACATTGCAGAACAGCACTAAGGAGTCAGTAATACAGAAAAAGTTATAAAAATAATTGCAAATGACTTGAATGGTGCCATATTGAATAATAACTGAAAGAGGCAAAAATAGGAATAGTATATACCTTTGTTAAAAATTCTCAAACCAGTGAAAAAGTAGAACTGGTCTTGCATCTTTTCCAAGTGAAAAAGGGGGCATATTCCAAGTGAAAAAGGGGGCATAACTCCATCAGAAATTGCCGAGTCAAACCTCAAATTGAAACCGACCTGTACTTTGACATGAGTAACCAGCATATAAAATTTGAAACACATCGGTTCAGCCAAACAATTTTAATTGGTAGGAAACCAAAAAATCATCAATTTTCAAAGTAAATAAGGGACATAACTCCTGTAAGATTTGTCGGACGAAACCCTAGGTACAAGGGCATCCGTTCCCCCAAGCTGCCCTATCACCATACCAAAGAACATAAAAATCCGACAACTGATGTTTGAGTAATAATACAAAATGTTCGTACGGACGGACGGACGGAAAAAGTAAATAAGGGATATAACTCCCGTAACATTTGTCGGACGAAACCCTTGGTACAATGGCATCCGATCCCCCAAGCTGCCCTATCACCATACCAAAGAACATTAAAATCCGACAACTGATGTTCAAGTTATAATACAAAATGTTCGAATGGACGAACGGACGGACGGAGACCTCCACTATATACCCTTCGAAAAAAAGTTTTGGGGGGCATAATAACTCAGCGGAGAGGTAAGGGTGACCACTCATGGGAGGGCCATCCATGCTGGATCTTGGATCCGTAATAATCTACAGACAAAACAGCTTCACTCATAGTTACACACTTAATAAGTTGGAGGAGATGAAGAACAAGAGGCCCCAAGGGGCCTTAATCGCTCACAGGCCAAAGTGGTTCAAAGAAGTATTTGGGGTCACATTCAGTTAGACATGGTTCATCAACACTACAAAGGAATGAAGTCATGAGAGGCAAATTTTTTGGAAAAACACTAAGGAATGGATTTGAACAAACCTGAACCTAACATACCTCCCCCCCTCACACCCCACCCCTGCCCATAGAGCCCAAATATTAAGCCAAGGACTCAAATTGAACAAACTTGAATCTGATCCCCCTTGAGATGTCACATACCAAATAGGAAAGAATTCTGACTGGTGGATATGAAGAAGGTTTTTAAAGAAATCATCTCACATTGCACTAAGTTAAACTTTGGCCTCAAATAGGGAGCCAAAATATTAACCCATGGTCCCGATTTGAACAAACTTGAATCTGAACCACCTAGAGATGTTGTATACCAAATATGAAAGGATTCTGATTGGTGGATCTGAAGAAGAGGATTTTAAAAGAAATTCCCTCATATTGCACTCAGTTAAAATTCAGGCTCCCATAGGTAGCCAAAATTAATAACCCCGGGACCAGGTTTGAACAAACTTGAGTCTTACCCTCCAAGAGATGTTTCATACCAAATATGAAAGGATTCTGACTGGTGGCTCTGAAGAAGATTTTTAAAGAAATTTTCTTATACTGTACTAAGTTAAAATCTTATACTGTACTAAGTTAAAATTTCGTCTCCCATAGGGAGCCCAAATATCAACCCATGGACTAGAATTGAACAAACTTGAATCTAACCCTCCTAGAGATATTGTATACCAAATATGAAAGCATTCTGACTACATGGTCTGAAGAAGATTTTAAAAACAAGTCGGAACAGGACCCAAAATTTTCAGGCTATAAATTTTTTTTTCCCCATCTCAAAATTTAACAAAACGCATAAAAATTCCCCCAAAATGTCCGAATTTTGGTCCAAAATTTCGGAGTCCAAACCTGACCCCAAATTTTTTTTTCATCTCAAAATTGAACAAAACGCATAAAAAACAAATTTTTTTCTCCAAATTTTGGTCCAAAATTTACAAGTCTGAACCTGACCCAAAATTTTCCGGCTAAATTTTTTTTTTTTCCGTCTCAAAATTGAACAAAATGCATGAAAAATGAAAGTGTCAATGACACTGTAGCTCAACTTGACAAACTTGAGCTTGGTAAGTTATAAATGAAATGGCAAAATTGAAGATCATTGGGACCAATGTCAGTTTTTTTGCCAGTGGCAACATTTTTTGACAGAAACCGAAGAAAATCGATAGCTCCCATCTAGAGGCCTCCCCAAACAAGCATGCCAGGTTTCAAAGCAATCCGATCATAAATGTGCCCTGTAGGGTGTACAAAAGGGAAATATTGTGGTCTGACTAGACTAAATTCTAAGAACGTTGGCCGTGGCAACATTTTTTGACGGAAATGGAAGAAAATCGATAGCTCCCATCTAGAGGTCACCGTAAATAAGCATACCAGGTTTCAAAGCAATCTAATCATAAATGAGCCCTGTAGGGTGAGCCAAAGGGAAATATTGTGGTCTGACTAAACTAAGTTCTAAGAATGTTGGCTGCGGCAACATTTTTTGATGGAAATTGAAGAAAATCGATAGCTCCCATCTAGAGGTCACCCCCAAACAAGCATGAAAGGTTTCAAAGCAATCCGATCATAAATGTGCCCTGTAGGGTGTGCCAAAGGGAAATATCGAGTCTTCTGACTAAACTAAGTTCTAAGAACGTTGGCCGCGGCAACATTTTTTGATGGAAATTGAAGAAAATCGATAGCTCCCATCTAGAGGTATCCCCAAACAAGCATACCAGGTTTCAAAGCAATCAAATCATAAATGTGCCCTGTAGGGTGTGCCAAAGGGAAATATTGTGGTCTGACTAAACTGAGTTCAAAAAACGTTGGCTGCGGCAACATTTTTGGACGGAAATTGGAGAAAATCGATAGCTCCCATCTAGATGTCACCCCAAACAAGCATGCCAGGTTTCAAAGCAATCCGATAATAAATGTACCCTGTAGGGTGTGCCAAAGGGAAATATTGAGTCTTCTGACTAAACTAAGTTCTAAGAACGTTGGCCGCGGCAACATTTTTTGACAGAAATTGAAGAAAATCGATAGCTCCCATCTAGAGGTCTCCCCAAACAAGCATACCAGGTTTCAAAGCAATCTGATCATAAATGGGCCCTGTAGGGTGTGCCAAAGGGAAATATTGAGGTCTGACTGAACTAAGTTCTACGAACGTTGGCCGTGGCAACATTTTTTGCCGGAAATTGAAGAAAATCGATAGCTCCCATCTAGAGGTCACCCTAAATAAGCATACCAGGTTTCAAAGCAATCAAATCATAAATGTGCCCTGTATGGTGTGCCAAAGGGAAATATTGTGGTTTGACTAAACTAAGTTCTAAGAACGTTGGCCGCGGCAACATTTTTTGACAGAAATTGAAGAAAATCGATAGCTCCCATCTAGAGGTCACCCCAAACGAGCATGCCAGGTTTCAAAGCAATCCGATCATAAATGTACCCTGTACGGTGTGCCAAAGGGAAATATTGAGTCTTCTGACTAAACTAAGTTCTAAGAATTTTGGCCGCGGCAACATTTTTTGACAGAAATTGAAGAAAATCGATAGCTCCCATCTAGAGGTCACCCCAAACAAGCATACCAGGTTTCAAAGCAATCTGATCGTAAATGTACCCTGTAGGGTGTGCCAAAGGGAAATATTGAGGTCTGACTAAACTAAGTTCTACGAACGTTGGCCGTGGCAACATTTTTTGCCGGAAATTGAAGAAAATCGATAGCTCCCATCTAGAGGTCAGCCTAAATAAGCGTATCAGGTTTCAAAGCAATCAAATCATAAATGTACCCTGTAGGGTGTGCCAAAGGGAAATATTGTGGTTTGACTAAACTTAGTTCTACGAACGTTGGCCGCGGCAACATTTTTTGACGGAAATTGAAGAAAATCGATAGCTCCCATCTAGAGGTCACCCCAAACAAGCATAAGAAGTTTCAAAGTAATCTGATCATAAATGCGACCTGTGAGGTGTGCCAAAGGAAATTGTGGACGTACGTACTAACGTACTAACATACTAACGTACGTACGTATGTACGTACGTACGTACGTACGCCGACGGACGAGAAGTGATGGCAATAGCTCAGCTTGACTTTGTCAAGTTGAGCTAATTATAAAAAAAAATTCTGAATTTTGGTCCAAAATTTCGGAGTCGGAACTGGACCCAAAATTTTCAGGCTAAAAATTGGGGGGGTTTTTGTCTCAAAATTGAACAAGAAAACACATAAAAAATCCAAACCAGACCAAAAATGTTCAACCCAGGGACCTGATTTGAACAAACTTGAATCTGACCCCTCCTAGAGATGATGCATACCAAATGTTAAAGGATTCTGACTGGTGGATCTGAAGAAGATTTTGAAAGAAATTTTCTCATATTGCAATAAGTTAAAATTCAGGCTCCCTTAGGGAACCCAAATATTAACAGAGAAACTCGATTTGAATAAACTTGAATCTGGCTCCCCCTAGAGATGATGTATACCAAATATGAGAGGATTCTGACTGGTGAATCTGAAGAAGAAGATTTTTAAAGAATATTCCAGCATTGCACAAAGTTAAAATTTGGGCTCCAATAGAGAGTCCAAAAACTAACTCAGGGACCCGATTTGAACAAACTTGAATCTGACCCCCCTAGAGATGTTGTATACCAAATATGAAAGCATTCTGACTGGTGGATCTGAAGAAGATTTTTTTGAATTTTTGAAAAAATTTATGGGTGCTATCATTGTTATGCCCCTTCTGGTGCCCCCTGTGGGCGCGGCAAGTTTATTTGTACAAACTTGAATTGGCATATGATAAGGAACATGCACACAAAATTTGGTTCAATTTGGTCAAGAAGTTTGTGAAGAGAAGTCGATAATGTAAAGTTCACGACGGACGACAATGGATGGCAAGTGATAAGTTAAGCTCCCTTCGGTGAGCTAAAAATCCCCCCGCCCCTTTTTTGAAGGAATATTCTTCAAAACAAAGAGGGGAGCGCTCTGGAATCAGTGAAAAGCGGTACCAAATAATCAATATATATTCGCCCAACAGGCACCCAGTTATTAATTATAATTAATGCCACTTCAGAAGCTGGGCCTTTCGTGGCGATCCCAGTAATCAACAGCATACGCTTCTGATGTATACCAGAGTCAGAATACGCAGATAGGTCGAAAACCGGTGATATAATGTGTACAACCATACACTTGTCCAATTGAATCCCAATGGAAACTATCTGAAGAGAAAACACGCTTCTAAGGCAACAAACCGGTGACCCCGTTCAGGTGTACTATTAATTCCAATTGAACGTGCGAATATACGAGAATGCGTACTGTAATATAAAATTAAATACTACATATATCTGAGGACGTTGCCAATGTAAACAACGTCAAAGGAAAGAAATGGAAACAACACATCAGGCACACAAAAAGGCCCAAAGTCAGTAACCGATTTAAATGCTACCAGATGCAAAGCTAGATCTTCATACGAAGAAATGAAAGTGTCAATGACACTGTAGCTCAACTTGTTTAAGACATGTACATGTCTAGTATGTGACACAGCAATGACAAACATCTAGGTAATGACCTGATAACAAAGGTACATGTAAAGTATTGTAACGGTATGTACATAAATACTGACTGTAGCCTGTAACAAATATATAAGTATTGTAAAGGTGGGGGTGACAGTTAGATGCTAAACTAGAAAAAAAATCTTGAGTCCCAGAGTGGGTCTGACTGAACCCAAAAATATTTGTTCTCATAGTACAGTGATAACAAAGGCACCCCAAGAAGTTTCGTGAAGATCGGTTCATAAATACAGACTCTAGCCCGAGCCGTATTGACATGTGCACTTACTGTGTATAAGTAGCATTGAACAAATCAAAATTCATCTAATTTGCATAATTTTTGCACGAGAAAAAAACCTGTATTATTATATGTGATGTATTCCATGTTACTAAACATTCCTACAAAAATGTATTCAAATCAGAACTTTCATACAGAAGTTCAGTACAAAAAACTGACTGTACTTTGGTACAAAATGGCTGCTGGCATCCATCTTGAATTTTGGACCGCACCCAAAAACACTCGTTCTCGTCCCACGGTGATAACAAAGGTACCCAAGAAGTTTGGTAAAGATCGGTTCATAAATACGGCCTCTAGCCTGAGCCGTATAGAAGTTGTGTACAAAAACTGATTGGACCTAATTTCGGTACAAAATGGCCACTGGCAGCCATCCTGAATTTTGAACCGCACCCAGAAACACTCGTTCTCGTCCAAAGGTAATAACAAAGGTACCCAAGAAGTTTTGTGAATATCGGTTTATAAATACAGCCTCTAGCCAGAGCCGTATTGACACATGCACTTACTGTGTATAAGTAGCACTGAATAAATCAAAGTTCATCTAATTTGCATAATTTCTGCTCGAGAAAAAAACCCGTATTATATGTGATGTATTCCATGTTACTAAACATTCATACAGAAATTTATTCAAATCAGAACTTTCATACAAAAGTTCTGCACAAAAAAATGATTGCAGCAATTTTGGTACAAAATGGCCACCGGCAGCCATCTTGAATTTCAGACCGCACCCAAAAACACTTGTTCTCGTCCCACAGTGATAACAAAGGTACCCAAGAAGTTTTCGTAAAGATCGGTTCATAAATACGGCCTCCAGCCCAAGCCGTATTGGCATTTGCAGTTACACTGCTGAAAGTAACATTAAATAGATCAAAGTTAGTCTAATTGGCATAATTTATGCACGAGAAAAAAACCCATATTATATGTGATGTATCCCTTGGTACTAAACAATCACACAAAAAATTATTCAAATCAGCGTTTTCATATGGAAGTTCTGCGCAAAAATCTGATTGCACCTAATTTTGTACAAAATGGCTGCCAGCGGCCATCTTGAATTTCAAACCGGACCCCAAAACACTCGTTCTCGTCCCACAGTGATAACAAAGGTACCCCAAGAAGTTTCGTAAAGATCGGTTCATAAATACAGCCTCTAGCCCGAGCTGTATTGGCATTTGCAGTTACAATGCTGAAAGTAACACTAAATAAATCAAAGTTAGTCTAATTTGTACGATTTACGCACAAGAAAAAAACCCCGTATTATATGTGATGTATCCCATGGTACTAAACATTCATACAAACAATTATTCAAATCAGAGCTTTCATATGGAAGTTCTGTGCAAAAATCTGATTGCACCTAATTTTGTACAAAATGGCTGCCAGCGGTCGTCATGAATTTCGGACCGGACCCAAAAACACTCGTTCTCGTCTCACGGTGAAAACAAAGGTACCCAAGAAGTTTTGTAAAGATTGGTTCATAAATATGGCCTCTAGCCCGAGCCGTGTGTACGGTGCGATGGACGGACAGCCAGCCAGACGGACGACAGGCCATGACAATACCTCAAATTTGACTTCGCCAAAGTTGAGCTAAAAACGATACATCGGATAGAAGATGCAAGACCAAAAACGACCTAACACCCCAGGGTGAGGACGTAACCATGGGGATAAACAGAATAAAAATTCTGTAATACACATTAAACAAATTTAAATTTAATAAAAAATTTCAATAAAAAAATAGCCAAAAAGCTTAGGGAGTTCAACAGGAAGGATTCATGGAAGGATAGGGAAGGAACACTTAACAAGCAGTGGAATAATCATAAGCAAGAATGATGACGTCAGGCGTATGTCCCAAAAATGGGAAACATGAAGTAATTTTTGTAATTATAAAGTTACAGCCCTGAACGTTTGAAACCACCGTTGTTCACTTCCATCATCCATTAACAGCCTTGGATCCACCAATTCTTGCATTGATTTGTGTCTGGCATCCTGAAAAATGGAGATTTTAAAGCACAGATGTCAGATCATTGTTACTGACTTTATAGGGCCAAACAAAGAATGATGTTTGTGCCAATTCCAGTCTCTTCCTGACGACTGTGCATGCGCAGATGGTAAAAGTATGGAGGGCCAGATATGACTTTTAATTTTCGGTGCTGTATGCAAATTTTGGGGATTAGGGAGTTCAAAATTTGTGCTTGGCCCTTGATAATATTGAGTTTGCACCAGCTAGTCTGGGCCATTGGTTATTAGTATAAAAAATATGCACCCCCCCCCCCCCCCCCACCCTTGGCATTGATCAAAATGTACCCAGACTTAGGTCAAATTGAGCCCTGGCATTGGACAAAATGCCCCACCTCTGGCATTTGGCAAAATGTACACCGGTATTGGTAACAAGAGGCCCCATGGGGCCTGAAGCGCTCACCCTGAACAGAACACGATATAAACAGTCCAAAAATGAATCTACAATCAGCAATCCATCTCCATAGGATACATTGTCAATCCTTGAGCCCCTCAGGAGTGACTAAAATAGTCCAAGAATCATGCCTTTTCTTCAGTTGATCATAATATAAAAAGTGGAACTCCCCTATGAAGCCCCTTGATACAACCTATGTTGATTAATCTTAGTTACACACCTGTAGAGAAAACTGAATACAAATTTTTTTTATTCTTCAGCTACATGACCAATTCTGGCTCCCATAGGGAGCCCAAATATTAACCCAGGAACTCGATTTGAACTCAATACAAGATGTATATCAAATATGAAAGCATTCTGACTGATGGATCTGAAGAAGAACATTTTTAAAGAATTTTCCTCATATTGTGCTAAGTTAAAATTTGGGCTACCACAGCGAGCCCAAATATTAACCTACAGACCCTATTTGAACAAACTTGAATCTGACCCTCGAGAGATGTATATCAAATATGAAAGCATTCTGACTGGTGGATCTGAAGAAGAAGATTTTTAAAGAAATTTCCTCATATTGCACTAAGTAAAAATTTGGGCTCCCATAGGGAGCCTAAATATTAACCCAGGAACTCAATTTGAACAAAACTGAATCTGACTCCACTAGAGATGTTGTAAACCGAATATGAAAGGATTCTGACTGGTGAATCTGACATTTTTGAAGAAATTCCCTCATATTGCACTAAGTTAAAATTTGGGTTCCCATAGGGAGCCCAAATATTAACCCAGGCACTCGAATTGAACAAATTTGAATGTGACCCCACTAGAGATGTTGTATACCAAATATGAAAACATTCTGACTGGTGGATCTGAAGAACATTTTCAAAGAAATTTCCTCATACTGCACTAAGTTAAAATTTTGGCCATCATTGCGAGCCCAAATGTTAACCTACAGACCCCATTTGAATAAACTTGAATCTTACCCCGTAGAGATGTTGTACACCAAATATGAAAGCATTCTGACTGGTGGATCTGAAGAATAAGATTTTTAAAAATTATCTCCCATGTCCACAGGAAGCCCCAATATTAACTTAGGGACTTGGTTTGAACAATCTTGAATCTGACCATTATAACAATGATGTATACCAAACATTAAAAGATTCTGACTGGTGGTTCTGAAGAAAAAGATTTTTAAAGAAAATTCCCCATATTGCCCCAAGCTAAAAATTCAGCTCCTGTATTGAGCCCAAATATGAACGAATGGGCTTCATTTTAATAAACTTGTTTCGGACTCCCCTATGAATTGGCCTAGTGGTTTTGGAGGAAAAGACCAAACATGATGCAGACAGACAACGGACAGAGAGCGATTAGATAAGCTCCGCTGGACTTTGTTAAGGTGAGCTAAAAACATCTCACAACGATCAAAACTTCCCTAAAGGAAAAAAATATTACTATTTAACATCCTTAACTGGTAGAGTGGTGGAAGCCCATATTTGGGCTTCATTCTGAAGTGCAGATACCACCCTTAAAGGCTTTTTTCTGTGGATGTGGTTCATACTCTTTTTAACTAGTAGAGTGCCGGAAGCCCATATTTGGGCTTTATTCTAAAGGGCAGGTACTGCAACATAAAAGCTTCATATTCTGTGGATGTGCTTCATATTATACTACTCAAAGTTTGCTAAGCACCAAGTACATCCAACTACCTGTTTTACGTTTTAGTTGAAATATGTTATGAAAAGTGCATATACTTTATATTTAAGTATATCTTTAATTATTTAAGTACAGAAAATAAGATTTTATTTGTGTTTGACATTATTTTTTAGCTTTTGAATACGATAACCATGGAAAGTTAAAAAATTTATAGTAATTTATATATTTTTTATACTTACCAATGACCCAGACTTAGCTGGTGCTAACTCTAACAAAACCAGGGCCAAACACAAATTTTGCCCCCCAATCCCCAAAATTTGCATCCAAAACAAAAAGAAATCATGTCCTAAAGGACCTCCATACTACGCCTCTACTGTGCATGCGCAGTGACGCAGACGTCCCGAAATTGGCGCCAATTATCATTCTTACTGGCAGTGCCTGGTCAGCGCTATGTACTCAGCGGGGAGGCAAGAGTTCCCAACTCCAGGGAGGGCCATCCCCGTCTGGGTCATTGGTAAGTATAAAAAATATATAAATTACTATAAATTTTTTAACATTTTTATACTGTACCAATGACCCAGACTTAGCTGAATAGTAAACAGGCTGGAGGGCCTAAGACATAGAGGAAAATCCAATAAGCTCAACTATATAGTAAAGAGGTAACCCCTTAAGGAGAAAAGGAGTATTAGGCTTTACATGTATCTTTCTTATTTAATATTAAATTAGAAAGATACACTACCCTTAATAATTGAGCACAATAACATTCATGTTCTCTATTAACATCCAGTATAACCCTTATACTAATTATTTTTAAAGCAAGCCAATAAATAAAGTAGTCCAGAGAATTGAGACTCTTTATAGTCATTTAAAAGTGTCCGAGTATTGTATATTAAAGCCCATTTGACACTTGACATATACAAATGCTTCACACCGAGCTACACTTTAAAAATAAGACATGAATGAATTTAAACATTAATATTACACTTTAAAACCATCCCGGAAGCGACTCAGAAATACTGACTTGGAGGAGGCATTCCCTTGCTTTTCACTATAAAGCAGGTGACCTAAGGGAACACCCGCCCCCCCCCCCCCCCCCCCCTTCCCCTTGCCCTGGGTCAAATAGCCCAGAGCGAAGAGGGCAGCCGGACGGAGTCACTGCCGGAACAGAAAGCCTGCATAACTATAGTTGCAACTGTTTAGTGGACGACATTCTGAGCAACAGATAACGGACCTAAACAATGCAGGTCTCCAGAAATGGACTCAATATTTCTGAGATAAAAATTCGTAAATGTGGATGGCTGAGACCAATAAGCAGCCTTCATTAAATCTGTAATAGCAACACTATTAGCATAAGCCCAGGAAGTAGAAAGAGCTCTTACTTCATGAGCGGAAATCTTAAGCACAGACTGCTGAGAAGAAGATAAACTCTCATAAGCAGTACGGATAGTTAATTGAATCCATCTAGCAATAGAATGGACCGAAATGTCCTTTCTATTAGGCATCAAAGACAGAAAGAAACATTTCCGTCCCTTTCTGATAAACTGAGATCTCTGTTTATAGATACGTAACGCTCTAACAGGACAGAGTAAAGGCCTACGCCCGTCTGAAGACGGAAGAGCCTTAATAACAATAGGTTCCGGATATTTATTAGGAGCCTGATTCTTAGCTAAAAAACCCACATTAGTAGTGAAGGTGATAGTGTTCCCAACACTACGATAATGAGAATCATCCACCGATAGTGCATGAAGCTCACTGACTCTTCTAGCAGAAGAGAAAGCTAAGAGAAAAGCTGTCTTATAAGATAAGAATTTGAAATCTACTGTCCCAAGAGGTTCAAATGGCTTTTCCTTCAATTTAAGAAGAACCCAAGCTAAATTCCACTTAGGAATTAATCTAAGAGTTCTGGGTCTATTTATCGAAATGTTTCTAACCAACTTCGATAAAGAGACATTAGATCCAATTTGTAAACTATCATGATGTGCATAGGTATCAGATAACATAGATCTATAACCCTTTATAGTAACAGGCTGCAGTTTGATTTCGTCAAACAAGTATACTAGAAAGTTTGCAATGTCTGGTATAGAGGGATCGAATATATCTACAGAATGATCCCTACACCAACGACGAAAAACCTTCCACTTAGCCGCGGTAGGTCCCACAACAGACACCTGAGTAGATTTATCCACGGTCTCTGTGGCGACAGAGATGCTACCAACAGAATCTTGCATTGAGATTGTTTTATCTTTAGCAATACTTGTTGAATTAACGGCGCTGGAGGATACGCATATCCTATCATTCCGTCCCAAGGGATCGACAGAGCGTCTACTGCAAATGCTCTTGGATCCGGACACGGAGACACATACGTCTGCAACTGATTGTTGAGATGTGTCGCAAATAAGTCTATCATTGGCCGTTCCCATTGGTAGCAAATCTGATTGAATACTTGTTTGTTGAGAGTCCACTCCGACGGCAACAAGCGACCCTTTCGTGAAAGGGAGTCTGCTAGCACATTCAGACGACCCGGTATGTGACGGACCGAAAGAAGAACGTGATGTTCTAACGCAAACAGAAGGATTCTTTCCGTTAGATTGAACAACGGAACTGAATGAGTGCCTCCCTGATTCTGTATATACGTCACTACTGTCGTATTGTCGGATAGGATTTGGACATGAGCATCGTGAATAATGTCCATCCAGTGACGTAATGCAAGCCAAATTGACATCATTTCCTTGATGTTTATGTGCTTGCACAGGAATTGCAGATCCCAAAGACCCTGGCATCTCGAATCCGTTGGGATTAATGATGCACCCCAACCTGTTTGACTGGCATCCGTCATAACGGTAAAACTCGGATCCGGCAACTGCAGCGGAACTCCCTGAGTTAACCACTGAATGTTTGCCCAAGTCTGAATCTCTTGTTTCACTTGATCTGACAAGAGAACGTCTACATCGAGCGAATGAATTTTCACACTCCAATTCTGAGTCAGGAAAATTTGAAGAGGACGTGTGCGTAACCGCCCCATCGGAATGAGATCCGCGGCGGCTGCGCACAGACCTATCAGTCTCATAAATTCTCTCGCCGTGACTTTGTCTGCGTGCAGACAATAGCGAGCGTAACAACTGACTAATTTCGCTCTGGTTAACGGCAGACGAACGAGATTGTTGTGCGTCTCGAAGTTCATTCCCAGATGAGTGAATGACTTGGACGGCACCAGATCCGACTTCTCCTCGTTTACTATAAAACCGAGACGTCGGAGCAATAGAAGAAGATTCTGAACATCGTTCTGAAGCGTTAACTCGTTGCCGTACCTCTGAAGAATGTCGTCCAGGTAGGCCGACGTTACCGCAGACGAATGAGCTCGGAAGTAGATCATTACCGAGTTCATTACCCGAGTGAAAGCCCAGGGTGCTAGATTCAATCCGAAGCACATCGCCCAGAATTGATACACCACTCCTAGGACTGCGAAGCGTGGATACTTTCGGAATGTCGGATGTACCATGACGTGAAAGTACGCATCTTTGAGATCTATGCTCGTTGCATAATCGTTCACCCGAATACTCACTCTGACCGATCGAATCGTCTCCATATAAAACTTCGGAGCGACGATCAGCTTGTTTATCCAGCTCAAATCTATGACTGGACAGAACGAGCCGTCTGGTTTCGGAACCAGAAACAGATGGCTGTAGAATCCCAGAGATTCCTGGTTTTCTACGACCTCTACCGCGTTCTTCATTAAAAGAGACTGCACCTCTGATAACAGAGCGTCTCTTTTCTGCGGATTTGACGGAAGATGAGTCCACTTTGGACTTCGAGTTAATGGAGGCTTTCGTTTGAAGGATATCTTTAGACCTTCCGAAGTCACTCCTCTCACCCAAGGGTCGTCCGTAATCGACGCCCATTCTTGTGAAAAGCTCGACAACCCTCTGCCAACCGGAACGTGATAGAGGTTTAAGCCATCACCTCCTGGACCTGCGAGGCCTGCGGTAGGAGAAACCACATCTTCCACGACCCGCACCTCGCCCCGTCGACCTCGGAGCGTCCGACCGATTGTCCCGGCCTGAAGGACGTCCCGAACGAGAGTCGCTATCCTGACGGTCTCTCGAATAAGACCAAGAGGACGCACCGGAACCTCTATAGGAACCTCTCTTGGGCGCATTAGACCCAGAAGTGCCTGTCTTATTCGTGTCTGCTGTATCCGACTTCTTAGGAGCAGATTTGAACAACAGAGAATCCTTAGCTTTCTTTGTAATTTTATCATAAATAGCGGAAACCTTGCCGTTAAAGAGAAGTTCTCCTGAGACCGAAGCGACTCTAAGAGAGTTCTTCACCTTAGAATCCACTAGTGTGGATGTAGCTAGGGCTGCGTCACGTCTAACCAACTCCAGATTTGCCACTGAAAGGGCGGAGTTACACGTGGAATAAGCTACTGCCCTTGAAAGAAGTCTTAAAGAGGATTGTATATCCTGAAACTCTTTCCCCTGAAGGCGCAGTGATAACGCCTTAGTAAGGTGATCTGCGTAAGATAAGGCATCTAAATTGGCTCTGTTAGACGCAATAGCTGTTTCCAACACCGCGGCTGGAATAGAAGCTGACGACGGTAATGATAGCTCTAAGTCTTCCGCCTCGTCGTCCATACGCAGAGGAACTCTCGGTATACCCTGTCCTGCCGTATCGAATTTATTCCTTGCATTAATGAAAGGCAGGTTGAGAGTATTAGCGGACAAGAAACCTGCTTTCCTCGTCCTGGAAGCAAGTTTAAATATAGCGTCGTTCAATAATTCAAATGTTCTTGCAACATTATTGGACTGCGACGGAAACTCGGGAGCGATGTCCCTGAACCGCTCAAAACATTCAGAGTCCAATGACGCTATAATTCTCTTGTCCAGAAGCGCAGCAGTCTGGCCCGACGGAACAACTTGAGGGAGAAAGTGCCGGATGAAGTCCACGGCAGCTTTATGTTGTTCCGAAAGGGATAGCTCCAAGTCATCCGTATCCCTTTCACCATCCGGTCGGACCTCATGATGTTCCCGGTCGTCCACCCCCGATGATTCGGCGGAGCGTACCGACCCAGCGCCGTCGGATAATTCTCGATCCGACACCGTTTCTGTCGGCTGCTGGGATAAGCTGTGCTATCTGCACAAGAATGTCCGGCGTCGAGACCTGCGGAGGCGCAGTCTTTTGCTGCTTCGCCGAGGGCAGCTCCGCATCAGATGGCTTCCGCATACTTTTCCTATGCGAACGTCCGGAGTCCATCGGTCTCGAATCCCTGGCTGCCGGATGGTGTGACCTGGTCGCCGAAGAATCCTTGATCGGCGAAGCTGGTAATATATCGGCAGTCACGCAGCCAAGGTGCGGTCGTGTGCGCTGACGAGAAGAGGAAGCCTTAACAGTCTCTGCGGACTGCTTATACAACGGAGCGTCCCGAGCGACGGACGTATGCTCCGCTAAAGACACATTTTGTACCACAACATCTGGTCCCAGATGTTGTTGTACGAGAGAGGAGCCTCTCTCGCTCGCGGCCCGGCTGGACCTGGACGAGCTAGGAACCGGACTCAAAGGCTTCCTCCGTTCTCGCTTACTATCTGCCGTCACTGGGTGTGCATCTATTATGTTTATAGTGCTCGCATCACCCAAAATTTCCTTTTGGACCGCATCGGACGAACCCGGCTGCCGAACCATTCGGTGAATGGACGCTACACCGGGCGAGCTAGCGGACGACATTTGTCTAATCTCCATGAGCACTTTTGCCGCTAGCTCTGAATTCATTTGTGACGACGGACGCACACTTGAAGAAGATAACATGGAAACATCACCCTGTTCTGGTTCCTCTGAAATAGAAACTGAGAGAGTAGAGTGACCTTGCGGAGAAAGAGCCGGCATTGCTCTTTCTCCAGAAACAACATATCGTGACACACGTTTCCAATGTTTCTCATCCCAATGTTCACATATAGGACAGGGATTAATGCGAGAACACTGACTACAATTAATACAATGATCATGAAAGTCAGAGGAAGATTTCTTCCTATTACAATTTGAACAACGTCCCTTCATTGTGAAAGAACAACAATAAGTCCTAGTTACTCGCAAAAACCCCTGACACAAAGATACATAATAACATGATCCATTAATAAATGAAAAAACAATTGCAAAACAAAATAATTTTGAAAAAATATTTTTTCAGCGAAGCCCAAGTTGCTGAAAAGTAACGTTGAGCCCCGATGGATCCGATGGCAAAGTGTGGTAAAAAATTTTTAATTTATATTAAATAATTAATGAGACACTTTCGGATAATATAAATGTATCTTATAGTGAGATAAACTACAGCAAAGGCAAACAGCCCCCCTCAAAAAAGGCTGTTGCCAATGAAAACAAACAGTGTAAAAACACCAGAAAACATGACTCCAGGCACTGAAAAAACTGGCCCGGAATCAGTCATCAATTACACTCTATCTGATGCAAAACAGAGACTCCCAGGGGAGAATCTGTAGAACATCAGATGGAAGATGCAGAACACAAACATTATACACCCATGGGTGAAAACGTAACTATGGGGAAAATAACAGAAAACATTCTGTAACCAAGCAACTCTCCCAGGAAATTTTAGAAATGAAATTTCTCAAAAATATGCCAAAAGCATGGGAGAATTGCAAGGGGGGACTTTAGAAGGCTAGGGGAGAGGAAACACTGAATAAGCAGTGCAACAATTAGCAAGAATGACAACAAGAGGCCCATGCCTCGAAAATAGGCAACTTAACATAATTTCATCAAAAAATTTTAAGTACAGCCCTGATTATTTTTTGTCACTTCTTTTTCCTCTCCTCCTTCTATCCTCCTTAGAATCACATTTTCTCCAAAAATTACGTGTCTGGCATCCTTTAAACTGAGATTTACAAGCACAAAGATCAGTGAGATGTTGACTGATGAAGGGCCAAACAGAGAATGATAATTGGCGCCAATTTCGGGACGTCTGCGTCACTGCGCATGCGCAGTAGAGGCGTAGTATGGAGGTCCTTTAGGACATGATTTCTTTTTGTTTTGGATGCAAATTTTGGGGATTGGGGGGCAAAATTTGTGTTTGGCCCTGGTTTTGTTAGAGTTAGCACCAGCTAAGTCTGGGTCATTGGTACAGTATAAAAATATGGATATTTTTGGTGAAAGAGGAAATTTTTCAATATGCCAAAAAGTTGACGGATCGAACTGGTATGGCTTCAATATCGAATATGAGACCCATTCCTGTTAATTACAGCTTGACATAGCCTTCTCATGCTCCCAATCAGGTTCCTGGTGGTCCTTTGTGGGATGTTGTTCCATTCTTGGACCAGCATGGCACCAAGCTCCTGGACACTTCTTGGCTGGACTGGACAGGCTGAAATTGCAAGCTGCAACTCACTCCAGACTTGTTCGATTGGATTGAGGTCAGGGGATCTTGCTGGCCAGTCCATACGCTCAATTCCCTCTCTCTGTCGGTAGTCCCCGACAGCATGGGCAACATGAGGACAGGAATTATCGGCCATCAGAATGAATCTATCACCCACTGCACCTGAAAAAATCTGACGTGGACATCCAGGATCTCATCAATATACCATTGTGCAGTCAATGTACCATGTTCAAGAACACAGAGCTCTGTACATCCATCCCAGCTGATGCCGCCCCAGACCATTATTGACCCACCACCATAGCGGTAATGTTCAGCAATGTTGGCAGCATGGAATCGGTCTCCTGGTCTTCTCCATACGCCTATCTGTGCGGTCTAGGCAGTACCTTGACTCATCTGTAAAAAGGACAGGTCGCCAATCTTCTCTGGTCCATCCAACGTGGTGCATGGCCCATTCATATCGAGCCTGGCAGTGGCTCTGGGACAGCTGAATGCGAATACATAGTCTTCTCGATCAGAGACTACCTTCGTGCAACCTTGCCCGGATAGTCTGCGTCGAAACATTTACCCCGGATGCATTCTGAAGGTCACTGCGAAGCTGGGTTGCTCTGGCAAAGCGGTTCCTACGGGCCTGAATGACCAAAAACCGGTCTTCAGCTGCAGATATTGCCGTCTCTGCCACCACCATGCCGTCTTACTGGTGTGCCATATTGCTGAAATATTGCCCAGGCTCTGGTGATCACCGAATGGTGCACACCAAGGGCTTCACCAACCCGATGATGGGTAGCCCCTTGCTCCACCATCCCTACAGCCCGCCACATTTCTGCTTCAGACAAATGTCTTCTTACATTTGCAATTGCCATATTCAGTGCACAGCAAGGGCTTCACCAACCTGATGATGGGTAGCCCCTTGCTCCACCATCCCTACAGCCCACCACATTTCTGCTTCAGACAAATGTCTTCTTACATTTGCAATTGCCATATTCAATCATTAAATCACAAGGGTTTGTGTTGAAATGAAGATTGAATACACTACACAGTCATGTCATGTACATGTAGGCAGTACACGAAAACATCATGAAAATCAAGGGGTACATGCTTTCCATGACTGTCACAAAAAGTCTGTCTGTCAAGAGAGCTAATGTAAACACTGGGGACCATCTCAATATACTCCTCAATCATATCCACCAAAAATATCGCAAATATGTCACAAGCAACTTTCACAATGATGTGTCAAATATTTGGTGCTTAGCAAACTTTGAGTAGTATATAATCAGAAACAATGTGATATTCACGAGGGTTAAAGAATTTTATATGGTCAATAACGACTGGTCAACTGTCTAAGTGAATGACCTGTTGCTGTTTATTAAATATATGGAAAAGTTGGTGCTTAGCAAAGTTTGAGTAGTATATCTTGCTTGTGGAATTATTTAGTCTGTGTGAATATGCCTTGTTACAATTTATGGGAGAGTGCCCACTTAATCTTGCATCTATATTAGTTGTGCCCACTTAATCTTGGCATCTATATAAGTTTTCGTATATTTTAAGCTGAGCGATATGATATTGTTTTACATTGGTAGTCAAATTCTATTCTACTTCCTAGAGATGGGCGGTTTTCAAATTTCATGACGGTTCCAGTTTCATTCAAAGAGTCGGGTTTGTGGTTTCGGTTTTCATTGTACAAACACAACAATACATTGCATTTGCATATAAGAAGATGCATTTTGGGCCAGTCAGTGTCAGAGGGACTCGCTTTCCAGGGCAACGCACCTGTGTAATAGCCTATACCGGTACTCTGATTCCCTGAGCACTATGTATTTGCATAAATTATCTCAAGAGTTTCAAGTTTGAGAAAATGATTTTTGCCTGGAGTGTGTTGCAAAATCCACCCCCCCCCCCCCCCCCCCCCCAATACCTGTGTTTAGGGTAACCTGACACACCTGAAACAATTATGCCGACCATAAAAAATTTATCAAGTAAAAGTCGCTCATATTGGTCATTGTAACTCTAAATTTCCATCCAACTTCAACTGTGATTTTGACGCTGGCTTTGGAGTTCAAGCTTTCAAAATTTCATGTAGAAATAAATATATTTGTCATTATAAATGTAGAACAAGTGACAAGTTCCAGTTCTGCAAAGGAAATTACATTTGATAAACAGATGAACGTTTAAAACATGATGTGTAAGAAGTAATTTTGTCACCTATTTTCAAGGTAAATGCCACTCTCAAACGCAATACCAATTAGTGCAGCTGTTCTGAAAAAGGGGTATCGCGACTCTGAAGTTTGAAAACAAGGTTAACTTTAGGTTGTTTCTCTCTTTATTCTGAGAAGTGAAGACCTGATTAGAGTTTTTCAACAATGAAGTTGAAAACCGTTGAAAACCGTGATGACAGGTTTGCTGTAACTGCTTCGGTTTTGATAACAAAACCGAACCAAATTTTCAGTTAACCACCCATCTCTACTACATCCAATTATTTATTTATTTATTTATTGGTGTTTAAGGTCACATATTTTTGCACAATGGCTAATCATGACCACAACATGAGTATCAACTCAAGACCAGGGGCAAGCGTTAGTAAGCTATGTTGCCCATTTTAGAGAGGGTTTGCACCTCCCAAGCATTGGTGACTGGGTCCTATTTTACCAGTAAAACAGAGCCCGAGACTTTTTAACAATGCCTCTGTGTCCTCTCGCAGACAGTTTTTAGGCATGATTTATAAATTTAACTGGTGGAGTGCTGGATGCCCATGTTTGGGCTTAATTCTGAAGAGCAGGTACAGCAATATTGGGGAACATTTTGACCAAGATATGAATGGAGGGTGGGGGAGAGCCAATTTTGTTTGCGGAGACATTTTGATCAGTACCATGTTGGACATTTTGACCCATGGATGATTTGGACCAGATGTTTTGTGAGGTACGATCTGGAGAATACTGGACGATTTTAGAGCTGGGCGATATTGGGGAAAAAACAAATTGTGATATTTTCCAAAAATATTGCGATATTCGATATTATCGCGATATTATTTTCAGTGCATTTCATATAGGGAAATCTGCATGAATGAACAACAACGAGGGTAAAAAACATTAGTTCAGCTATCAGAACATTGTGGCTGCCAACTACGGGGCCGCCACAACACTCGGATAGCTGAACTAACTGTAATAACGGTTCGTGTACCTGTGTCTGTATGAGCGCAAATCTAACAACACAGTTTACTGTTGTCTGCTGAGTGCTAAGTCTGCTGACAATGCTCAATAGCAAGAGCTGGTTAAGTTCAGCTCTCCAAATGATATGGCAGCATAATGGCTGTCCCACTTGACTAGTGGGGTAGCCAAACATTCAGAGAGCTAAACTAGAGCTGGTTCAACTCGGACATCATTATGGTCCACATGCGTATCTACCGATTTTACCACAACACTTCCAAATATGTAAAATACAACGGAGATTAGTCACGTAACATATTTGCAAGTGTTGCGTAGCAGTGTTGTTGAATTGGAAACATGAGGAGAGCTGAAAAGAACACTTCTAAAAATCGCAAGAGGAGAGATTGGCTGATTGCACTTGCTCTTAATTTTTTTAAGAAGAATGAACATTTTTTGATTATGAATAGAATTTACCTTGCACTATTATTATTCAGCCCTCGCTTGCATACTGATTACTCTGTCTCAAGATGTGTGAGAAGCTTTTAAGCCTCTGGGGAACATAGACAAAGCCTGGAACCCCAAACGAGTCCTACACAGCCAGAGTATGGCTGCATATCTTCACTTTAGAAGCTTAAATCAGCCTTTTTACAGTTGTCAGACTCTCACAGCATCAATGGAACAGCGCGCAAGTGTGCATGGCAAACTCGTGGTTTGTTGTACTATGACTTGCGCAGTGTGCACATTCTCTTCAGTTACTGACTTACTGCAGTAGCACTCAACTTCGTCTTCTGCGCAGTTCTTCCAAAGTCAGTGTGATAAAAATAGATCAGAAATTCAGAATGTCACCAGATTAAAAATGAGAATTGGATCATTGGAGTGACGTAATTGCAGGTTAGGGCATGTGCATTTGTGCACACATAGTCACATACTCATACTGACAGAGACAGGCTGACAGCTGTATGTTAACTGTTTACTGTGCTGACACTGTGCAGTAAGTGAATGTTACGTCGCGACGGGTGATATTGAAGAAATCTAACTTCTGGCTTTTCGGGAAATTACTGTTATATCTAGTGTATCATGGGGACCGTGGCCTCCATTCATCATACCGAAAATATACCGGTATTTCGATATTTTGTAGAGGCCTCGATATTGAAACCGGTTTTGATTTTAATATCGCCATTATCAAAAAAACGGTATATCGCCCAGCTCTGGACGACTTAGGCCATGTATGATTTGGCCCACATCATTTTTGGACAATTCAGCCCTGACAGATCTTTTGGACAATTCAGACCATGTATTTGAACGGTTTGGCTATGAGTATCAAATCGATACACTTCGTCAAAACTTTTGCCACCCTCCCTTGCTCCCTCCCCCGTAACTTGGTTTTATGAAAAATTCTTGAAAATACTTTGCAGATTAAGGGTTAAGTCTGATTCTTCAAATTCAGCAAGCTGGCATGTCTAGACCAGTGGTAATGCTGGATAAATATAGTTCCAATATGTTTTTGCTAAAAATCAATGCATTTTAATGCCTACAAAGGCCTAATAATTTAGGGATTTTCCCCAGCTCCCAGTCAAATTCTGTGAGAAATCCAACGCTATTCTTGGGTCATTTGCTTACACACATTCCATGGAGTTTGTGCACAGATTACTATTGATTCAATGCAAAGTTAATTTACTCATAGAAATATAGATATTCTTTCATGCTACAGTGAGAAATATTCCAATAAATAAGTTTTTAATTTACCCTGAATATATAGAGGATATCTACACTGTTTTAGTGAATATCAGGAATCATCTCATGAGTGTGGACCTGAAAGTTTTATTTTTCACGATATTCACTAAAATAGCATAGATTTTCTTTTCATTATATGCTATGGGACATTTTACTGTCCAATTCGACTGCAAACAGGTTCAAGACAATAACAAAGATTTTCTTATCGTTCCTTCAAGGCGATGTCATGCACCAAGCCGTGACGTCATTTGGGAAGCTAGTGAGGGATATTTCTTGAAATCCATCGAGTCGATGGATATCGAAACTGAGAAATATCTTTTAGATAATTTGCAATAATTCACAGGCTAGCATATAATAGATCATGATATTACCATAATTGGTGGAACTGCACAGGGTAATCATAAAACTATTGCTGTGGCGAGTCTTCATTTATTATTATTTTGTCAACAAACAACTCCAATAGTATTAGTAATACCATTAAAGATTCAGTCAAATCAAGTGTTGATTGACATTTGTTCCGCTCATTCAAAGAAAATGAATGTTTATGGTATTTTCTAGATTTAGTTGGATGGAATACTTCATTAGTCAGAAAGGCAAACTGCAGGTTCCAGATGATTGAATCTAAATGTAGGTGATGGACTATTTCAGGGCTCAATTTAACTAGATTCAATTAGCATTTTGCAATTCAGTGTCCAATTTTTGCATTCAATAAATATCAGGACCTTGGCCCCCTAAAATTTTCGTTGCCCCCCCTCCCCCCAAAAAACATTGGCCAAATGCAACTTTCACACAACATAGATCTCCCAAATGGTCTTCAGTATAGGGGATACACACACTACAAATGCATGAGATTCGCTCAGAGAGCACTAAATTTTGCAAAATTTTGTTTGGGGGTGGGGGCTAGTCCTAACTATAACCAGAGGATCCTAATTAGGACAAGGGGAGCCCCCACACAGTGGCCTTTCAAATAACTTTGCCCCCTCCCCCTACAAAAAGAAAAAACAAGAGCCCCCACGGGTCCTGAAGTGCTCATCTTGAACAGAACACAATATAAACAGAGTCCAAGAATGAGTCTACCTTAAGCAATCCATCTCCATAGGATACATTGACAATCCTTTAGTCCCTCAGGAGTGATGTTTGTTGGTGGTTAACGTTACATATTTATGCACCATGGCTAATCGTGACACAACATGGAGATGAAGTCAAGTTTAGTCCATCGTTGATCAACATGTTGCCCATTTTAGAGGACTTTCACCCCAAGCATTGGTGACTGGGTCCTATTTTACTAGTCCTCAGGAGTGACAAAAATAATCCGGGCATCATGCCTTTTCTTCAGTTGACCATAATGTAGAGCTCTCCTCTTAAGCCCCTATGTGGATTAATCTCAGTTACACACCTCTAGAGGGTACTGAATACAAAATTTTTAATTCTTCAGCAACAAGGCCACTTTGGGCTCCAATAGGGAGCCCAAATATTAATCCAGGTTCTCGATTTGAACAAAGTTGAATCTGACTTCCCTAGAGATGTTGTGTACCAAATATGAAAGCATTCTGACTGTTGGATCTAAAGAAGAGAAATTTTAAAGAAATTTCTTCATACTGCACTAAGTTAAAATTTGGGCTACCATGGCGAGCCCAAATATTAACCTACGGATCCGATTTGAACAACTTGAATCTGACACCCCCCCCCCCCCCCCCCCCCCCCCCCCCCCCCCCCCCCCACCACCACCAGAGATGTTGTATACCAAATATGAAAGCATTCTGACTAGTGGATCTGAATAAGATTTTTGAAGAAATTCCCTCATGTTGTACTAAGTTAAATTTCAGGTTCCCATATGGAGCCCAAATATTAACCCAGGCACTCGAATTGAACAAACTTGAATCTGACCCCCCTAGAGATGTTGTATACCAAATATGAAAGCATTCCGACTGGTGGATCTGAAGAAGATTTTTTAAGAAATTTCCTCATATCGCACTAAGTAAAAATTTGGGCTACCATAGAGAGCCCAAATATATACCTAGGGATCCGATTTGAACAAACTTGAATCTGACCCCCGCAGAGAGGTAGCATACCAAATATGAAAGCATTCTGACTGGTGGATCTGAAGAAGAAGATTTTTTAAAATTATCCCCCATATTGAACTAAGTTAAAATTTGGGCTTCCGTAGGAAGCCCAAATATTAACCTAGGATCTTGGTTTGAACAATCTTGAATCTGACCCTCATAACAATGATGTATACCAAACATTAGAAGATTCTAACTGGTGGTTCTGAAGAAGATTTTTAAAGAATATTTCCCATATTACGCTTTGTTAAAAATTTGGGCTCCTGTATTGAGCCCAAATATGAACCAATTGGCTTTATTTTAACAAACTTGTATCTGATGCCCCTATGAATGCTGTATACCGAATATCAAAAGATTCTGATGATTGATTCTGGATAAAAGATTTTAAATTTTTTTTACAAATATGCTGACTCTGCATTTTTTCGATGCCCATCACAGAACACCCTAACATAACCGATGGCAATTTTTCTTTACCATTCAATTCTACTGGTCCTAAGGATGATTCATACCAAATAACAGTTCTCTGTTCCATGTGGTTTGAGAAATATGGGCGTTTGAAAATATTTCTATTTTTAGTTCCCAGGGTTCCCCTGGGGATGCGGGAATTATTTTTTTTGCATGAATCAAGTACTTTTATGACCCAATAATACCACATACCAAATTTGGTTCAAACCAGACCATTGGTTCAGAAAATAGAAATTTTGGGCAGGGCCAAAAATCTTACCCCTTCCATTACAAAGCCAAATATTGCTTCAAGAACTTCCTTTGAACAAACTTGATTCTACACCTCAAAAGGAAGCTCCATAACAAATATCAAGTCATTGTACACACTGGTTCATGAGAAGATTTCAAAAATATTTTGGAGCATTTTCCCCCACTCCCTCCCTATGGGGCTGGGCATGCTGAGTTGAACAAAAATGCAATGCCCCTTCGGGACCATCACTCCCACATACTTTCATTTGAATTGGCCCAGTGGTTTTGGAGGAAAAGACCAAAACATGGTGCTGACAGACGACAGACGGAGAGCAATGAGATTACCTCAGCTTGACTTTGTGAAGAGCTAAAAACTGGCTAGGGCACCCCTTATACAATCCTGGCTGCACGCCTGGTTTGAATTAAGTCACAAACATTTAGCAGTAATGACAGGTAATTATCAAGGGAAATAACTGGGAAAGTAACTTTCCTGAAATTTTCTAACTTCTCGATTCATTACAGAGAGCAAATTTCCTGGCTGGAAGGGCACAGATACCACTCCCCAAGTAGTCAGGAAAATGCATACCTTCTCATGGCTACCGTTGAAAATATTAATTGCTCTCATGTACAAATTTGATGGATGTCAAATTTTATAATAAAGTAAAAAACAGTCTTTGTGTTGACTGTTAGCTGTGTTAAGTGTTGTCATTTAACTGGTCGAGTACTAAAATATATTTCTAAGGTGCATTGTAAGATGAAAATTTTTCTTTCCAAAGATATCATTCAACCAGCAACGGGAACCTTAGTTTAGCAAGACATTCATAAATAATTGTTTCATTTCAATTCATTCTAGAGTGCCTGTTGGTACTCTCCAATAAACTGGAACAAAATTTTATATTAATAAACTTTTTCTGTACTGCTGTGAAAACCACAAGCTAATGCATACCATCATTAGCCACTAAAGTGGCTTTCAGCAATTTTCAACATTACTTATTTATTTATTGGTGTTTAAGGTACATTTCAACTGAAATATGATAGTGGCTTTTAGCACTCAACAAGTTAAAATAAAATACTTTGGACAGCTGCATCAACTTCCTCTCCAATAACTTCAGATTCATTATGGCTACGTTTAGTTCTGTTACTGTCTTCTTGTTGCTCTGAACTGTCTAAATAATGATCCGACACATATAAAGGATTACTTCCAGAAAGCGAATCTATTCCTAGAATACTGTCCACAGCATTCTGCATTTCTGCCTTAATTTCAGGATGATTGGTTTCAGAGGCATCCGGTGATGAGAGTTGATCATCATCATAGCATTTACTAACACTTCTTCCTGGCAAAATGCAATTGTTAGATGCATCATCTAGTCCGTCACTATTTTCCTCATCTTTATTGAAATTATCTGAATAGTTTTCATGTAAAGAGGACTTAATAGCAGCATGAAGGGCATTAGCTCTACCTCCGATATTGCCATTTCCCTCATCTGCAGTGTATTCACAGAACTCGGTACTCTGTGCTTTGCGGTCACTGAAACAATACAGCTGGTTTGAATACTGATTGTCTTTCAAACTGAATGAGTTATATTGTTCGTCAATACTGACTGATGAAACAGATGACTGTTCTTTACTTATTTGATCATTATTTGTGTGCAAAGAATCATTATCTTCATAGAACTTTGTTCTTCGATAGTAATGAGCAGTCTCCAGACTGGAGGGGTTGATATACTGACTTGGTAAAGAAATGAAAGACTGAGAATTAGTCTCTTCATCATCACCAGGCATACTTATATCACTGTACTGGTCAGCCATACTTTCATATGTTTTTTCTTCCGTCAATGATTTTTTTCTCACACAAGTCTCTTCATCAAAACTGTCACTGTGTATAGATGAGCATGATTGTTCATGCTGGGAAGATTTTTTGAAATCCTGCGGAATAAGCTCATATTGATTTTCTTCAATATTTTCTTCACATTCTACTGGACTACTGACAGGTTCCGATTTTATTACTGGACTATTGGGCTCTGTTTTAATAACTACTTCCTTTTCTGAATCAGACTCATTTTTTAATGACTTCACTTCTGTCAGTGAACTGACAAACTTCCCATTATCAGCACGAATGAATAACTTTACACCAGTAGTCAAAGATCCTTTGCCTGAAGAATCTGGCTCTGTTTTGATTTCATACGAGTCCACATGTTGCTCGTCTAAAGCATTCTGATCATTTGACTCCTCTGTTCCATCAGATGCAAAACTTTCATTTAATTCAGAATTTACACCATCTGATAAAGTGCGTTCAATTTTAATTTCCATATTAGATTTTGTATCTTCTTTGCTCATTTTCAGAAATTTTGCTGGTAAAGGCTCAAATGAATCTGAAAAAGAATAAAATTCTCTATAACCACTTTCAAAGGCATCACTAGTATATTACAAGCAGTTTAGAAGGATGTTAAGATTTCCTAACGTTATCACAATAATTAAAATTGATTTGCGTGAGTAGTCAATTAAGAGGTTTCCAGTACCCCCTGTGTATCCCTCAAGTTACAGTGAAATTATTCCAAAACATTTCATCCTATCAAGTTACAATGAAATCCCTCCATAAATACGGCCTGTAGACTGTGCTAAAGGTTTTGGGGGTTTTGGGCCTGTGTAGCCATCACGGTTGACTGATCGCAACCAAAAGGGGACATCCTCATCTAGACATTATGCCGAGTCATCCTACCAAGTTACAATGAAATCCCTTCATAAATACGACCTGTAGTCTGTGCTAAAGTTTTTCGGGTTTTGGGCAGCCGTCAAGGTTCAATGATCGCGATCAAAAGGGGATGTTCTCATCTGGGCATTATCTGGAGTCATCCTACCAAGTTACAACAAGAGGCCCCAAGGGGCCTGAGGGCGCTCACCTGACATGGTAGCCTAAATATCAACCCAGAGAATTGATTTCAACAAGTTGCATCTGCTCCTCCTAAGAAATATACCAAATATCCAAAGATTCTGACCAGTGGATCTAAAAAAAAAAGAAGATTTTTAAAGAATATTCCTCATATTGAACTAAGTTATAATTCAGGATGCCCAAATATGAACCCAGGGACTTGGCTTTAACAAACTTGAATCTCACCCCCCTAAGGATGCTGCACACCAAATATCAAAACATTCCAACTACTGGATCTGAAGAAGATTTTTAAAGAATATTCCTCATATTGAACTAAGTTATAATTCAAGCTCCCACAGTGAGTCCAAATATGGACCTAGGGACATGGCTTGAACAAACTTGAATCTCACCCCCTAAGGATGCTGCATACCAAATATCAAAACATTCCGATTGATGGATCTGAAGAAGATTTTTAAAGAAAATTCCTCATTTTGAACTAAGTTATCATTCAGGCTCCCACAGTGAGTCCAAATATGGACCTAGGGACATGGCTTGAACAAACTTAAATCTCCCCCCTCCCCTCCCCCTAAGGATGCTGCATACCAAATATCAAAACATTCTGACTGCTGGATCTGAAGAAGATTTTTAAAGAAGATTCCTCATTTTGAACTAAGTTATAATTCGGGCTACCACACTGAGCCCAAATATGAACCCAGGGACTTGGCTTGAACAAACTTGAATCTCACCCCCCTAAGCATGGTGCATACCCAATATCAGAAGATTCTCCCTGCTGGATCTTGAGAAGAAGATTTTCAAAGAAATTTGCCTGAAATGCACTAAGTTCAAATTTGGGCTCCTATACTGAGCCCAAATATAAACCCAGGGGGCCGATTTGAACAAACTTGAATCAGATCCACCCCACAATGTTGCATACCAAATATGAAAAGATTCTGCCTGCTGGATCTGGAGAAGAAGATTTTTTAAGAAATTTGCCTGAAATTCACTAACTTCAAATTCGGGCTTCTATAGTGAGCCCAAATATGAATCCCGGGGGCCGATTTGAACAAACTTGAATCAGATCCACCCCACAATGTTGCATACCAAATACAAAAAGATTCTGCCTGCTAGATCTGGAGAAGAAGATTTTTTAAGAAATTTGCCTGAAATGCACTAAGTTCGAATTCGAGCTTCTATAGTGAACCCAAATATGAATCTAGGGAGCCGATTTGAACAAATTCGAATCAGATCCCCCCCACAATGTTGCATACCAAATATCAAAACATTCTGCCTGCTGGATCTGGAGAATATATTTTAAGAAATTTGCCTGAAATGCACTAAGTTCAAATTTGGGCTCCTATACTGAGCCCAAATATAAACCCAGGGGGCCGATTTGAACAAACTTGAATCAGATCCACCCCACAATGTTGCATACCAAATATCAAAAGATTCTGCCTGCTGGATCTGGAGAAGATGATTTTTTAAGAAATTTGCCTGAAATGCACTAAGTTCGAATTCGAGCTTCTATAGTGAGCCCAAATATGAATCTAGGGAGCCGATTTGAACAAATTTGCATCAGATCCATCCCACAATGTTGCATACCAAATATCAAAAGATTTTGCCTGCTGGATCTGAAGAAGATTTTTTAAGAAATTTGCCTGAAATGCACTAAGTTCAAATTTGGGCTCCTTTACTGAGCCTAAATATAAACCCAGGGGGCCGATTTGAACAAACTTGAATAAGATTCACCCCACAATGTTGCTTACCAAATATGAAAAGATTCTGCCTGCTGGATCTGGAGAAGATTTTTTAAGAAATTTGCCTGAAATGCACTAAATTCGAATTCGAGCTTCTATAGTGAGACCAAATATGAATCTAGGAAGCCGATTTGAACAAACTTGAATCAGATCCACCCCACAATGTTGCATACCAAATATCAAAAGATTCTGCCTGCTGGATCTGGAGAAGATTTTTTAATAAATTTGCCTGAAATGCACTAAGTTCAAATTCGGGCTTCTATAGTAAGCCCAAATATAAACCCAGGGGGCCGATTTGAACAAACTTAAATCAGATCCACCCCGCAATGTTGCATACCAAATATGAAAAGATTCTGCCTGCTGGATCTGGAGAAGAAGATTTTTGAAGAAATTTGCCCGAAATGCACTAAGTTCGAATTCGAGCTTCTATAGTGAGCCCAAATATGAATCTAGGGAGCTGACTTGAACAAACTTGAATCAGATCCACCCCACAATGTTGCATACCAAATATGAAAAGATTCTGCCTGCTGCATCTGGAGAAGAAGATTTTTAAGAAATTTGTCTGAAATGCACTAAGTTCGAAATCGGGCTCCTATACTGAGCCCAAATATGAACCCAGGGGGCCGATTTGAACAAACTTGAATCAGATCCACCCTACAATGTTGCATACCAAATATCAAAAGATTCTGCCTGCTGGATCTGGAGAAGAAGATTTTTTAATGTTTTTCCCATTGCCTACAGTGTTAAAAAGTGCTGACTCAGGAACTTTTTCAAAGTCCTAAAAAAAGTACCTTGTGATCAAACCGACAGGGATTTTTTTTAACCATTCTATTCTCCTGGATAAAAGTAAGCTTTATACAAAATAAGAATTCTCTGTGTCGTGTAGTTTGGGAGATATGGCAGTTTTAAGGTTTTCCTATTTTCAGCTCCCGAGGTTCCCACGGGGCAATGAGCAAATTTTTTTTTTGCATCAATCAACTACTTATGACCCATTATCATCTCATATCAAATTTGGTTCAAATCAACCTCACGGTTCAGAAAATAGAAATTTTAGGCGTGGCTAAAATTTTTGCCCCTCCCATAACGAAGGCAAATAATGCCCGACAAACTTCTCTTGAACAAACTTGATTCTAAACCTCAAAAGGACTCTGTATACCATATATCAAGTCTCTGCTACTGGTGGTTAATTAGAAGAAGATTTTCAAAAAATTTGTCCATTTTTTCCCCACACCTCTGCTCAATATGAGCCGAAACCTAATTTGGATAAAAATCAAAATGCCCCTATATAACCACCACTTACATGAAATTTAATTAAAATGTGGCCAGTGGTTAAGGAGAAAGAGGCTCAAACACCACCTTCACGCAGGACGACGGACGGACAGTCGGACGAAGAGTGATAAGAAAAGCTCACCGTGACTTTCAGTCAGGTGAGCTAATAAAATCCCATCAATAAATAAGACCTGTAGACTGTGCTAAAGGTTTTTGGGCATCGGGCCCCTGTAGCCGTCACAGTTGACCAATCACGACCAAAAGGGGACGTTATTATCTAGACATTATATGGAGTCAACCTATCAAGTTACAATGAAATTCCTCCATAAATACGACCTATAGACTGTGCTAAAGGTTTTGGGGTTTTGGGCTTGGGCAGCCATCATGGCTGAATGATCGCGACCAAAAGGGAATGTTCTCATCTAGACATTATTTGGAGTCATATTGCCAAATTACAATGAAATCCCTTCATAAATATGACCTGTAGACTGTGCTACAGGCCCCTGTAGCTGTCACAGTTGACCAATCGCAACCAAAAGGGGACGTTCTCATCTAGACATTATATGAAGTCAACCTACCAAGTTACAATGAAAACCCTTCATAAATATGACCTGAAGACTGTGCTAAAGGTTTTTGGGCTTCGAGCCCCTGTAGCCGTCACAGTTGACCAATCACGACCAAAAGGGGAATCCCTCCATATTAAATATGACCTGCAGACTAAGCTAAAAGTTTTTGGGTTTCGGGCTTGGGCAGCCATCACAGTTGACAGATCATGACCAAAAGGGGACGTTCTCATCTAGATACTATACAGAGGCATCCTACCATGTTACAATGAAATCCCTTCATAAATACGACCTGTAGACTGTGCTAAAGGTTTTCTGGTTTTGGGCTCGGGCAGCCATCACAGTTGACCGATCGCGACCAAAAGGGGACGTTCTCATCTAGACATGACCCCAAACTTGCATATGAAATTTTGTGATGATCGGACAAGAACTATGGGGTGTAACCTGTGCTAAAGGAAAATGTGAGCAGACTCAAAGACTAACAGTCTCACAGACTAACAGACTTCCGCACGCGTGATGGCAATAGCTCATCTTGACTTTGTCAAGTTAAGCTAAAAACAACTAGAGCAACAAATGGTGGTAGGACAGATGGATGGATCTTTTTACTGTATCCTTTCATGGAGCAATGATAAAAACTAGATGTGTCATTCTGTAGCATAATTAACCATTTACAATATATCCATATATAGGAGAAATACACTCGAACTATCACTGAAAGTGATTAAACCCCCCCACTTCTGGCTTACAAGAATGCACCTCTGAATTTTGAACTTGAAAAACCAATAATAAATCCAAGCTCATGGGAGATAACTTGGTTAAAATTGCCTCAGATCCAAAATTTTGGAATATGCCTATGCCCACTTATTTGTCATAATGTATGAGAAGTTTGATCAAAATTGGTTCATTAATGACGGAGGTGTTCCACACACAAAAATCTCAAGTACAAATCTAGATTATATCTTCTCAGTTGAAATGGAGATAACCTGGTAAGAAATCATCACAGATGGGACATTCGGAAATATGCCCATATTCACTCATTAGTGACCATGTTTAAGAAGTTTTATCGAAATTGGTTCAATAATGTAGGAGGAGCTGTGCACATAAGAATCTCATTTGAAGATCCATAATAAATCTAAGTTTAGGGGAAATAACCTGGCTAAAATTGTTGCAGATGAAAACATTTAGAATATGCGCATATTAACTTGGTAGTCCTAATGTTTGATCAAAATCGGTTAAAAAATGAAGAAGTTGCATGCACAAAAATCTTGTATACAAATCTATATAAAATCTTCGAAGTTGAAGGGGAGATAACCAAGTAACAAGAGGGGTGTGTCCATCCCCATTAGCTCACCAATGCATGGCATGCAATAAATCTAGGCTTATTACAAATCTGTAAAAAATGTCCGGTCATGTACATGCATAGCAAAACAGGTCAGAAAGGTCAGAAAGTCCACAGTGACAAAAAGTCTAACATTGCATTAAATAAGTCCAAAAATGTCCAGCCATGGGTTAATTCATCTTATATTGATGCATTTAACATGTATATGATATATAAAAGCCACAGCATACTGGTGGTAGCCTCCACTCATGTACAGCAAAACAGGTCAGAAATTTTCCAAGTCCACACTGACAAAAAAGTCTAACATTGCATTAAAAAAAGTCCAAAATCTCCGAAAAATGTCTGGCCAAGTATTAATGTCATCTTATATTGATGCATTTAACACATATATGAAATATGAAAGCCACAGCATACCGGTGGTAGCCCCCATTCATGTACAGCAAAACAGGTCAGAAGTCCACACAATGACCAAAAAAGTCTAACATAGCAAAACAGGTCAGAAATTTTCTTAGTCCACACTGACAAAAAAGTCTAACATTGCAAAAACACTAAAAATCAATAAAATATCACTGGGTAAGGGTCTGTGGGTAACTGTAAGCCATAGAAACACAGTATGAGGTGCATAGCAACAGGGCTGAAAGTCAAAGTGGACTGGTACAATAACTTTAACACAAGTGTTGACGCCGATGCCAAAGTGCCTTGGGTCATGACATAAGCTCACACAACTTCGTTGGTGAGCTAAAAATCATCACAGATGGAAAATTTGGAAGTATACGCATGTTCACTCATTAGTCACCATGTTTAACAAGTTTCATCAAAATCAGTTCAATAATCTAGGAGTTGCGCACACAAAAATATCATTTGAAAGTCAAAAATAAAGCTAAGTTCAGGGGAGATAACCTGGTTAAAATTGTCGGAAATGAAACATTTTGGAATATGCACATGTTCACTTGCTAGTCATAACGTTTGAGAAGTTTCATCAAAATCATTTCAATAATATTGGAGGAGTTGTGCACACAAGTTCGGAAGGATGGACAGACAATCGACAATATAGCTAACCACTTGCAATATATCCTTCTCCAAGAGCCTGAAAAAACTGAAATTCTAAGTACTTCCAAGTTTAAAATAAAGTTAAGTAACTTTGTAAAAACATCAACCCGAAAAGTTCACGGTCCGATCCCCATCAAGGCACTTAATCCTGATTGCCTTCGTGGGGGCACGCTGACACTGTGTACTAATGCATACTGCATGTCGATGGTACACTCGTCTTCAACCAATGCTAACCCTGCTCACAACAGGTCAGTGGTTCTCTCCATGTACTCCACCTTCCTCCACCCATAAAACTGTCCAACATCAGGTGCCCCTGGCTGTCAAAAGTGTAGTTAAACCCCAATGAACTAAATAGAATAAAAACATCAAGCAAGCTCTGTAAAATTCAATTTCCACTAGTAAATGCCCATGACAAAAGACACATACTAAAATCAGAGCATAGCGAAAAGGTTAAAATTAAAGTTCAAGGTAAGTAACTCTGCAAACATTTTTTGTGTGTGACTAATTAGGGGTCGTAACTCCAATCCTAATCATCAGACCAGGCTGCTTTTCAAACTCGACCTGTAGACTGTTTGGTTAAACTTAATGGCAGAATATTAGCCCATTTAATTAATATTTGTTGACATTCTTGCACTAATGAACAAACATTTAGTTAAAATAGACTAATTAGGAGTCTAACTCCGCCCCTAAATATCAGACTGGGCTGGTTTTTTAACTTGACCTGTAGAATCTTCGGTTAAACTCAAATAGTGGATACTGGCTCAATCAATAAGTAATTTTCCAGTCATCACACTAATAAACAAAACATTTTATAAAATTGACAAATTAGGAGCCGTAGCTCTGCCCCAAATTATCGGATCAGGCTGGTTTTCAAACTTGACCTGTAGATTCTTTAATAGAACCCAAATAATGACCCAATCAATGAATATTTATAGAAGTTAATGCACTAAGGAACGGAAATTTAATGACCAATTAGGAACCATAACTCTGTCCCCGATCATCGGATCGGGCTGGTTTTTTAACTCTATTGTAAGAGTGTTAAGTGCAACTCACATATCGAATATCAAATCAATCGAATAACATTTCTTGAATTCTTGAAGTTATAGTGCTAACAAGCACATTGTCATGGCATGATGGAATGATGGACAAGGGTGACACTACCTGCCCCGGCCATCTTATGGTGGGGGCATGAAAATATAATGACCTCAAGTTGCAGTTTAGGGGAAAATACACAAGTAAGGAGGATATCTATACCTGGCCCCACCTGACAAATTTTCTCTTTGTCAACAAGTCATTATGAATCCTGAAAAATTAAAGTGTCAATGACGCTGTGCAGCTCAACTTGTCCAAGAAGGGACTGAACTAAATAGAAAGATTCAGTAATGCCAAGTCCTTCACTCAAGTTTCTACAGAAAAGACATCACACCAAAGCTACGTATGAAATCTGAAAAAAATAGGCAGATGAAATCGTCAGATGTGTACCCATACGTGCAACTAGTAGAAAGCTGTATGATGGAGGGCCACCACGGATGCTGACATTATGTACACCATACAAGGTATGGGTACATACAGAAATGGATTGGAGGAGTGTCTAATTTGATGGATAAAGGGTTAATATCTCCGGATTGAATTATCAGACTTACATAAAAAACTATACAGCACAGCACACCAGTAACCTGAATAAATATATAAAGTAACATGACAATCGGATTGATATTTTTTTAGTTATCTCATGCCAAAGGGATTGGAGGAATTTTCAATTTGAAGGATAAAGGGTTAATATCTCCGGATAAAATTATCAGATTAACACCAAAAACTATACAGCTCAGCACATCAGTAACCTGAACACAATTATAAAGTAACTTGACAATCCAAGCAATATTTTTCAAATTATCGAATGTGAAAGGGATTGGAGAAATTTTCAATTTGAAGGATAAAGGGATAATATCTCAGGATCAAATCATCAGATTTACACCAAAAACTATACAGCTCGGCACATCAGTAACCTGAACACAAATATAAAGTAACTTGACAATCCAAGCAATATTTTTCAAAATATCGAATGCCAAAGGGATTGGAGAAATTTTCAATTTGAAGGTTAAAGGGTTAATATCTCAGGATTAAATTATCAGATTTACACCAAAAACTATACAGCTCGGCACATCAGTAACCTGAACACAAATATAGAGTAATTAGACAATCCAAGCAATATTTTTCAAGTTATCGAATGCCAAAGGGATTGGAGGAATTTTCAATTTGAAGGATAAAGGATTAATAAATATCTCAGGATCAAATTATCCGATTTACACCAAAAACTATACAGCTCGGCACATCAGTAACCTGAACACAAATGTAAAGTAACTTGACAATCCAAGCAATATTTTTCAAGTTATCGAATACCAAAGGGATTGGAGGAATTTTCAATTTGAAGGATAAAGGGTTAATATCTCAGGATTAAATTATCAGATTTACACCAAAACTATACAGCTCGGCACATCAGTAACCTGAACACAAATATAAAGTAACTTGACAATCCAAGCAATATTTTTCAAGTTATCGAATGCCAAAGGGATTGGAGAAATTTTCAATTTGAAGGATAAAGGGTTAATATCTCAGGATCAAATCATCAGATTTACACCAAAAATTATACAGCTCGGCACATCAGTAACCTGAACACAAATATAAAGTAACTAGACAATCCAAGCAATATTTTTCATGTTATCGAATGCCAAAGGGATTGGAGTAATTTTCAATTTGAAGGATAAAGGGTTAATATCTCAGGATCAAATTATCCAATTTACACCAAAAACTATACAGCTCGGCACATCAGTAACCTGAACACAAATATAAAGTAACTTGATAATCCAAGCAATATTTTTCAAGTTATCGAATGCCAAAGGGTTTGGAGAAATTTTCAATTTGAAGGATAAAGGGTTAATATCTCCGGATCAAATTATCAGATTAACACCAAAAACTATACAGCTCAGCACATCAGTAACCTGAACACAATTACGAAGTAACTTGACAATCCAAGCAATATTTTTCAAATTATCGAATGCCAAAGGGATTGGAGAAATTTTCAATTGGAAGGATAAAGGGTTAATATCTCGGGATCAAATCATCAGATTTACACCAAAAACTATACAGCTCGGCTCATCAGTAACCTGAACACAAATATAAAGTAATTAGACAATCCAAGCAATATTTTTCAAGTTATCGAATGCCAAAGGGATTGGAGGAATTTTCAATTTGAAGGATAAAGGGATAATATCTCAGGATCAAATTATCCGATTTACACCAAAAACTATACAGCTCGGCACATCAGTAAACTGAACACAAATGTAAAGTAACATGACAATCCAAGCAATATTTTTCAAGTTATCGAATGCCAAAGGGATTGGAGGAATTTTCAATTTGAAGGATACACAAGGGTTAATATCTCAGGATCAAATTATCAGATTAACACCAAAAACTATACAGATCAGCACATCAGTAACCTGAACACAATTATAAAGTAACTTGACAATCCAAGCAATATTTTTCAAGTTATCGAATGCCAAAGGGATTGGAGAAATTTTCAATTTGAAGGATAAAGGGTTAATATCTCAGGATCAACTTATTAGATTTACACCAAAAACTATACAGCTCGGCAAATCAGTAACCTGAACACAAATATAAAGTAACTAGACAATCCAAGCAATCCTGAACACAATTATAAAGTAACTTGACAATCCAAGTAATATTTTTCAAGTTATCGAATGCCAAATGGCTTGGAGAAATTTTCAATTTGAAGGATAAAGGGTTAATATCTCCGGATCAAATTATCAGATTAACACCAAAAACTATACAGCTCAGCACATCAGTAACCTGAACACAATTACGAAGTAACTTGACAATCCAAGCAATATTTTTCAAATTATCGAATGCCAAAGGGATTGGAGAAATTTTCAATTTGAAGGATAAAGGGTTAATATCCAGGGCTTGATTTAATCTGAAAATTTTGAATAGCAATTTACTATTCACCCTGGAAAATTGATTAGCAGTTGATCCAAAAGCACTTGAAACTAATAAATTTTGAATAGCAAAATTCAGAAATTGGAGAGCAAAGTGCTATGCTAATCCAGTTAAATCGAGCCCTGTTAATATCTCAGGATCAAATTATTCGATTTACACCAAAAACTATACAGCTCGGCACATCAGTAACCTGAACACAAATATAAAGTAACTTGACAATCCAAGTAATATTTTTCAAGTTATCGAATGCCAAATGGCTTGGAGAAATTTTCAATTTGAAGGATAAAGGGTTAATATCTCAGGATCAAATTATCAGATTTACACCAAAAACTATACAGCTCGGCAAATCAGTAACCTGAACACAAATATAAAGTAACTAGACAATCCAAGCAATAATTTTCAACTTATCGAATGCCAAAGGGATTGGAGGAATTTTCAATTTGAAGGATAAAGGGTTAATATCTCAGGATCAAATTATCCGATTTACACCAAAAATGAAAGTGTCAATGACACTGTAGCTCAACTTGTCGAGACAAAGACATGTACATGTATAGTATGTGACACAGCAATGACAAACATCTAGGTAATGACCTGATAACAAAGGTACATATAAAGTATTGTAACGGTCTGTACATAAATACTGACCGTTGCCTGTAACAAATGTATAGGTAAAGTATTGTAAAGGTGGGTGACAGTCAGATGCTAAACTAGAAAAAAATCTTTGAGTCCCAGAGTGGGTCTGACTGAACCCCAAAATATTTGTTCTCATAGCACAGTGATAACAAAGGCACCCCAAAACACACTCATTCCTGTCCCAAGGTGAAAACAAAGGTACCCAAGAAGTTTCGTGAAGATCAGTTCACAAATAAGAGCTGTGTAGAAGTTGTGACAAAAAAAAAACTGATTGGACCTAATTTCGGTACAAAATGGCCACTGGCAGCCATCTTGAATTTTGGACCGCACCCAGAAACACTCGTTCTCGTCCCAAGGTGATAACAAAGGTATCCAAGAAGTTTTGTGAAGATCGGTTCATAAATACAGACTCTAACCTGAGCCGTATTGACATGTGTACTTACTGTGTGTAAGTAGCACTGAAAAAATCAAAGTTCATCTAATTTGCATAATTTCTGCACAAGAAAAAAACCCGTATTATATGTGATGTATCCCATGGTACTAAAAATTCACACAAAAAATTATTCAAATCAGCGCTTTCATTTGGAAGTTCTGTGCAAAAATCTGATTGCACCAAATTTTGACAAAATGGCTGCCATTGGCCATCTTGAATTTTGGACTGGACCCAAAAACACTTGTTCTCGTCCCACGGTGATAACAAAGGTACCCAAGGAGTTTCGTAAAGATTGGTTCATAAATATGGCTTCTAGCCCAAGCCGTATTGGCATTTGCACTTACAGTGCTGAAAATAACACTAAAAAACATCAAAGTTAGTCTAATTTGCATAATTTCTGCGCGAGAAAAAAACCTGTACTATATGTGATGTATTCCATGTTACTAAACATTCATACAAAAATTTATTCAAATTAGAACTTTCATACAGAAGTTCTGTACAAAAGACTGATTGCACTAATTTTGGTACAAAATGGCTGCTGGTGGCCATCTTGAATTTCGGACCACACCCAAAAACACTCGTTCTCATCCCACAGTGATAACAAAGGTACCCAAGAAGTTTCGTAAAGATCGATTCATAAATACGGCCTCTAGCCTGAGCCGTGTAGAAGTTGTGTACAAAAAACTGATTAGACCTAATTTCGGTACAAAATGGCCACTGGCAGCCATTTTGAATTTTGAACCGCACCCAGAAACACTCGTTCTCGTCCCAAGGTGATAACAAAGGTACCCAAGACGTTTCGTGAAGATCGGTTCATAAATACAGACTCTAGCCCGAGCCGTATTGACATGTGTACTTCCGTGTGTAAGTAGCACTGAAAAAATCAAAGTTCATCTAATTTGCATAATTTCTGCACAAGAAAAAAACCCGTATTATATATGATGTATCCCATGCTACTAAACAATCACACACAAAATTATTCAAATCAGCACTTTCATATGGAAGTTCTGTGCAAAAACCTGATTGCACCAAATTTTGTACAAAATGGCTGACATCGGCCATCTTGAATTTCGGACCGGACCCAAAAACACTCGTTCTCGTCCCACGGTGATAACAAAGGTACCCAAGGAGTTTCGTAAAGATCGGTTCATAAATACGGCCTCTAGCCCGAGCCGTATTGGCATTTGCACTTACAGTGCTGAAAGTAACACCAAAAAACATCAAAGTTAGTCTAATTTGCATAATTTATGCACGAGAAAAAAACCTGTATTATATGTGATGTATCCCAGGGTACTAAACATTCATACAAAAAATTATTCAAATCAGAGCTTTCATATGGAAGTTCTGTACAAAAAACAGATTTCTGCATCGTCGGTACAAAATGGCGGCTGGCAGCCATCTTAAATTTCGGACCACACCCAAAAACACTCGTTCTCGTCCCACGGTCATAACAAAGGCACCCAAGAAGTTTCGTAAAGATCGGTTCATAAATACGGCCTCTAGCCCGAGCTGTATCCAATTGTTGACGGACAGACGGACGACGGGCCATGGCATAAGCTCAAATTTGGCTTCGCCAAAGTTGAGCAAACTATACAGCTCAGCACATCAGTAACCTGAACACAAATATAAAGTTACTTGACAATCCAAGCAATATTTTTCAAGTTATCGAATGCCAAAGAAATGGATACGGACGCCGGATGGACAGACGGACGGACAAAGGATGGACGAACGACGGATGGTCACCCCGGATGCCGGCATTATGTGTATCATACATAGTATGGGTACACATAAAAATGGGATGAGGGATGGGGCCTGTTGGGTGTACTAATGGAACTGTTGACAGTTTATATGTCAAATCCAAGATGGCCGGTGGCGGCCATCTTTTTCAATGGAATGCAGAAAAATTTGATAGCTTCCATCTAGACATCACACCAAAACTACATATGAAATTTGAAAAAGATTGGGTGACAGTGCAGCCTGCAGGGTCTGCTATGGAATTGTTAAAAATTTATATGCCAAATCCAAGATGGCTGCTGGCAGCCATATTTTTGAACGAAATTCAGAAAAATTTGATAGCTCCCATCTAGACATCACACCAAAGCTATACGGATGGATCGCAACCCATCCCAATAGCTCATACTTGACGTTGGCAAGTTGAGCTAAAAACATGGATGAAATGCTTTTCACAATGATTATTTGAGTCAAAGGAAATTCAGGACTTGAAAGTTTAGGGTGGGGTGGGGGTAGCATTTGTAAAAGCACATGCTCAAGACACCATACTTTATCATCAGACAGAAAATTCAGCAATAGTGTTTAAAGAGTGCAGATGATGTTTGGTAAATCTTCTCCATTTAAAAGCGACAAAAAAGCGGACTGCCTCCCTTAGAATTCACAACAGTTTTGAGTGGATAAATAACCTAACTCTCACCATGACCGACAAGTTTTTCCATGTGCTTGTATTTTAATATAACAAAGGTAAATAAGAAATTTGAGAAAACAATTATGTGATTTAATGAAACAGTAAGAATAAAAGGCTGCCTGGCCACACATCGCCCAAAAAGTGTGCAATTTGAGGTATTTGAAAAAAAGTGATTTTCTCAATGTCGAAAAAGGGACACAACTCTGGAAAACGATGTTGGACCAAACCCCAATTTGAACTTGACCTGTATTTTATGTTGATACACCTACATACCAAATTTCATTTGATTTGGCCAACTGTAACAAGTTATCACCGGGAAACCAAAGTGGGATGGGCGCACAGACGGACACCAGCTATTTTTATAGTCCCCCGAAAAACTTTTTTTGAGGGACAAAAATCAGATGTTGGGGATATGCAAGGGGGTGGTGGTGGGGGGTTGCACTGGTATTATTTCAAGGAGCTAGAGAGGCACGGTACAAGTGAGCTCCCATCCAAGAGCTACACAGAGTTACAAGTACATGTATTCTGAGGGACTTTGTACTCGATATAGTCAATTGTAATGTCATATTCACTCATATCTACAGTAATATACAGATTTGGCAAATTTGTTGAGTTACCCCTTTATCTAAGGTAACAATGACTATACAAAGCCAAAACTATTCACAAAAATATTTTGTCTCCAAAACATAGCTTATGGCCCTTAAATGGAATGAGCAGGTGTTGCCTGTGAATTGTGTTGGGAAAATGATAAATTTTAAGTAATTTGTAGATTTTTTGTACTTACCAATGGCCCAGACTAGCTGGTGCTAACTGAATTTAATTCAGGGCTAAACACAAATTTTGCCCCCCAATCCTCAAAATTTGACTACAAAACCGAAAAAAATAAGTCCTATCTGGTCCTCCATACTTTTGTGATCTGCACATGCGCAGTATCCAGGAAGGTACAGAAATTGGCGCCAACCATCATTCTTTCTACAGTGCCTGTTAAATGTTATAATCAGCGGGAAGGTATGAGTGCCCACTCATAGGAGGGCCATCCCCATTTGGGCCATTGGTAAGTACAAAAATTACTTAAAATTTATCATATTTTTATACCACAACCAATGGCCCAGACTAGCTGAATCGTAAAAAGGCTGGAGGGCCTAGGACTTAAAGGAAAATCCAATCTCTCAATTACTTCGATAAAGGATAGCTCCTACAGGAGAATAGAAGAAGACATAGGAATTACATATGTCCTTCTCTTTTACGGGAAAAGAGAATGGCATAACACCAACAATGTAATTGAGAATTATATAATTTCTCCATTTAATGCCAACATAACCCATTATGCTAATTCAGTGAAGGAAACCAATATATAAAGATAGCCCATAGAATGAGAGGCTTTATACTCATTTAAAAGTGTCCGAGGATTGTATATTAATGCTCGTATGACACATAACATACACAAATGCTTCACAGTGAGCTACACTTTAAAAACAGTACATAAATGAGACATAGTTATTGCTTCACACCGAGCTACACATTAAAACTATCCAGCACCGACGCTGGACTATGCTGGGAGGAGGTATTACCTTGCTTTTCACTATAAAGCCAGATAACATAAGGGAAAAACCGTCCCCCCCTCCCCCCCCCCCCCCCCCCCCCCACTCTTTCCCCTGAGGTAAAATTCCTCAGAACGAAAGAGGGCAGCGGAATGGCGTCACTGCTCGAGCAGTCTGCCTAAAAACCTTATAGATGTAATATTAATGGACGACATTCTGAGCAACAGAAAGAGGACCCAAAGATCTAAGGTCACTGGAGATGGACTCTAAATTTCTACGGTAAAACTTGGTAAATGAATGAGGGCTGTGTCCAGAAAGCAGCCTTCATAAGATCAGTAATGGCTATACTGTTAGAATAAGCCCAAGAAGTGAACAGTGCTCTAACCCCGTGCGCTGAAATCTTGTTGACAGAATGTTGATTCAAAGATAGACTTTCGTAGGCAATACGTATTGCCAACTGAATCCATCTAGCGATAGAATGAACAGAAATACCTTTTCTGTTAGGAATCAGAGATAGAAAGAATCGTTTTCTTTCCTTTCTAATAAAATCTGATCGACATTTATAAATGCGCATTGCTCTATCTGGACACAGCAAGGGTCTATAGTTATCCGAGGACAGTAAAGCCTTAATGATAATAGGCTCCGGCCGCTTATTCGGAATCTGATTCTTAGCCAAAAATCCCCACTTCCGTAGTGAGGGTAATAGTATTACCCACACTATGGTAATGGGAAACATCAACAGATAATGCATGAACTTCACTAACTCTTCTGGCAGACACAAAGGCTAAGAGAAATGCTTTATAGGTCAAGAATTTGAACTCTACATCGTCTAATGGTTCAAAAGGAGCTTCTTGAAGCTTCAATAGAACCCAAGCCAAATTCCACTTAGGAATTAATCTGAGGGTTTTAGGTCAATTAATAGAGAAATTTCTAACTAGCTTGGATAAAGAAGTATCTGATCCAATAGACAAGTTATCATGATGAGCGTAAGTGTCTGATAACATAGGCCTATAGCCCTTAATAGTGACGAGCTGCAGTTTGAGTTTTGAGTTTCTGTGATGACAGAGGTGCAACTAGCAGGATCTTGCAGTGAGACTGTTTGATCTTTAACTGAATCTGCTGAATTAATGGAGCAGAAGGATATGCATATCCTATCATTCCGTCCCGTACGCTCGATGATCTGGACATGGCGACATGAACGTCAGTAACTGATTGTTTAGGTGTGACGCAAAAAGATCTATCATGGGATGATCCCACTGGTAGCAGATCTGACTGAATATTCGCTTGTTGAGAGTCCACTCCAATGGCAAAAGGCGACCTTTCCGAGAGAGCGAGTCTGCTAGTACGTTCAGACGACCCAGTATACAACAGACTGAGAGATGAATGTGACAATTCAGAATGAATAGGAGAATCTTCTCCATTAATTCGCATAACGGAATCGAGTGAGTGCCACCTTGGTTCCTGAGGAAAGCTACTACAGTCGAAAGGAAAGTTGTCCGACAGAATTTGAACATGGATGTTCGCTATTTGACGAATCCAATGTTGTAGTGCTAGAAAGATTGACATCATCTCCTTGATGTTTATGTGCTTCTCCAGGAATCAAGAGTCCCAAAGACCCTGACACTTCAAGTCTGCAGGACTTAGAGACGCGCCCCAGCCCGTCGGACTTGCATCTGCCATAATCATGAAAGCCGGATCCGGCAGTTGAAGCGGAATTCCCTGAGTTAACCACTGTAGATCCACCCAAATCTGAACCCTGGTTTCGAGCGAATGCATCTTCACACTCCAGTTCTGAGTAAAGAATATCTGGAGGGGACGCGTGTGCAGACGGCCCATTGGAATAAGATTTGCAGCCGCTCCGCACAGCCCTATCAGTCAAATAAACTCCCCCGCTATTACTCCGTAGAGTTTAGACAAAAGCGAGCATAAGAACTGACTAATTTCGCTCTGGGTAACGGCAGACGAACCAGATTGTTTTGAGTCTCGAAGCTCATTCCCAAGTGAATGAAAGACTTGGACAGAGCTAGATCCAACTTTTTCTTGTTTACTATGAAACCGAGATGTCGGAACAATTGAAGCAGACTCTGAACATCGTTCTGAAGAATAATTCTGTTGCCGTATCTCTGCAGAATGTCCAAGTAAGCCGACGTTACCACAGACGAATGAGCTCGGAAGTATGCAGGCAAAACTCGGGTGCTTTCTGAATGCCGGATGTACCAGGACATGAAAGTAGGTGTCCTTTAGATCTATGCTTGCCGCAGTTGTCCACGCGAATGCTCACTCTTACCGACCGAATGGTTTCCATATAGAACTTTGGAGCCATGATCAGCTTGTTTATCCAGCTCAAGTCTATTACCGGTCGGAACGAGCAGTCTGGCTTTGGTACGAGGAACAGGTGACTGTAAAAACCTTGAGAATTTTGATTCTTGACGACCTCTATTGCTTCCTTTAATAAGAGAGCCTGTATCTCCACTAGGAGAAACTCTATTTTGAAAAGATCCGCCAGAAGATTTGTCCAACGTGGACATCTTGTAAGTAGGGGTTTTGCTCGGAATGATAGCCATATGCCTTCCTAGACTACACTTCTCACCCACTGATCTTCCGTGACTTCTATCCAGTTTCTCGCGAAGTTTGATAACCTTCCGCCAACTGGCAATCAATAGACATCTTGTCCATCACCTGTACAACTTACGAGGCTTACAGGAGGAGAAACTACGTCCCCCCCTCCCCCCCCGAAGAACCTCGTCCTGTCAGATTAGGGGTGTCTGACCTATAGTTTTGATCAGACCTGCGCCCCTTTCCCGAGTCGCTATACTGACGACCTCCGGAGTAAGAATAAGAGGGTTTCTTGTACCCTCGTGAGGAGTTCCCTTTAGATGACTTTGAAGTGGAACGGCCTCGCTTACCCCGGTCTGCTGAAGTATGTTGTTGAGACACCGACTTCAATAGCAGTGCACTGGAAGCTTTCTTTGTAGCCTGCTCATAGATTAACGAAAGCTTGTCGTCAAACAGAGTATGTCCAGAGACCGGAGCGACTCGGAGAGAGATCTTTTCACCTTGTCATCTATAAGTGATGATGACGCAAGGGCAGCATCATGTCTGATCAACTCCAAATTTGCCACTGTCAGGGCGGAGTTGTACGTGGCATACATGACTGCCTTGGAAAGAACTCTAAGCGAGGAACAAACGTCCTCAAATTCCTTCCAATTAAGACGTTGCGCCATAGCTCTGGTAAGGTGATCTTAGCACTAGAGAGGTTGAATATGGCGTCGTCAACATGGCCGAAGGCCTGCAACACCTGTCGAGACTGTATCGGGAAGGAAAGAACATTCTCTTTCCTCCACACGAAGTCTGCGTCCAAAGAAAACAGCGGTTTCTCTCTAGTAGTCGAAGCTAGCTGATCAGGTGGAACAAAGTCAGGATAGTATTGATGAATAAAATTCATCGCTACCATATGCTGTTCCGAAAGGGAAGGGCAATCCTCTTCCTTGTCCCTTTCACCATCCGACAGCTCACCACCGGAGTCTGCGGAAGGCTGCTCTTGCACTTGCTGCGATCAGCTGCGCAGTCTGAGACAGCAAGTCCGTTACCGAGGCTTGAGGAGCATCTGTTTTTTCGTTGCTTGCTGCTCTTGGGACGAAAATCCGGAGATAGATCTCTTCTCCGAATGTCCCAATGAACGAAGCCTCGGATTGCTAGCTACCAGATGGTCCGACTTCACGGGTGAAGACTGGCTCCGTCTCCGCGCAGCTGGCTGGGTATTCGAAGTCGGGTAGCTAGCATGCAGTTGTGTGTGCTTTTGTAACGTAGTGGAGGAAGCCTTGACTGTAGTCGACTCTGGCTGCAGACTAGACGGAGTGTCCCGAGCGGCGGGTGTGGATGTATGCTCCGGCTCATGCAAGTTTCTCAAAACAACATTTGGTCCCAAATGATGTTGGGTTAGAGAGGGTCCTCTCCGGCTCGCGGTCTTGTCAGACCTCGCCGAGCCTCCTGAAAAGAAGCTTGCTGACTTCCTCCCCATTTCCATCGTCGCTGGGTGAGCTTTTGATTTTGAGGTGCTCGCTCTTCCCAAATCTACACTTCCATCGACTGCAACGGACTTACCCGGTGTCACGGCTCCCACGGACGGAATAACCGCTTCACCGGTCGAGCTAGCTGCTTGCAAGGGATCAAGAACACTAACTAGAGGCTTTATTCCTTGCTTAATATTCATGAGCATCTTTGCAGCTAGCTCTGTTTGCTCATCAGAGCACGACGATGGTAGCACACTTTGGACGGGTGTCACAATACCATCACCATGTTCTTGTTCCTCTGAAAAAGAAACTGAAAAACTCGAATTATCTTGCGGTGAGAGTTCCAGCATAAGAACCTCACCACCAACAACATACTGCGACACCCGTCTCCAGTTTGTCATCCCAATGTACAAATGTAGGACAAGGATCCGTAGGCGTGCATCGACTACAGGCAAGGCAACAAGCATGTAAATCTGAGGTTGACTTCCTCGCCTTGCATTTAGAGCAGTAAGCTTTCATAATTACAACCAAAATATAAAGTCGATAGCACTCCTACAAACTCCACAATAAATATATGATAAAGATACATGAATAATAGCAATCAAAATTAAATTCAAAAAATTAAACAAAAATTTTTTTCAAAAAACTTTTAAAAAAATGCCTAAGTTCCCCAAGGGAACATTATGAGCCCAAGGGCATCCCGATAGAGCCTAAGTGTGGACAAAATCCAAATTTTTTGAGCTACACTACCGGAATCATAATCAATGTATCGTACAGAAAACCTACAGTAATATAATATTAAATACTACATATATTTGAGGACGTTGCCAATGTAAACAACGTCAAAGGAAAAAAAGGGAAACAAGACATCAGGCACACAAAAAGGCCCAAAGTCAGTAACTGATTTAAATGCTACCTGAAGCAAAGCTGGATCTTCATACGAAGAAAAAATGATACATTGGAAAGAAGATGCAAGACCAAAACAACCTAACACGTAACCATGGGGATAAACAGAATAAACATTCTGTAATACACGTTAAACTCCCATGAAATTTAATAAAAAATTTCAATAAAAAATTATGAATTTAAAGTAATTTGTATATTTTTATACTTACCAATGGCCCGGACTAGCTGGCGCTTAACTCAAAGTTATTAAGGGCCAAACACTAATTTCAAACCCCTCAATTCCCAAAATTTGCTTGCAAAGCCGAAAATTAAATCTGGCCCTCCATACATTTACTCTCCACACATGCGCAGACGTCAGGAAGTGACCGGAATTGGCACCAACCTCATTCTTTGTAAAAGAGAGTACTACATAATAATTCAGCAGGGAAGAATGAGTACCCACTCATGGGAGGGCCATCTCAGTCTGAACCATTGGTAAGTATAAAAATATACAAATTACTTTAAATTTATATTTTTACACTGTAAACCAATGGCCCAGACTAGCTGAATCGTAAAAAGGTGGAGGGCCTAGGACTTCAGAATTAGTAGATCAACATAGTTCCAATCTTGCAATCCAAGGTGAAAGGAAATTAAAATTATTAGGAATTACATGTATGTCTCTCTGTACAGTAATAGAGAAGACGTTTCATAAACTAGAGGCTCTTCAGAGCCTGTAATCGCTCACCTGGAACTACATATAAAAATGTGATTTACCATAGGCTTTCCATGGTAACTATAAGCTGCAATTGTGGCCATGTTTACAACATTAGATGATGATCATTGGTAGAAGGTGTCCCAGTCTTCAATGATGTGAAGTTTCAAAACATTTGAATCCACCAAACAGAATCATAGAATATCTCTGGTGGCCATATTTTCCAACAGGAACAAAAAGAGGATCGTTTGTAGAGACCTCGTATAGACCATTCTTGCCAAGTTTTTGGTTCACGTCAGCTCAATAGTTCCAGAGAGAAGATGAAAATGTGATTTCCCATCAGGGTTTTCTATAGTAACTATAAACCGCGATTGTGGACATTTGCTAAACGATCAACATTAAATGAGGATTGTTGGTAGAGGGTGTCCCAGCCATCAACCATGCAAAATTTCAAAACATTTGGCTCTGTGGTTTCAGAGGAAAAGAGTTTTCAAAATTGACCAATCAGAATCAAAGAATGCTGCTGGCGAGCACGTTTTTCAAACAACAGGAATAAAATGAGTAACAGTTGTAGAGAACCTCTCATAGACCATACCTGCCAAGTCTGGTTCACATTGGCTCAGTACTTTCAGTGAAGATGATGAAAATGTGATTTTCCTGTAGGGTTTCTATAGTAACTGTAAGCCACAAATGCAGCCATAATTGCAACCTGATAAAGATTAAATGAGGATCATTGGTAGAGGAGGGTTACAGTCATCAGTCACATTAAGTTTTTCGAACCATTTGGCCTTGTAGTTTCAAAGAGGATTTTCTTGAAAATGCACACATTTATATAAATTCTGTTTCAACAAAAAAAATCAGTAAAAAAGGGTCAGAATATTTTGAAAATTAATTTTTTCAGACAGTATTCTCTTTCAAAATAGCTTTTGGATAGGTCAAGGGTTACAGGAAACACATTTTCTCCAGTTTTTGTCAGATCTCAAAAGATAAATACTATTACTGTCATCTGAGCTGACATGATGTGAACAGAATGTAAACAAGCTTCTATTCTTATCACATAAGTCACTGCTGTGTTTCTGATAAGTGAGAGAGAATAGATAATTACTTTACAGTTGAAGTTGTTTTACAGTACAAGTCAAAATAAGTTAGCTTAATCCTATAAACTATGTATCTTTCTCTTCCTACACTGATAAGACCAGAAGCAGACACGATAAGACCAGAAGCAGACACCATTTTCTGAAAAGCTCTCACTGATAGCTTTCCAGAAAATGTCAGATTCTGATCTTGTCAGGGCAGGAGGAGTAGTTCACTTAGTTTATTGCAGTTATGCTACAACTTATTTTGACTTGTACTGTATACACAATATTTTTGGGTTTTTTTCCCAGTTCTCAGTGGAGAAAAAACTGGAACCAACCCTTACCAGATTCTCAAAAAATACCAAGTATTTTGCTGACAGTACTGATCTTCATGCAGACAGGAGAGGCCTTGGTTTAAGCATTAGAATACAGCCTCTGGTGGCCACATATTGCCATCCTCTCATAAACCATTCCTGCGAAATTTGGTTCTTGTCGGCTCAGTAGTTCCAGAGAAGATGAAAATGTGATTTCCCATAGGGTTTCTATAGTAACTATAAGCCGCAATTGTGGCCATGTTTACAACCCAATCAACATTAAATGAGGATCGTTGGTAGAGGGGGTCCCAGTCATCACTTATGTGAAGTATCAAAACATTTCGCCTGGCAGTTTCAGAGGAGAAGATTTTTGAAAATCTACCAATCAGAATCAAAGAATGCCTCTGGTGGCCATGTTTTTCAACCCACGGGAACAAAATGAGGATCATTTGTAGAGGACCTCCCATAGACTATCCCTGCCAGGTTTGTTTTCACGTCGCCTCGGTTTTTCCAAAGAAAAAGAGGAAAATGTGATTTCCCATAGGGTTTCTACAGTAACTATAAGCCGCAATTGCAGCCATATTTATAACTCAATCAACATTAAATGAGGATCATTGGTAGAGGGGGGGTCGCAGTCATCGTTTATGTAAAGTTTCAAAACATTTGGCCTGGCAGTTTCAGAGAAGATTTTTGAAAATCCACCAACCAGAATCAAAGAATGCCTCTGGAAGCCATGTTTTTCATCCGACGGGAACAAAATGAGGATCGTTTGTAGAGGACCTACCATAGACCATTCCTCCCAAGTTTGGTTCACACCAGCTCAGTGGTTACAGAGAAGATGAAAATGTGAAAAGTTTACGGATGCCAGACGACGGACGCCAAGTGATGAGAAAAGCTCACATGGCCTTTTAGGCCAGGTGAGCTAAAAAGGAGCCCAGTTCAAGTAATTCCGTAAACTTAGCATGAAGACTATGCTAATTGGATGTAACAAGTTCCCAATTTTTAAGGCTAGCACGGACTAAGCCCCAAAAATTAGGATGGCCTATTTGAGAATGAGAGAATATCCCCCACAAACATATGCCATATACAATAAAACTCCAGCTGTATGCAGGAAATAATTACAGACAAAACAGCTTCACTCAAAGTTACATACTTATTAAGCCGGAGGAGAGGTAAAACAAGAGCTGGACTGTAGTCTGGTGCATACCTCCATGTGGTGTACCGCCTAGTGTGGGCATACCTATGACCAACAAACTTTATAGAAAACTAGCAGGGTTACCCAGTGTTGCTCGGGCTGAGGAGAGTATTCTCCCTTAATCTATACTATATTTTGCTGGTCATAACTGTTGGTGCCCCTCTACACTCCCACCCCGGCATTTTTTAAACCTCAGCATTAGGTTCCTGGCAACAAATTACCCCTAGTAGACCACTTTGAACACATCTGTCAGTAAAAAAAATTTTGGTCATAACTTTTGGTGCCCACCTACACAGCTCAAGTCTATTACCGGTCGGATCGAGGTGACTGTAAAAATCTTGAGAATCCCGATTCTCAACGACCTGTATTACTTCCTATGATAAGAGAGCTTATACCTCCAGTCGGAGAAACTCTCTTATGCAAGAATTTGATGGAAGATTTGTCTAAAGCGGACAACTTGTTAGTGGGGTTTTTGCTCGGAATGATAGCCGTAAGGCATCCGAGATTACACTTCTCACCCACTGATCTTCCGTGATTATTATCCATTTTTTGCGGATCTTGATAACCTTCTGCCTACTGGCCAGCAATAGAGGTCTAAACCATCACCTGTATGACCTGCGAGGCTTACGGGAGGAGGAACCACGTCCTCCCCGCGAAAAACCTTGTCTCATCGGCCTAGGGGCGTCTGACCTATAGTCCTGATCAGATCTACGCCCCTTTCCCGAGTCGCTATACTGACGACCTCCAGAGTAATTATAAGAGGGTTTCTTGTTCCCACGTGAGGAGTTTCCTTTTGACGCTTTTGTCTGGAACGCCCTCCTTTACTCGCATCTGCTGAAGTGGGTCGTTGATACACAGACTTCAAAAGCAGATCACTAGATGCTTTCTTAGTAGCCTGTTCAGAGACTAACGAAAGCTAGTCGTCGAAAATAAAATGTCCGGAAACCGGAGTGACTCGGATGCAAGGGCAGCATCACGTCTGATTAACTCCAGATTAGCCACTGTTAGGGTGGAGTTATACGTGGTATACATAATTGCCCTGGAAAGAACTCTACGAGAGGTACGAACGTCCTCAAATTCCTTTCCCTTGAGAAGTTGCGCCATAGCTCTTGTAATGTGATCTGCGTAAAACATAACGTCCAAATTCACTCTATGTGAAGAAATTGCCGTCTCAATTGTGTCTGAGCGAATAGTGAATGATACAGGTAAGGATTCCTCTAGATCCCCGGCCTGCTCATTCAAACGCAGAAGATCTCTCTGAACATCTTCCCCGACCGTTTTTAAATGAATGTGGTCCAAAAAACGGTATGTATACGGAAGATGAAGATAAGAAACCGCCTTCTTCCTCGCACTCAAGAGGATAAATATGGCATCGTCTGTATGACCGAAGGCCTGCAACACCTGCATAAACTGAACCAGAAAAGAAAGGACTTCCTCTTTTGTCCAAATAAAGTCGGTGCCTAACGACGCCAGCAGTTTCTCTCTTGTCGTCGCAGCATTCTGATTCGGCGGAACAAAATCAGGGTAGTATTGATGGATGAAATCCATCGCAACCATGTACTGTTCCGAAAGGGAATGGTAATCATCTTCCTTATCCCTTTCATCATCCGAGAGAATCAGTTGTGAATCTTGGTCCATTCCATCTGCGTGAACAGACGACTGAACTGACCCAGCACCGTCCGACAGCTCAGATTCTGAGTCTGAGGGAGGCTGCAACTCCACTTGCTGGGATGCTGCGATCAGTTGCACAATCTGCGATAGCAAGTCCATCATCGAGGCCTGAGGAGCAGCGGTCTTCCGTTCCTTAGCTGCATGCTGCTCTTAGGACGGTGTGTCGGAAACGGATGCCTTCTCCGAACGTCCCGATGATCAAGGCCTAGTCTCCCTAGCTACCGGATGGTCCGACTTCACAGGCGAAGAGTGGTTCCTTCTTCGTGCAACAGGCTGGAGATCCGAAGTCGGGTAGCTAGGATGCAGTCGTGTGTGCTTAAATAACGTAGCGGAGGAAGCCAGGACTGAAGCCAACCCCAGCTGCAGACTAGACAGAGCATCCCGGGCGGCAGGCGGACATATGCTCCGTCTTGTGCAAGTTTCCAACCAGAAAACTTCATTTTGGCCTTGTGAAATGTAGCGGAGGAAGCTTTGACTGAAGTCGACCCGGCTGCAGTCTAAACAGAGCATCCCGAGTGGAGGGGGGACATATGCTCCGGCTTGTGCAAGTTTCTCAAAACAACAGCCGACCCCAGACATTGCTAGATTAGAGAGGGGAGCCTCTCTCGCTGTACCAGACCTTACCGAGTACAAGAACTTGCTGACTTCTTCCCTATTTCCGTCGTCTCTGTGTGAGCTATTTATATTATAGTGCTCGTTCTACCCAATCTTCTTCTTAGACCACAACAGACTTACCCGGCGTCACAGCATTTCATGGACAGAATACCGCTTCACAGGTCGAGCTAGCTGCGTGCAAGAGATTAAAACCTTTAACAAAAAGTCCTAACTCTTGCAATAATGAGCACTGCAGCTAGCTCTATATGCTCCACGGAGCGCGACGACGGTAGCAAGGTGTCAGAATATCATCACCATGTTCATGTTCCTCTGAAATAGAAACTGACAGAATGAATTAAAATGCGGTAAGAGGCTCTGATCCTCAGAACCTCACCGCCAACAACGTACCACGATTCCAACATCAGTCATCCCAGTGCAACACAAGAATGACAAGTGTCCGCAGGAGTGTATCAACTAAAGTCGATATCAATCCTCCAAACTCCACAACAATATATATATATATATATATATATATATATATATATATAACTGAGATAATGAAAAGTAGCAATCATAATTAAATTCAAAATATTTTTTGTAAATAAATTTAAAAAAAAAAAACGACCAAGTTCGGAACATAAAGAGCCCAAGGGCAACGCGATAAGAGTCTAAGTGTGGACAAAATCCAAAATTTTTTGAGCTACACTCCCAGAATAATAATCCATGTATCCTACAGTATACTACAGTAATAGAATATAAAAAAACTACCTATATATGAGAACGTTGAAAATGTAAACAACGTCAATGTAAACAAGACATCAGGCCCAAAGTCAAAACAAAATGAAATGCTATCAGATGCAAAGCTAGATCTTCATACGAAGAAAAAACGATACATCAGATAGAAGATGCAAGACTAAACAGCCTAACACAACTTGGGTGAGGACGTAACCCTGGGGAAGAAACAGAATAATATTCTGTAATAAATGTTAAATTCCCAAGAAATTTAATAAAAAGTTAAAAAATTTATAGTAAGGCCAAAAAAAAAAAAGGAATTGATTCTCAGGCACCGCCGCGTTGAAAAAAATGGCCCGCGTTGGGCCTTTTTATTTGGACCGTCATTGCAAGAAAATAGGAAACAGGGAAATTGAAAAGGGACTATTGGTTTTAAGGCCCAAAACCAACGAATAAACAGGTAAATATACACAGGCGTGTGTTAAGTGTGAGAGCCTCTGGCCTTGGCTTACATTGGGGGCGAAATTCAAGTCGCCCTCCCAAACTTCCTTGGGAGACATGGCAGTTTACTGTATTTTCTTATGTTTTATTTTTTAAAAACACACGCTTCCGCAAAAAACAGTAAACACGGTTGCTGTTAAAGTCCGTCACATGTCTATGAAAATAGCCTAAACTAGCCCAATTTTATATTTCTGAAAAGAATTGCAATGGCGTAGCCGTTCGAACAATTCGCCCCAACTGATAGCAACCAGCACAAAATGGCTATTTAAAAACAAAGTACCAGACAAAACAACGAATCACACAAGACACGCATCGAGTTAATTAGAATTTAATAAAAGTTAACCACCGTTTCAAAACAAAAAAAATGTATTGGAGACAGTTCGTCCATATCGAAATTGCTTGCGGTTACGCTCTGTGTCCACTGAAAAATTGGCTGCATTGAAATTCGCCCCGCAATTTGCATTGAATGTTTTTCTTTGAAAACTTGTGAAGTTTGTTGGAAGGGGGTTAAATGTAATAAGGCTACAATAGAAATCACAGGTATTTGGATGGATAAGAATGGCAGCCCTTCAAAGCACCAATCGCACGTGTCAGTGAAAGATGGTTGGCAGAAATTGTCAGTTTTCAGAACAGTGTATTATTACCCAGCGCAGCCGGGAAGGGAGACAACTGAAATGTTTTGTCATTTACCAAAGAAATTAATTAACTCAAATTGTTAATAACGCTTAATTTACGAAGGATATCGAAAACTTTTTTAACTACGCTTTTCAACTCAGTTAGGGTATTCAGAAACCATGAATGACCCAGCTTCTAATATGAACTTGAAATTTATTTTAAACACTTTAAATATTTTTTTAAAAAGAATATACCTTCTGTTACAGAGATGAACACTCTCACCATGGGTCATACTAAAAATCAAAATAACTCACAATGATACCTAAATAATACGAGGGTGGTCAATAATATCTAGTATTCATAAAATAGTTCTGCTTTGTAAAAGTTTAAAAGTGAAGTCAGAGTTCTGTTTCTAAATACAAAAAGTGGTGATATCAGAAAATAAAGAAAAACAGTTTTAGTTTTCAATAAAATGAGTTTTATTTGTATATCATTTTACAATATGCACTTTCCATGCTTTTCAGGTAAAAACAGATATCAGAAAGTGACTTTTGCCTCTCAATCCTTTCTCACCATCTGGAAGAAATAAAAATAAAAAATAAAAATAAAATCCTCCCTCCCTCATTGATTTGAAAAAAAAATTGCCTGAGAATCAATTGATTTTTTTTTTTTGGCCTAAGGCTAAAAAAAAATAATGTTTTGATTCTCAGGCCCTCCCTCGTTGGATTTGAACCTCCTCATTAGACATTTTTATTATGTCATGTTTTTTAAAGAATGTGTGAAAACTTGGAATGGTCATTTTTTCACATTTCTCGACATATAATTATTTAGCTGTGTTAGCAGTAAATTGGTTTTTCTTGTTGCAGTTTATGGGAGAGTGCCCAGGGACACTCTCCCAAAAACTGTAACAAAGAAAATTCTGATATACTGGATCATGATTTAATTATTTATTTATTTGCAGGTGTTTAAGGTCATATATTTCTGCACAATGGCTAATAATGGTCGCAACACCGATGTAAACTCACTCAAGTTTAACCAATCATTTAGAGCCATGTTTCCCCCATTTTAAAGGACTACTACCCCAAGCATTGGTTAGTGGGGTCTATTTTAATTGATCATGATGCTTGACAGATCTATACCATTAAAAAGAACAATAAAATACAAAATACAAATCCTTTTAGCTGTTGTTATGGCAGTTAGTTATAAAAGGTATATTTTTATCTTTTTCAAGTGGAAAGACAGCAAAAAGATTTACTGAGTATACTCAACCCTTTTACATGAAAAAAATTTTTTTTAAAAAAAAGTAAAAATAAAATCCTCCCTCCCTCACTGATTTGAAAAAAAAAATTGCCTGAGAATCAATTCAATTTTTTTATTTGGCCTAATTTATATATTTTTTATACTTACCAATGACCCAGACTTAGCTGGTGCTAACTCTAACAAAACCAGGGCCAAACACAAATTTTGCCCCCCAATCCCCAAAATTTGCATCCAAAACAAAAAGAAATCATGTCCTAAAGGACCTCCATACTACGCCTCTACTGCGCATGCGCAGTGACGCAGACGTCCCGAAATTGGCGCCAATTATCATTCTTACTGGCAGTGCCTGGTCAGCGCTATGTACTCAGCGGGGAGGCAAGAGTTCCCAACTCCAGGGAGGGCCATCCCCGTCTGGGTCATTGGTAAGTATAAAAAATATATAAATTACTATAAATTTTTTAACATTTTTATACTGTACCAATGACCCAGACTTAGCTGAATAGTAAACAGGCTGGAGGGCCTAGGACATAGAGGAAAATCCAATAAGCTCAACTATATAGTAAAGAGGTAACCCCTTAAGGAGAAAAGGAGTATTAGGCTTTACATGTATCTTTCTTATTTAATATTAAATTAGAAAGATACACTACCCTTAATAATTGAGCACAATAACATTCATGTTCTCTATTAACATCAAGTATATCCCTTATACTAATTATTTTTAAAGCAAGCCAATAAATAAAGTAGTCCAGAGAATTGAGACTCTTTATAGTCATTTAAAAGTGTCCGAGTATTGTATATTAAAGCCCGTTTGACACTTGACATATACAAATGCTTCACACCGAGCTACACTTTAAATATAAGACATGAATGAATTTAAACATTAATATTACACTTTAAAACCATCCCGGAAGCGACTCAGAAATACTGACTTGGAGGAGGCATTCCCTTGCTTTTCACTATAAAGCAGGTGACCTAAGGGAACACCCACCCACCCCCCCCCCCCCCCCCCTTCCCCTTGCCCTGGGTCAAATAGCCCAGAGCGAAGAGGGCAGCCGGCCGGAGTCACTGCCGGAACAGAAAGCCTGCATAACTATAGTTGCAACTGTTTAGTGGACGACATTCTGAGCAACAGATAACGGACCTAAACAATGCAGGTCTCCAGAAATGGACTCAATATTTCTGAGATAAAAATTCGTAAATGTGGATGGCTGAGACCAATAAGCAGCCTTCATTAAATCTGTAATAGCAACACTATTAGCATAAGCCCAGGAAGTAGAAAGAGCTCTTACTTCATGAGCAGAAATCTTAAGCACAGACTGCTGAGAAGAAGATAAACTTTCATAAGCAGTACGGATAGTTAATTGAATCCATCTAGCAATAGAATGGACCGAAATGTCCTTTCTATTAGGCATCAAAGACAGAAAGAAACGTTTCCGTCCCTTTCTGATAAACTGAGATCTCTGTTTATAGATACGTAATGCCCTAACAGGACAGAGTAAAGGCCTACGCCCGTCTGAAGACGGAAGAGCCTTAATAACAATAGGTTCAGGATATTTATTAGGAGCCTGATTCTTAGCTAAAAAACCCACATTGGTAGTGAAGGTGATAGTGTTCCCAACACTACGATAGTGAGAATCATACACCGACAGTGCATGAAGCTCACTGACTCTTCTAGCAGAAGAGAAAGCTAAGAGAAAAGCTGTCTTATAAGAGAAGAATTTGAAATCTACTGTCCCAAGAGGTTCAAATGGCTTTTCCTTCAATTTAAGAAGAACCCAAGCTAAATTCCACTTAGGAATTAATCTAAGAGTTCTGGGTCTATTTATCGAAAAGTTTCTAACCAACTTAGATAAAGAGACATTAGATCCAATTTGTAAACTACCATGATGTGCATAGGTATCAGATAACATAGATCTATAACTCTTTATAGTAACAGGCTGCAGTTTGATTTCGTCAAACAAGTATACTAGAAAGTTTGCAATGTCTGGTATAGAGGGATCGAATATATCTACAGAATGATCCCTACACCAACGACGAAAAACCTTCCACTTAGCCGCATAGTTTAGCGAAGAGGAGGTCCTCCTACAGTTAGAAATCGCATCCACTGCTCGTCCTGTAAAGTGTTTGCCATGCAAGAAGGACCGCACAACGGAAAAACGTGAAGGTTGAGACCTTGCGGGTTGTGATGGAGTTGGCGCGATTTCCCCTGCGAAAGAAGATCCTCCCGTGGAGGAAGCTTTCGCGGTAGGTCCCACAACAGACACCTGAGTAGATTTATCCACGGTCTCTGTGGCGACAGAGATGCTACCAACAGAATCTTGCATTGAGATTGTTTTATCTTTAGCAATACTTGTTGAATTAACGGCGCTGGAGGATACGCATATCCTATCATTCCGTCCCAAGGGATCGACAGAGCGTCTACTGCAAATGCTTTTGGATCCGGACACGGAGACACATACGTCTGCAACTGATTGTTGAGATGTGTCGCAAATAAGTCTATCATTGGCCGTTCCCATTGGTAGCAAATCTGATTGAATACTTGTTTGTTGAGAGTCCACTCCGACGGCAACAAGCGACCCTTTCGTGAAAGGGAGTCTGCTAGCACATTCAGACGACCCAGTATGTGACGGACCGAAAGAAGAACGTGATGTTCTAGCACAAACAGGATTCTTTCCGTTAGATTGAACAACGGAACCGAATGAGTGCCTCCCTGATTCCGTATATACGCCACTACTGTCGTATTGTCGGATAGGATTTGGACATGAGCATTGTGAAGAATGTCCATCCAGTGACGTAACGCAAGCCAAATTGACATCATTTCCTTGATGTTTATGTGCTTGCACAGGAATTGCGGATCCCAAAGACCCTGGCATCTTGAATCCGTTGGGATTAATGATGCACCCCAACCTGTTTGACTGGCATCCGTCATAATGGTAAAACTCGGATCCGGCAACTGCAGCGGAACTCCCTGAGTTAACCACTGAATGTTTGCCCAAGTCTGAATCTCTTGTTTCACTTGATCTGACAAGAGAACGTCTACATCGAGCGAATGAATTTTCACACTCCAATTCTGAGTCAAGAAAATTTGAAGAGGACGTGTGCGTAACCGCCCCATCGGAATGAGATCCGCGGCGGGAGCACTCCGCACAGACCTATCAGTCTCATAAATTCTCTCGCCGTGACTTTGTCTGCGTGCAGACAATAGCGAGCGTAACAACTGACTAATTTCGCTCTGGTTAACGGCAGACGAACGAGATTGTTGTGCGTCTCGAAGCTCATTCCCGGATGAGTGAATGACTTGGGACGGCACCAGATCCGACTTCTCCTCGTTTACTATAAAACCGAGACGTCGGAGCAAAAGAAGAAGATTCTGAACATCGTTCTGAAGCGTTAACTCGTTGCCGTACCTCTGAAGAATGTCGTCCAGGTAGGCCGACGTTACCGCAGACGAATGAGCTCGGAAATATATCATTACCGAGTTCATTACCCGAGTGAAAGCCCAGGGTGCTAGATTCAATCTGAAGCACATCGCCCGGAATTGATACACCACTCCTAGGACTGCGAAGCGTAGGTACTTTCGGAATGTCGGATGTATCATGACGTGAAAGTACGTATCTTTGAGATCTATGCTCGTTGCATAATCATTCACCCGAATACTCGCTCTGACCGATCGAATCGTCTCCATATAAAACTTCAGAGCGACGATCAGCTTGTTTATCCTGCTCAAATCTATGACTGGACGGAATGAGCCGTCTGGTTTCGGAACCAGAAACAGATGGCTGTAGAATCCCGGAGATTCCTGGTTTTCTACGACCTCTACCGCGTTCTTCATTAAAAGAGACTGCACCTCTGATAACAGAGCGTCTCTTTTCTGCGGATTTGACGGAAGAGCCCACTTTGGACTTCGAGTTAATGGAGGCTTTCGTTTGAAGGATATCTTTAGACCTTCCGAAGTCACTCCTCTCACCCAAGGGTCGTCCGTAATCGACGCCCATTCTTGAGAAAAGCTCGACAACCTTCCGCCAACCGGTACGCGAAAGAGGTTTAAGCCATCACCTCCTGGACCTGCGAGGCCTGCGGTTGGAGAAACCACGTCCTCCACGGCCCGCACCTCGCCCCGTCGACCTCGGGGCGTCCGACCGATTGTCCTGGCCTGAAGGACGTCCCGAACGAGAGTCGCTACCCTGACGGTCTCTCGAATAAGACCAAGAGGACGCACCGGAACCTCTATAGGAACCTCTCTTGGGCGCATTAGACCCAGAAGTGCCCGTCTTATTCGTGTCTGCTGTATCCGACTTCTTAGGAGCAGATTTGAACAACAGAGAATCCTTAGCTTTCTTTGTAATTTTATCATAAATAGCAGAAAGCTTGCCGTCAAAGAGAAGTTCTCCTGAGACCGAAGCGACTCTAAGAGAGTTCTTCACCTTAGTATCCACTAGTGTGGATGTAGCTAGGGCTGCGTCACGTCTAACCAACTCCAGATTTGCCACTGAAAGGGCGGAGTTACACGTGGAATAAGCTACTGCCCTTGAAAGAAGTCTTAAAGAGGATTGTATATCCTGAAACTCTTTCCCTTGAAGGCGCAGTAATAACGCCTTAGTAAGGTGATCTGCGTAAGATAAGGCATCTAAATTGGCTCTGTTAGACGCAATAGCTGTTTCCAACACCGCGGTTGGAATAGAAGCCGACGACCGTAATGATAGCTCTAAGTCTTCCGCCTCGTCGTCCATACGCAGAGGAACTCTCGGTATACCCTGTCCTGCCGTATCGAATTTATTCCTTGCATTAATGAAAGGCAGGTTGAGAGTATTAGCGGACAAGAAACCTGCTTTCCCTGTCTTGGAAGCAAGTTTAAATATAGCGTCGTTCAATAATTCAAATGTTCTTGCAACATTATTGGACTGCGACGGAAACTCGGGAGCGATGTCCCTGAACCGCTCAAAAAATTCAGAGTCCAATGACGCTATAATCCTCTTGTCCGGAACCGCAGCAGTCTGGACCGACGGAACTACTTGAGGGAGAAAGTGCCGGATGAAGTCCACGGCCGCTTTATGTTGTTCCGAAAGGGATAGCTCCAAGTCATCCGTATCCCTTTCACCATCCGGTCAGACCTCATGATGTTCCCGGTCGTCCGCCCCCGATGCTTCGGCGGAGCGTACCGACCCAGCGCCGTCGGATAATTCTCGATCCGACACCGTTTCTGTCGGCTGCTGGGATGCTGCGATAAGCTGTGCTATCTGCACAAGAATGTCCGGCGTCGAGACCTGCGGAGGCGCAGTCTTTCGCTGCTTCGCCGAGGGCAGATCCGCATCAGATGGCTCCCGCATACTTTTCCTATGCGAACGTCCGGAGTCCATCGGTCTCGAATCCCTGGCTGCCGGATGGTGTGACCTGGTTGCCGAAGAATCCTTGATCGGCGAAGCTGGCAATATATCGGCAGTCACGCAGCCAAGGTGCGGTCGTGTGCGCTGACGAGAAGAGGAAGCCTTAAGGGGTCGTCCAACCTAACTTTGGTCAACTTTTTGACATTTTTCCCAATGCCTCAGAAACAGATAAGAGAAGTAAGGAAAGGCAAATTATATATCAAAATAATGAGTAAAGTGCATAGAAAAGGTACATATATTTTTTTTCAGGAAAAAAAGTGAATTTTATGATTTTGAAGAAGATTAATTTGCAAATGGCATAAGTAACGAACCGGTAAAACCACAAAATAATCGGTAATTCGAAAGCCTTGTCCTCAATATAATGATAACATACTACAGACTCGGAGAAAGCATTTTTTTGACACACACTCTGGTGGGTTTTGACGTTTGAATGTAATAACATCAACACAAATTTTTGATGTTCCGGATGTGGCCATGTTTCAACGATGTTTTTCCGGTCATGTGATTATGATGTGGTTCTTGCAGAAATACTCAATTTGGGCAATCGTAAGAATGCAAGGACGTGATCACGCCCTTTATTTGTTCGAGACAATGTATGAGCGTATTTGCAAACAGGTGACAGCAAGTACTTGAGCTGTTAATGTCATAACTGCAAAATATGGTTCGAAATTCCCTCTCGTGTTTACAGGCCGTCTGAACTTTTTTGTTGACAAAAAATCTGAATTATTGCGCACTAGAAAGACAACATGAACCACTTGTAAAAAAAAATAACCGAGTGTATAAAATCGGGACGATACACATAAAATAAGGCAATATTCATAACAAAGTAAGCAGAATGCTTCAGAAATCACTTTTTCACAAAGTATATTCCAAGTGACCTGGAACTATATTGAGTGTGTTAATTTCCCCCTGTCGCTGCGAAGTTATTTACGTCCTATTAACCATGGAATTTGAAGACGGGTATGTTTGATGTCTGCAAAGGACCGATTGAAGATGGGTTGAAAATGATGCATTCGTGCTTTTAAATAAGGTGCGCTTGGACGATGCTGAGAATTTAGTTTTTTCTTCCAACCAACCATAGTAATACAAGCGTCGATCAGTGGTTTTTTTTATCGTTTTACACTGACAAATGTGACAAATCTCCTTCACCGGAAACCATCCCCCAATTTGCATATCACAATAAACATAACCGCTGTCACGGAGTGTCAGCGTGGCCGTGTGGTCAAAACCGAAACGAATTATCGAATGCACGGTCAATATTAGCTGCAATTGGCTTTTAAATAAATGAAATACACGAAATATTCGCAATTTCTTCATTATTCATGCCGAGTTACTTTTTAATCAAACCACATGCGTTCAGTTTCGTTTGTCGGCATCAAACTGATATTGTTTGTGGTAATTAAATAGTACGAGAAGGCGAAGGAAGCCAAATATTTTTACATCATCTATTATTTAATTCAAATTGATAATTTCTTTTATTTAACTGAAATTATGAACTGATAAGTTGGGTGTGTTGCGATTATTATGCCCCAGACCTGGAACTTAGTGGAAGTTGGAAAATCAAAGGTGCATCTAGGGCCGTGCAGTGGTGACCCCCTGTCCTCTTAATCTTAGTCTTACCCATTCATCATTGCATGTACCAACATTCCCCCTTGTATCTCAACCATTGCTACTCCAATTTGAAGGATATTTGGTTTTGTGATCGAGCATCATGGAGAAACAATGCCTGTGTAGCTGCTGTAGCATGTGTTTCTTCCCACATTTTTTCAGAGTTGTGGTACTTTTTCACTCTTTTGAGTTAGAAAATTTTGTTTATAACTAGTTGATTTGTTACAATTTGTTGCAGAGTGCCTGCTAATACCCTCAATTGTATTGCTGCAGAATTTTCTTGTGAAGATTTTGTTCCTATTACTTATCAAGCAACAACCTAATGAATATTCTGTATAAAGCCACCAATCTGATGTTTGACACTTTTATTGGAGCTGTTTTGAAGGCTTATGGAACTCAAAATGTTGATTATGGCAGGACTTTTCTATTCACCCATGAATCGATAAATTAAGTGTTATAGTTGGAAGTAAGAAGCATGAAAGGTCCAGAACTAAAACTCTAAAAAGAATGTTTTGCAATGTAACATGATTTTTGCAAATACACTTATTTGGAGGTTTACCTGTCTGATAGTGTTTGGAACATGTGTGGCCAGGATCTTCAAAAAGAAAAAAAGAGTTAAACTTTGAGAAAAAAGGCATATGCCTTGAGTGCCGGAGGTAGAGTCATACAAGGAAGAGAGCCCCACCCCACCCCCCCCACCCCCAAAATTTTCTGTGTCAAATGGAGCTCACTTGTCATCTTTTGGGGATTGCTTTGTGTACTGCGTTCTTGAAAAAAATATGTGAGACCCTCTGGATGTGCCCTTCTGATCTCAATAAGCCTCCTTGGGGAAAATACATGCAATAATGGTTATGTAAGGTTGATTTGATGTGTTTTGAATAACAATGTACTTTTAAGTACATTAGATGGTTTATTGCAGTGACAGGTTACAGTTACCCTTATTTCTTCTCCAACAGATATCATGAGTGTATTGGTGTCCAAGAGTTAAACAAAGCTAATGTACTTATTGATAAACCAGACAAATTTAACAATTTAATCACTATCAAATTGATGCATGGGATAAAAGGGGTTACAGTGCAAGGGGTTTGTAAATATATTTATTCAACTACAATGTATGACTTTGCAGTGCATTCTACATAGGAGAATATCATATTTTCTTTCCAAACCATTACAGTAACACATACATCTTGATATTGGGAGACACTCTTTTGTCCTTCCATACTTCTTCTGCTGGACTCCTTCAAGTTGACCTTTGTTGAACTCCCCAAATCAAAACATAAACAAAAGAAAATGTCTGCCTTCAATCAGTGAGCACTCCACTTATAACATTTGGTCTCAATCTTCATTACTTTCATGAATTAGGAAAAGATTTCTTCGAGTATGTACTTAAATGTTTATAGAATACAGCTGTTATTTTATTTTGAGGTATTTTATTGTAAAACTTTTGTTCTCTTACTTATGCCATAGCAGACTTTCAGGTGGTGCTATTTACACATGGCAGCAGTTCCATGGCAAATTTCAGTTTCCACATGTTCTATGTTTCATTCCAAGCATTTTGGTATATAATTTATTGGGGTTATTCATTTTGGGCCTTTTTTAGACTTGAAAGAAAATTACATGAAATTTGACCAAAGTTAGGTTGGACGTCCCCTTAACAGTCTCCGCGGACTGCTTATACAACGGAGCGTCCCGAGCGACGGACGTATGCTCCGCTAACGACACATTCTGTACCACAACATCTGGTCCCAGATGTTGTTGTACGAGAGAGGGGCCTCTCTCGCTCGCGGCCCGGCTGGACTTGGACGAGCTAGGAACCGGACTCAAAGGCTTCCTCCGTTCTCGCTTACTATCCGCCGTCACTGGGTGTGCATCTATTATGTTTATAGTGCTCGCATCACCCAAAATTTCCTCCTGGACCGCATCGGACGAACCCGGCTGCCGAACCATTCGGTGAATGGACGCTACATCGGGCGAGCTAGCGGACGACATTTGTCTAATCTCCATGAGCACTTTTGCCGCTAGCTCTGAATTCATTTGTGACGACGGACGCACACTTGTAGAAGATAACATGGAAACATCACCCTGTTCTTGTTCCTCTGAAATAGAAACTGAGAGAGTAGAGTGACCTTGCAGAGAAAGAGCCGGCATAGCCCTTTCTCCAGAAACAACATATCATGACACACGTTTCCAATGTTTCTCATCCCAATATTCACATATAGGACAGGGATTAATGCAAGAACACTGACTACAATTAATACAATGATCATGAAAGTCAGAGGAAGATTTCTTCCTATTACAATTTGAACAAAGTCCCTTCATTGTGAAAGAACAACAACAAGTCCTAGTTACTCGCAAAAACCCCTGACACAAAGATACATAATAACATGATCCATTAATAAATGAAAAAACAATTACATATCAAAATAATTTTGAAAAAATATTTTTTCAGCGAAGCCCAAGTTGCTGAAAAGTAAGGTTGAGCCCCGATGGATCCGATGGCAAAGTGTGGTCAAAAATTTTAAATTTATATTAAATAATTAATGAGACACTTACGGATAATATAAATGTATCTTATAATGATATAAACTACAGCAAAGGCAAACAGCCCCCCTCAAAAAAGGCTGTTGCCAATGAAAACAAACAGTGTAAAACACCAGAAAACATGACTCCAGGCACTGAAAAAACTGGCCCGGAATCAGTCATCAAATTACACTCTATCTGATGCAAAACAGAGACTCCCAGGGGAGAATCTGCAGAACATCAGATGGAAGATGCAGAACACAAACGTTATACACCCATGGGTGAAAACGTAACTATGGGGAAAACAACAGAAAACATTCTGTAACCAAGCAACTCTCCCAGGAAATTTTAGAAATGAACTTTCTCAAAAATATGCCAAAAGCATGGGAGAATTGCAAGGGGGGACTTTAGAAGGCTAGGGGAGAGGAAACACTGAATAAGCAGTGCAACATTTAGCAAGAATGACAACAAGAGGCCCATGCCTCGAAAATAGGCAACTTAACATAATTTCATCAAAAAATTTTAAGTACAGCCCTGATTATTTTTTGTCACTTCTTTTTCCTCTCCTCCTTCTATCCTCCTTAGAATCACATTTTCTCCAAAAATTACGTGTCTGGCATCCTTTAAACTGAGATTTACAAGCACAAAGATCAGTGAGATGTTGACTGATGAAGGGCCAAACAGAGAATGATAATTGGCGCCAATTTCGGGACGTCTGCGTCACTGCGCATGCGCAGTAGAGGCGTAGTATGGAGGTCCTTTAGGACATGATTTCTTTTTGTTTTGGATGCAAATTTTGGGGATTGGGGGGCAAAATTTGTGTTTGGCCCTGGTTTTGTTAGAGTTAGCACCAGCTAAGTCTGGGTCATTGGTACAGTATAAAAATATTTCAATAAAAAATAGCCAAAAAGCTTAAGAGTTTAACAGGAAAGGTTCATGGAAGGACAGGGAAGGAATACTTAACAGTGGAATAATCATTTTTAAAAATGATGACGTCAGGCATATGTCCCGAAATTGGGAAACAAAAAATAATTTTATAAATATTATAAAGTTACAGCCCTGAACGTCCAAAACAACGATTGAACACTTCCTTCAGCCAATAACAGCCTTGAATCCACCAATTCTTGCATTGATTTGTGTCCAGCATCCTCAAAAAAGGAGATTTTAAAGCACAGATGTCATTTCATTGTTGATGACTTCTGGGCCAAACAAAGAATGAGGTTTGTGCCAATTCCGGTCACTTCCTGACGTCTGCGCATGCGTGGAGAGTAAATGTATTGAGGGCCAGATAGGACTTTTAATTTTCGGTTTTGCAAGCAAATTTTGGGGATTGGGGGGTTCAAAATTTGTGTTTGGCCCTTAATAACTTAGAGTTGAGCACCAGCTAGTCTGGGCCATTGGTTTACAGTGTAAAAATATAGCCAAAAAGCTTAGGAGTTTAACAGGAGGTCTTCAAGAAGGGATAGGGAAGGAACTCTTAACAAACAGCAGATTAATCATTAGCAAGAATGATGACGTCAGGCATATATCCCGAAACTCGGAAACATGAAATAATTTTTATAATTATTATAAAGTTACAGCCCTGAACGTTTGAAACCACCTAAGGTCACTTCCATCATTCATTAACAGCCTTGGATACACCAATTCTTTCATTGATTTGTGTCTGGCATCCTCAAAAAAGGAGATTTTAAAGCACAGATGTCAGATCATTGTTACTGACTTTAGGACCAAACAAAGAATGATGGCTGGCGCCAATTTTGGTACCTTCCTGGATACTGCGCATGCGCAGATCACAAAAGAATGGAGGACCAGATAGGACTTATTTCTTTCGGTTTTGTATGCACATTTTGGGGATTGGGGGGCAAAATTTGTGTTTGGCCCTGAATTAAATTGAGTTAGCACAAGCTAGTCTGGGCCATTGGTTGTGGTATAAAAATATTAAGATTTATCTGTAATTGGATTACCTGGATCTGCTGCAGCAGCTTTCTTTTCAGCTTTAATGAGTGACTGCAAATCTTGGTTCATCATTCTATGAATCATTACCATTTCTGATGAGGGATATTCTCTCTGAAATTTAAATAAATACTCAATATTGGAAAACAAATTCTACTTTGAATTGGTACCTCCAATTCAAAATGTATTCTACAGAATTGAGTATTCTATTAAATAACCTAAATGGATTTATTCATGCAGTAAAAAATATTTGAAGCCCAACATAGCCTGAAGCACTAACCTGAGAAGTTTTGAGCTTCTACTCTGCCCATCCTCCTCTCTTCCCCTGATGTACCTTTGGAAATGAGTACAAAGTACAGTACGAGGACAGGATGGATCAATTCCAGTCAACTTGTCGAAAGTAAATTTTTACTTCATATGCATCTTCCTTGCCAAATTTCCTTGCATCTTAGACAATACATCAATAATGCTTGCCTGCAAAAATGTCAGGTCCAACCAAACAACTAATAACAAATTTTAAATTTATTTAAAAAAGTCAGTATTTATTTATTGGTGTTTAAGGTGACTATCTGATTCTATGGCTTTATCACTAATGCAACACAAGTATAAAGTCCAGTTTTGCCAATTGTTTATATGTATGCCACTCCATGCAGAAGCCTTCCACCCCAGGCAGGGAGAGACTCCAACCATCCCTTACCCCTCGATGTTAGCTACAGGAGGGGTACAGAACTAAGCACCACAACACGCCAATCCAGTCACCGCTGAAAGTAAGACTCCTCGTCAGCCAAACCAAGCAACATCCACAACAGCCGAAACAAACAACAGAAGAGCTTGAGGCAGACTATACTTGCCAGTGATAGCTCCAACACTCACTTAAGTGGCAGATTAAACTTGCCTGAAAATCACACTTGACAGAAATACATCCAGAAAAGACCCTGCAAATGCACACACTTCTTCACTGGACTCTACCTTTTGCCGCTTTTAGTCTAAGTTTTTTTCACTATCTTTCTGACTCTACCTTTCTCCCCAATAACCGCTATGGACTACAATAACTGCTATGGACATCAATAACCGCAATGGCAACACAATAACCGTTATGGCTTCAGCACATCCTTCACTCCATCCTTGAAGGTGGACATCCACCCCCAGGGAGGCGAGCGTTGGTCCTGCGCCCCAACTTCTTGCCCTCTTTTTGTAAAGCGCTCCTCTAGCGCACAGCATGTCCCGACCCGAGGATAATAGCAGGCCTGTTACCTGAACCAGGAATGTTCAGGTTGGTGGTACCTTGTCAAGGTCCGTTTCCTTTCTTTCAATCGTAAATCGCCATACACGCCAGCCAAAGAGCCTAAGGCAGACTATACTTGCAGATGAAGGCCTATCTTCAACTCCAAATCAAAAGCGGCAGACTATACTTGCCTGAAGAACAACAACCAGAACTATCAACTCCAAACCTCCTCCTCCTTTACACCGACCGAACATGATGCGGGTGGTAATGATTCAAAAATTATGGAAACAATATTATACAGTAATTGAGGGTCGAAAGGGCATACCTCATATCGTCCCAGCACGCCTTTGGCGCGCGAAACTATTCTTCATTCATTCATTCATTCAAGAGAACCCAAGCTAAATTCCACTTAGGAATTAACCTAAGGGTTTTAGGCCTATTGATCAAAACGTTTTTAACTAACTAAGATAAAGAAACATTAGATCCAATTTCTAAGTATCATGATGAGCATAAGTGTCCGATAGCATAGACCTATAACCCTTAATAGTGACTGGCTGCAGTTTGAGAACGTCAAACAAGTAGACCAGAAAGTTTGCAATGTCTGGAATGGATGGATCATAAAAGTCTATCGACTGATCCTTACACCAGCGAAAGAAAACCTTCCACTTTGCCGCATAAATGAACGAAGAGGAGGCCCTCCTACAGTTAGAAATTGCGTCCACTGCTCATCCTGTAAAGCACTTCCCGTGCAAGAAGGACCGCACAACGGAAATATGTGAAGGTTGAGACCTTGCGGGGTGTGATGCAGTGTGCGTGACTTCCCCTGATAAAGAAGGTCCTCCCGTGGAGGAAGCTTCCAGGGAACATCCCATAACAGACACCTTAGTAGATTTATCCATGGTTTCTGAGACGACAGAGATGCTACCAGCAGTATCTTGCACTGCGATTGCTTGATCTTTAACAAGATCTGTTGAATCAACGGAGTTAGAGGATATGCATATCCTATCATTCCGTCCCAAGAAATTGAGAGAGCGTCTACTGCGTACGCTCGAGGATCTGGGCATGGCGACACATATGTCTGCAACTGATTGTTGAGATGAGTCGTGAATAAGTCTATCATTGGTCGATCCCATTGGTAGCAAATCTGCCTGAATACTCGCTTGTTGAGAGTCCATTCCGAAGGCAACATGCGACCTTTCCAAGAGAGCGAGTCTGCTAGAACGTCCAGACGACCCGGTATATGACGGACCGATAGATGAACGTGATGTTCCAAGACAAACAGAAGAATTCTCTCCGTTAATTCAAATAATGGAATCGAATGAGTGCCTCCTTGGTTCCGAATATACGCTACCACTGTCGAGTTGTCCGACAGTATTTGAACATGTGAATTCTGAATTATGCTCATCCAATGACGTACCGCTAGCCATACTGACATCATTTCTTTGATGTTTATATGTTTGTCCAGGAACCTTACACTTTTGAGTCTGTCGGGCTCAGGGTCGCGCCTCAACCTGCTTGACTCGCATCCGTCATAATAGTAAAAGTCGGATCTGGCAGCTGAAGCGGAACTCCCAGAGTTAACCACTGAATGTCTGCCCAAGTCTGAATCCTTTGTTTTACTTGGTCCGATAAAACGATATTCGTTTCGAGCGAATGCATCTTCACACTCCATATTTGATTGAAAAATATCTGGAGTGGACGTGTGCGCAAGCGGCCCATCGGAATGAGATCTGCCGCCGCTCCGCACAGCCCCATCAGTCGCATGAACTCCCTCGCTGTTAATACGTCTGAGTGTAGACAAAAGCGAGCATAACAACTGACTAATTTTGCTCTGGGTAACGGAAGACGAAGCAGATTGTTGCGAGTCTCGAAGCTCATTCCCAAGTGTATGAACGACTTGGACGGAGCTAGATCTGACTTCTTTTCGTTGATAATGAAATGAAACCGAGACGTTGGAGCAATAGAAGTAGACTCTGAACATCGTTCTGAAGAACCGTTTTGTTGCCGTATCTCTGAAGAATGCCATCCAAAAAGGCCGACATTACCGCAGACAAATATTTCATTATTCGAGTGAATGCCCAGGGTGCTAGATTGAGTCCGAAGCACATCGCTCAGAACTGATAAACAACCCCTAGGACGGCGAACCGTAGGTACTTTCTGAATGCTGGATTTACCATGACATGAAAGTTCGCATCCTTTAGATCTATGGTTGATGCATAATCGTTCACCCGAATGCTTGCCCTTTACTGATTGAATGGTCTCCATATAAAACTTTGGAGCCATGATCAGTTTGTTTATCCAGCTCAAATCTATTACTAGACGGAACGAGCCGTCTGGCTTCGGAACCAAGAACAGGTGAAGGTAAAAACTCAGTGAATCATGGTTTTCTACGATCTCTATTGCGTCTTTTTCTAAAAGAGATTTTACCTCGGATAGAAGAGAATCTCTTTTTAGAAGGTTGGCCGGAAGCTGAGTCCAACGTGGACTTCGTGTTAACGGAGGTTTCTCTCGGAATGATAGACTTTGGCCTTCCGAGATAACCCCCCCTGACCCAGAGGTCTTCTGTAATTGGAATCCAATCTTCCAGAAACCTTGACAGTCTTCCGCCAACACGACCGCAATAGAGATCCTAACCATCACCTCCTGCACCTGTGAGGCCTACGGGAAGAGAAAATACGTCCTCCCCGTGCAACGCCTCGGCCCGTCGACTTGGGGACGTCCGACCTGTAGTCTCGGCCAGACCCACGTCTCCTACCTGAGTCGCTACTTTGACGATTTCTGGGGTAACTACCTGAGGATTTCTTGTATCCTCTATAGGAGCTTCCTTTGGACGTATTTTGTCTTGAAGCTCCTCCTTTACCCTTCTGATTTCAAAAGCAGAGTTTCAGATGCTTTCTTAGTAACCTGATCATAGATCAACGAAAGCTTGCCATCAAAGAGAAGGTCACCAGACACCGGAGTGACTCGAAGAGAGTTTTTCACCTTAACATCCACTGGCGATGATGATGCTAGGGCTACATCACGTCTAACTAACTCTAAATTAGCCACTGATAAGGCAGAGTTATACATGTAATAAGCTATAGCCCTAAAAAAGAACTCTTAATGAGGTACGAACGTCCTCGAATTCTTCTCTACTGAGACATTGTGCTAATGCTCTAGTAAGGTGATCTGCATAAGATAAAGCATCTAGATTCGCTCTATTGGAGAATAACGTTGTATCCATTGTATCCGAGTGAATAGAAAAAGACGAGGGTAAGGACAAATCTAAGTCCTCAGTCTGTTCGTCCAAACGCAGAGGAACTCTTGATATACCCTGACCTGCCATTTTAAATTTATTTCTATTATTGATAAACGGCAGATCTAGAGCATGTGTAGATAAAAAACTGCTTTTCCTTGGTCCCGAGGATAGATTGAGTATAGTGTCATTTATCAGTTCAAAAGTCTGAGACACATTACTGGACTGCACCGGCGGGTAAACTGGTGTATCTTCCTTAACCCGGCCGAAATAATTGGAGTCCAATGATGCTAGCAGTTTTTTATTCTTTGTCGCAGCATTCTGATCCAGAGGAACAAGATCAGGAAGGTATTGCTGAATAAAATTCATCGCTACCTTGTGTTGCTCTGAAAGGGAAAATTCTAATTCACTCAATTCCCTTTCACCATCTGACTGGACCAGATTTGAACCTCGGTCATCCCTATCTGAACGAGCGGAGGAATGTACCGACCCAGCTTCATCCAACAGTTCAACATCGGTAACTGTCGTAGGATGTTCCGTAGCCTGCTGGGATGCTGCAATGAGCTGTGTTATTTACGACAACAAGTCTGTACTCAAGGCCTTTGGAGCAGCGGTTCCTTGTAGCTTAGCTGCTGCATGCATCTGGGACGGCATATCCGACATACTCCTCTTATGCGGACGTCCCAATTCATGTGGCCTCGTTTTCTTCACTATTGGATGGCGTGACTTTCTCGAATCCTTCTTCAGCGGTGCAGGCTGTATCTCCGTAGTCACATAGCCAAGGTGCAGTCGTGTGTGCTTTGAAGATGCACTGGAAGCCCCCGGCAGCCTATTTGATAGAGCGTTCCAGACAGGAGGCATGGACGTATGCTCCAACTGACGATCGTACTGAACAACAACATCTGGCCCCAGGTATTGTTGTAAGAGAAAGGGACCAAATTTCGCTCGCAGTCCGGGAAGACCTGGACGAGCCGACCTCCTTTGTTCCGTCATCGCAGGGTGAGCATGTTTCGATATTATAGTGCTCGCAACACCCTTTTTCCTTTCCTCGACCGCTACGGACTTACCCAGTGTCATAACACCCATATTCTGAGTGATAGAAGCACCGGTCGAGCTACATGGCGACAAGGACGTAAATCCCATGATCAGTGATCTAGGCCCTTGTCTTATTTCATTGAGCACTTTTGCCACTAGCTCTGTGTTAGATTGCGACGACGGTAGCACACTTCCCGACGGTATCATCGATACATCACCATGTTCTTGTTCCTCTGAAAAAGAAACTGACAAACTAGAGTGACCTTGTGGTGAGAGAACAGGCATGGATCTCTCACCACTAATAACATATCGTGACACATGTCTCCAATGTTTGTCATCCCAATGTGCACAAACAGAACAAAAGTTAGTGCGAGAACAATGACTACAGCAAAAACAATAAACATGAGAGTCGGAAGAAGATTTCCTCGACTTACAATTTGGGCAATATTCTTTCATTGTGCAAAAACTTACAAGTCCATAGTTCTCGCATTAACCCTCATCATAAAATGACAAAGATATATAACACAATCCAATACAGAAATTTCAAAAAATAATTCATAAAAACAAAATTTCGAAAAATTTTGATATAAAAGTGTGGACAAATTTTTTTACATGATTCAAAAAAATTAATGCTACACTTCCGGAGTATATAATGTATCTGATTAAAGACCTAACATCATAATAACTAGGAAATTACTTACAGAATGTAACGGTTGTCAATGTAAACAAAATGCTATAAAAAACGGAAACAAGACTCCAGGCACTGAACAACATGGCCCGAAGTCAGTAACAGATTTTTAAAACTATCCGATGTAAGACAGAACCTTCATCAGAAGAAACTGCGATACATCAGATGGTAGATGCAAGACCAAAAATGCCCAAGCACCTAAAGGGTGAGGACGTAACCATGGGGATATACAGACTAAACATTCTGTAACCAAGTTAAGCTCCCATAAAATTTTTAACAAAAGAATTTCAAAAAAGGTCTAAAAAGTATGGGAGCTTAACAGGGTGGTATCAAGGAAGGAGAGGGAGGAAACACTTAACAGTGGCAATTTCATAGCAAGAATGATAACATCAGGCCCATGTCCCGAAATTAGAGAACATGAAATAATTTTCAATAAAAATTATAAGTTACAGCCCTGAACACATCAAAACCACGTTTTTTTCCTCTCATCCTCTTAATGCATCCTTTGATCCACCAAAATCACGATTACTTTGTGTCTGGCATCATAAAAACTGAGATTTACAAGCACACAAGTCTGTTTGTTGTTACTGACAGAAGGGCCAAACAAAGAATGAGGCTTGGCACCAATTTCGGTACTTCCTTGACACTGCGCATGCGCAGTAGACATAAGTATGGAGGACCATATGGGACATTAGTTTTTTGGTTTTGGATGCAAATTTGGGGGATTTGGGGGGCAAAATTTCTGTTTGGCCCTGAATATTTAAGAGTTAGCACCAGCTAAGTCTGGGCCATTGGTTTACAGTATAAAAATATGAGGGGGTGGCATCATTATATGTTTGCTTAATATACATTTAATCATTGTGCATGGCAAATTTACCTTGAACATTTAAAATGAATCCCAGTTGACTGTAGTTACTTATTTATTGGGGTTTTAAGGTACCTCCTATGTTTATGAACTAAGATGAAACATCTCAAACCTGAACACTAACAAGTGAATATGCACATATCCCCAAATTTTCAATCAAGTTATCTCTCCCTGAACTTAAGATTTAATGCAGATTTCCGTATAATTTCCTCCACATGAAACTTATCCTACATAGATGTTTCGATTTGATTACACTTTTTGTACATGATGACCTGTAAGTGAACATGTGCTTACCAAGCTTCAACACTTCTGACCAACTTATCTCCCTTTGAACATAAGATTTGATTGTGGTTGTTGTATGGAATTTTTGATGCACAACTCTTCTTACATTTCTGAACCACATTCAGAGGTGCATTCAGGAAAGTGTGAAGTGGAGCGTATTAATCAACTTGAGTAGTAGTTCTAGTTTTGCAATGTACTGGGTAAATGATTAGGAAATTCATACATACCAAATCTTCTTCCAACATAAGGGTTTGAAACTTGGACAGCATGGTTTGCTTTCTCTTGATAATGTTTTCTGCTTTTTGCTGAAAGTCATGCTCCTCTGAAATATACAAAAAGCTTTTATGTAAAACTTTTAAGACATGTACTCAAACATAACCGAATAGCAGACCAGTGTTGCAACGGTGGATATATTCCACTGCAAAACATGTTTGACATGTTATTAAGTAAAAATTGAATCTTTATAGTGACTGCACTTAGCCTTGAAGGTCAAGCATGCATGTCCTCTCTCTTGCACCAAGGGTTTGTACATGTACCGGAGAGTAAATTTATTTTATTGTTAGAACTGCTATATGGTTCTATATTTATCATCAACAGTATATGCCTCGAGATTGTAAAATCTTCTGCTCCACAAAGAGAGAAGTGAATTAAAATGTTTAGGAGAAAAAGAAAAAAAAATCAATGAGATTGGGTGAATATTCAACAACAACAATATTTTCCAATAATCTATGCTAAAACGCATGCTTTATCAAAATCCGATTATATTGGTTAAGTTCACGAAGTCATTATATGACAGAGTTCCTGCAGGCAAGGTATTTCAGCATTTTTCAAGGCCTTACAATAGCCCAATTCAAGGATTCACTAGACCTAACTAGGACATCTGGTTATTTCCCCCCTCCCACTTCCATACCCATACAAGTGAAGTGGAAGGAGGGTGTAATGACCGGAGATCTTAGTTAGGACTATGCCTGCATGAATTCTAGCATATAAAACTATCTAGTTATTATGTGCCTCATCAGCATTTTTATTTTGAAAATGATAAATTTTAAGTAATTTGTATATTTTTTATACTTACCAATGGCCCAGACTAGCTGGTGCAAACTCGATATTATCAAGGGCCAAACACAAATTTTGAACCCCCCCCAATCCCCAAAATTTGCATACAAAACCAAAAATTAAAAGTCCTATCTGGCCCACCATACTTTTACACTCTGCGCATGCGCAGTGGTCAGAAAGAGACCGGAATTGGCGCCAACATCATTCTTTGTAGATGAGCGTACTAATAATAACTCAGTGGGGAGGTATGAGTGCCCACTCCTGGGAGGGCCATCCCCGTCTGGGCCATTGGTAGGTATAAAAAAAATACAAATTACTTAAAATTTATCATATTTTTATACAACAACCAATGGCCCAGACTAGCTGAATCATAAAAAGGCGGTGGGCCTAGACTTAAGAATTAGCAGACCAAATATAGAAATTAAATTTTAAAGAAATTACATGTATGTCTCTCTATACAATAATAGAGAAGATATATCATAAATAAGGAGCCATATCCAAGTAATTCCATATTCTTAGCTTGAAAGGTTATGCTAATTGGGTGTAACGAGCCCCCAATTTTTAAGGCTAGTCCAGACCAAGTCTCATAAATTAGGATGGCGTATTTGAGAGTGAGAGACTAATCCCCACAAACATACGCCATACACCCCCACTTCCCTTTTTTTGAAGGAACATTCTTCAAAACAAAGAGGGGATCACTCTGGAATCAGTGAAAAGCGATTCCAATTAAACAACATATATTCGTCCAACAGGCACCCAAATATTAATTATTATTAATTATTGGTGCTTAATCCCACTTCAGAAGCCAAGGCTATCATGGTGATCCTGGTAATTAATAGCGCACGCTTCTAACGTATACCAGAGACGGAATACGTAGATAGGTCGAAAACCGGTGAATAATGAGTACAACCATACACTTGTCCAATAGAATCCTTATGGAAAGTGTCTGAAGAGAAAACACGCTTCTAAAGCAACCAACAGGCGACCCCGTTCAGGTGCACAATTAATTCCAATAATACCACTCCTATTGACACATGCGAATATACAATGTGTACTGTATCTCATAGAAACCTGGATTAGAACATGGAATGAGCTATGATTAACAGACCCGTCACAGACCGTCCCTGAAATAATTCATTGTTTCCTAGGTCTGTAACAACCAATGACTGTTCGGAGAGGAATATATTACTCCGAATAATGATGCCAAAAAATGAGAACATATGCATATACAGCCTATTGGCAGTTCCATAACTGATCCAAACAGCCCCAAAATTCTCATGAATTGGGGGGGGGGGGGGGGGGGGGGGGGGATGGAAAATTCATATCGAACCCCCCTCACCCGCATCACTTGAATCGCTCTTGTGTTAGTCATCAAATAGAATTGGAACCGCAGGGTTCCCTCACGTCTGACCACCTCCATAATGCCACTAAGGACGGAGAGGGACGTGATGAACAAATACACTGTATTTACATAATCACTAGGTAAATATGGCGTCATTAATATGGCCTCATATAACTAACACCAAACCATACCGGTAGCAAGAGAATAACCTCCTCTAACATACGGTATCATGCCTGATAGGACAACGAACTCAGCCTAGCTGAAGCAGCTAAAGGTCTTCCTATACGTGAAGACAATAAAAGGCTAATAATTGCGACCTTAGAAGCTCACTAAGGAGACTTACAATGCTAGCCGTATTACGGTGAGAGTTCCGGCATTGGAACCTCACCACCAACAACGTATCGCGACACCCGTTTCCAACGTCTGTCATGTCAATGTACACAGGACAAGAATCCGCAGGAGTGCATCGACTACAGGTAAGGCAACAAGCATGTAAATCTGAGGAAGACTTCCTCGCCTTGCATTTGGAGCAGTAAGCTTTCATAATTACAATCAAGTCGAAAGCACTCCTACAAACTCCACAACAAAATATATGGTAAAGATACATGAATAATCGCAACCAAAATTAAATTCAAAAATCTATAAAAAAAATTTTGAAAAAATGCCTAAGTTCCCAAAGGGAACATTATGAGCCCAAGGGCATCCCGACAGAGCCTAAGTGTGGACAAAATCCAAATATTATGAGCTACACTACCGGAATAATAATCAATGTATCCTAAAGTAATTCTACAGTAATATAAAATCCTACATATATTTGAGGACGTTGCCAATGTAAACAACATCAAGGAAAAAACCGGAAACAAGACATCAGGCACAAAAAGGCATAAAGTCAGTAACCAATTTAAATGCTACCAGATGCAAAGCTACATCTTCATACGAAGAAAAAATGATACATCGGATAGAAGATGCAAGACTAAAACGACCTAACACCCCTAGGGTGAGGACGTAACCATGGGGATAAACAGAATAAATATTCTGTAATACACATTAAACTCCCAAGAAATTTAATAAAAAATTTCAATAAAAAATAGCTAAAAAGCTAAGGAGTTTAACAGGAAGGGTTCATGGAAGGATAGGGAAGGAATACTTAATAAACAGTGGATTAATCATTTGCAAGAATGATGACGTCAGGGGTATGTCCCGAAAATGGGAAACATGAAATAATTTTTATAATTATTATAAAGTTACAGCCCTGAACGTCTGAAACCACCGTTGTTCACTTCCATCATCCATTAACAGCCTTGGATCCACCAATTCTTGCATTGATTTGTGTCTGGCATCCTCAAACAAGTGTTTGACCACTGAGGTGGTATTAGTCCCCTACGGCGCTTTTGTGACATAAGGTGTTTTTGTCACAGAAGATACTCGAGTATATAAGCATCTTGGATTTTGAAAAATAAAGATTGAGCGTTCATAATCCCCTCACAACCCTTTATCCATGTACCATATATGAAAGGCGTAGCTTGAACCATGTTGGAGGGAGGGGTGGTAACATAACAGAGACAAAAAGCTTAAAAAACACAACAAAAATGGCTGCCATTCTGCCATCTTGGATTTTAAAAAATAAATATTGACTGTGCATCATCCCCTCAGAACCATTTGTCCCTGTACCAAGTATGAAAGGTGTAGCTTGAAGCATGTTGGAGGGAGAGGTCGTAACATAAAAACAGAGAGACAGACAGATGGACAGAGACAGTTGTTAGATTTTGAAAAAAAATATTGAGCGTGCATAATCCCCTCACAACCCCTTTATCCATGTACCATATATGAAAAGTGTAGCTTGAACCATGCTGGAGGGAGCAGTGGTAACATAAAATAGAGAAAAAAGCTTAAAAAACACAACAGAAATGGTTGCCATGGCGCCATTTTGAATTTTGAAAAAAAAATATTGAACGTGCAACATCCCATTACAACCCTCTATCCATGTGCCAGATATAAAAAGTGTAGCTTGAACCATGTTGGAGTGAGGGGTGGTAACACAAAATAGAGAAAAAAGCTTAAAAAAAACCAACAAAAATGGCCGCCATGCCTCCATCTTGGATTTTGAAGAAAAAATATTGAACGTGCATCATCCCCTCCCAACCCTCTATCCATGTGCCAAATATGCAAAGTGCAGCTTGAACCATGTTGGTGGAAGGGGTGGTAAAATGAAAATATAGAAAAAAAGCTTAAAAAACACAACAAAAATGGCCGCCATTCCGCCATCTTGGTTTTTGAAAAAAAAATTTTGAGCGTGCATCATCCCCTCAAAACCATTTATCCATGTACCAAATATGAAAGGTGTAGCTTAAAGCATGTTGGAGGGAGAGGTGTTAACATAAAAACAGACAGAGACAGACGGATGGACGGAGAGACAGACAGACGGACAGAGTGCAATCCTATAGTCCCCTTACGGTTCCTGTAGGGGACTAACTAGAGGCTCTACAGAGCCTGTAATCGCTCACCTGGAAATACATATAAAAATGTGATTTCCCATAGGATTTCCATGGTAACTATGAGCTGCAATTGTGGCCATGTTTGCAACATTACATCAAAATTACATGAGGATCATTGGTAGAAGGTGTCCCAGTCTTCAATCACGTGAAGTTTCAAAACATTTGAATCCATCAAACAGAATCATAGAATGTCTCTGGTGGCCATATTTTCCAGCCAATGGGAATAAAAAGCGGATCGTTTGTAGAGGGCCTCCTATAGACCATTCTTGTCAAGTTTTGGTTCACGTCAGCTCAATAGTTCCAGACAGAAGATGAAAATGTGATTTCCTATAGGTTTTTTCTATAGTAACTATAAACTGCAATTGTGGCCATGTTTGCAAAACGATCAACATTAAAATGAGGAATGTTGGTGGAGGGTGTCCCAGTTATCAACCATGCAAAGTTTCAAAACATTTGGCCCTGTGGTTTCAGAGGAGAAGAGTTTTCAAAATTGACCAATCAGAATCAAAGAATGCTTCTGGCGGCCATGTTTTTTCACCCAACAGGAATAAAACGAGTAACAGTTGTAGAGAACCTCTCATAGACAATGCCTGCCAAGTCTGGTTCACATTGGCTCAGTACTTTCAGTGAAGATGATGAAAATGTGATTTCCTATAGGGTTTCTATAGTAACTATAAGCTACAATTGCAGCCATAATTGTAACCCGATGAAGATTAAAAAAAGAATCATTGGTAGAGGGGGTTACAGTCATCAGTCACATTAAGTTTTTTCAAACCATTTGGCCTTGTAGTTTCAAAGAAGATTTTCTTGAAAATGCACACATTTTTGAATTCTGTTTCAACCAAAAAAATCAGTAAAAAAGGGTTAAAATATTTTGAAAATTACAATTTTTTCAGACAGTATTCTCTTTTAAAATAGCTTTTGGACAGGTAAAGGGTTACAGGAATCTTTAAAGATATACAATAATTACTGTCATCTGAGCTGACATGATTGCAAGATAATAAAGAGAATTTACAATGTAACCTAGATTTTTCTAAACAATTTGTCAACATGTGTCAAACATAATTAGATTACAGCTGAAGATATCAACCTACAGTTGCACTTGTTTTACAGTACAAGTCAAAATAAGTTGTGTAGGATAATCCTATAAACTATGTATCTTTTCTCTTCCTACACTGATAAAACCAGAAGCTGACATCATTTTCTGGAAAGCTATCACTGATAGCTTTTCCGGAAAAATGTCAGATTCGCATCTTGTCAGGGCAAAAGCTGCAGTCTACTTGGTTTATTGCAGTTATGCTACAGCTTATTTTGATTTGTAAACCAAAAAATATTCTCTACTAAAGAGCAGGAGTGACCTACATAACAACTATACCCTGTTGTTAAGCCTGACCGGTTTCGTTCTAATTTGAACTCATCAGAGGCGGAGAGCACTCTCGTGCCGGCTCCTATATATACCCTTTTGTTTGGCGGGTACCGTTTTTCTCGATTCTCATTGGACGAGACCTTATGTCTGGCGGTGCCGTTTTGTTGGTTTTTTATCATTGTCTAATCTAAAAATAGTGTGGCGGGTACCGATTTGGTGTTTGGCGGTCCCGCTCATGGTAAGTATGGCGGGTACCGGCGTTGGCACCCAAATCTCATCCACTTGGTGTGGGGGGGGGGGGGGGGGGGGGGGGGGGGCGGAGATGTCCGTCCAAACTGTTGTGTTCATTTATCAGAGTATTGTATTTTAAATGCCGGTATTTTCAGATTAGCAATGGGAGCGGCATGTGAGGTGAGAAAAAGAAAAGAAAGAAAGAGGCCCATTCCATCTGTTTTGGGTGAATGGGTTGATGTTTTGGTGACTGGGCGAAAAGGAGGTATGGATTCATCGTTACCAATATTACAGGGAATACCGGATACTGCTATTAGAGATTATAGGATGAAGTTGTGATTAAAAAACACATACCTTTAATTTTAGTTGTTTTTTATTTGGCGATGGCTTGCCTTTATAGATTTAACCGTGGTCCCATATCCGGCGCTGTGGTCTGTATTAAATGTTCCAGATTTCGTGCGGCGTTTTGTAATACCAATCCACTCTTATACAGTGAGGCAATGTTGCCATGAGGCGGTGTGTTGCCGGCATGGCTTGCCCTTGGGGGGTACGGGATTGAGTCAATGACGGTGTTAATGTGCACGTCCTGGTATTCATTGTAGTCACTGTGTTGACTGGTACTCTCTTCTTGGAGCGGCATTATAGTAATGCGCGGACTTTGTGAAATATCCTGTATTGCTGTAGCAAGCAGGTCCGTGGACTGGCAATTGTCGTTCCTAGTGATGGGCGGATTCTCTGCACTGAGAGGTATTAAAAGGGGAACTTGACTCCCCGAAAATTCGTTTAATGCTATGGCTAGCGGGTTATCAGTCACACGTTGGTGTTTTCGTCTGAAGTGTTTCTTTAAGTATTCAGTTCTTCTAAAAGTAAGTCCGCAAGTGCCGCAAGTGACTCTCCCTGTGTGTAGGTGTTCAGTCCTGTAGTGCCTGCGCTAACTGTGTTGACTGGCATATGTTTTTTTACAGGTGTTGCATTCGCGCGCCATATTGGTAAAGCGTACTGGTATTCTCCTGATTAATACCTTTGTGACGTCGCCTGCATTGTGACGTAGCGTCGTGAGCAGTGTCTCCAAAAAACCTAGGGCGCTTGTCGTGTTGAACAGAAAGTAAATGAATGCATTAATAAAAATAAATAAATGAATTTCTAGAATACTAGAAATCCTTTCTGTTCAGGCCGAGTGGTATTAGCGTTCTAAGTGTAAAAATCCACTTAATTTCAGCAGCATGTCTTTTCGTGTGGCTGTGTAGTGCCTCGGGATCGGTAGGGAGTACCTGAATAATCCGATATTTTACATCACGGATATTGTGGTCCGGTTGATTGAAGTGGAAAGCCACCGGAGTATCCCTTTTATGTGATATATCCGAAAAATGTTCCCTTATTCGGATTTTGAAATGTCTTTTCGTTTCACCCACATATTGTTTGTGGCATGTGGCGCACGTAATGAGGTAAACACAATTCTTGCTAAGGCAATTGGCTCGGTTCGGCCCTTTATGTCTGTTCTTGGTGGTCGAGCCGGTGAACCATCTTTGTGTGGGTAGTGCCTTGTAAGTTGTGCAGTTCTATTTTTAGATTAGACAATGATAAACGGTACCGCCAAACAAACAAAACGGTACCGCCAGACTATTTTTAGATTAGACAATGAAAAACGGTACCGCCAAACCAACAAAACGGCACCGCCAGACATAAGGTCTCGTCCAATGAGAATCGAGAAAAACGGTACCACCAAACAAAAGGGTATATATAGGAGCCGGCACGAGAGTGCTCTCCGCCTCTGATGAGTTCAAATTAGAACGAAACCAGTCAGGCTTAACAACAGGGTATAGTTGTGATGTAGGTCACTCCTGCTCTTTAGTAGAGAATATTTTTGGGTTTACCACATTTAAGACCTGCAACACAACTATGTCAAAAGATATAGCCGAAAGCTCCAGCAGCAACATTAGCCTGGGATCATCGATCAGCTCTGTTAGCACGGTCATCATGTCGGAAACAGAGCCGAATAATACCAGCAATCCCTCTAAACGTCCGAGGAATGACTCGCCACCTGAAACTAACAGCCAGAATACCACCTCTCAAACAAATCAGTGGAATCACCATATCTAATCCCTTTCTACCATGCCACGACAAGAACTGCACAACTTACAAGGCACTACCCACACAAAGATGGTTCACCGGCTCGACCACCAAGAACAGACATAAAGGGCCGAACCGAGCCAATTGCCTTAGCAAGAATTGTGTTTACCTCATTACGTGCGCCACATGCCACAAATAATATGTGGGTGAAACGAAAAGACATTTCAAAATCCGAATAAGGGAACATTTTTCGGATATATCACATAAAAGGGATACTCCGGTGGCTTTCCACTTCAATCAACCGGACCACAATATCCGTGATGTAAAATATCGGATTATTCAGGTACTCCCTACCGATCCCGAGGCACTACACAGCCACACGAAAAGACATGCTGCTGAAATTAAGTGGATTTTTACACTTAGAACGCTAATACCACTCGGCCTGAACAGAAAGGATTTCTAGTATTCTAGAAATTCATTTATTTATTTTTATTTTGATTTGTACTGTATACACAATATTTTGGGGTTTTTTTCCCCCAGTTCTCAGTGGAGAAAAAACTGGAACCAACCCTTACCAGATTCTCAAAAAATAGTATTTTGCTGACAGTACCGATCTTTTGTGCAGACAGGAGGGGCATTGGGTTAAGCATTAGAATATAGCCTCTGGTGGCCACATATTTCCATCCGCTCATAGACAATTCCTGCGAAGCGTGGTTCACGTCGGCTCAGTAGTTTCAGAGAAGAAGATGAAAATGTGAATTCCCATAGGGTTTCTATAGTAACAATAAGCCACAATTGTGGCCATGTTTACAACCCGATCAACATTAAATGAGGATCGTTGGTAGAGGGGGGTCCCAATCATTACTTATGTGAAGTATCAAAACATTTAGCCTGGCAGTTTCAGAGGAGAAAATTTTTGAAAATCTACTTATCAGAATCAAAGACTGCCTCTGGCAGCCACGTTTTTCAACCCTCGGGAACAGAACGAGGATCGTTTGTAGAGGACCTCCTATAGACCATCCCTGCCAGGTTTGGTTCACGTCGGCTCGATAGTTCCGGAGAAGAAGATGAAAATGTGATTTCCCACAGGGTTTCTATAGTAACTATAAGCCGCAATTGTGGCCATGTTTGCAACTCGATCAACATTAAATGAGGATCGTGGGTAGAGGGGGTCCCAGTCATCGTTTATGTGAAGTATCAAAACATTTTCCCTGGCAGTTTCAGAGGAGAAGATTTTTGAAAATCTACCAATCAGAATCAAAGAATGCCTCTGACGGCCATGTTTTTCAACCCACGGGGGCAAAATGAGGATCATTTGTACTGGACCTCCAATAGACTATCCCTGCCAGGTTTGTTTTCACGTCGCCTCGGTTTTTCCAAAGAAGTGGAAAATGTGATTTCCCATAGGGTTTCTACAGTAACTATAAGCCGCAATTGTGGCCATGTTTGTAACCCAATCAACATTAAATGAGGATCGTTGGTACAGGGGGTCCCAGTCATCATTTATGTGAAGTTTCAAAACATTTGGCCTGGCAGTTTCAGAGAAGATTTTTGAAAATCCACCAACCAGAATCAAAGAATGCCTCTGGAAGCAATGTTTTTCATCCAACGGCAACAAAATGAGGATCGTTTGTAGAGGACCTCCCATAGACCATTGCTGCCAAGTTTGGTTCACACAGGCTCAGCGGTTACAGAGAAGAAGATGAAAATGTAAAAAGTTTACGGACGCTGGACAACGACCAACGCCAAGTGATGAGAAAAGCTCACGTGGCCTTTTAGGCCAGGTGAGCTAAAAAGGAGATTTTAAAGCACAGATGCCAGATCATTGTTAGACTTTAGGGCCAAACAAAGAATGATGTTTGCGCCAATTCCGGTCTCTTCCTGACCACTGCGTATGCGCAGAGAGTAAAAGTATGGAAGGCCAGATAGGACTTTTAATTTTCGGTTTTGTATGCAGATTCTGGGGATTGGGGGGGGTTCAAAATTTGTGTTTGGCCCTTGATAATATCGAGTTTTCACCAGCTAGTCTGGGCCATTGGTTGTCGTATAAAAATATATTCAAGGTTTTTCAAGGCCTCCGAACACATTTTCCAGGATTTCAAGGTCTTGAATGACCCTTATCAAATTCAAGGTTGTACCTTCAATCCAAGTCCCAACGGGAACCCTGTGACAAATGATAAATTTTAAGTAATTTGTATATTTTTTATACTTACCAATGGCCAAGACTAGCTGGTGCTAACTTAAATTAATCCAGGGCCAAACACAAATTTTGCCCCCCAATCCCCCAAATTTGCATGCAAAACCGAAAAAAATCAAGTCCTTGATGGTCCTCCATACTTTTTAGATCTGCACGTGTGCAGTATCCAGGAAGGTACCGAAATTGGCGTCAACCATTATTCTTTCTACAGACTACCTGTTAAATGTTATAAATAGTGATGAACCGATTATCAAAACTTGCTATCGACCGATTACCGGTTATTTTTCTGCCGATTATGCCGATTCCGATGATTGAAGTAGGACACTGACGAAAATCAATTGGTGCCTGTTATACAACAGAATTTTGTTGATAAATCATCAATTACAAAGCTTAATACCACATAAGTTCTCAGAGTGTGCATATTTAGTGCTGGGCAATATTAGCCAAAATAATATTTGCATTTTGGTTGGGGTGTGGGGAAAAGATTGTTGTAATGATACAATCACACGATATTGTTCTCGTGAAGATTGTGTTTTATTCCGGTAAATAGTGTTAATACATTTTTGGGTAAGGATACAATACAGTTGGCTGTATTAACCAGGACTATACTGAGCACATATACTTGGTGTCTTAAATGAATAATAATTTTGATGTTAATGTGTGTTGTGAAGTCGTATGACGCATGTTTTACACATTTGCCAGAATGTATTATTCAATGTTCTTTTTCAACTTGTTACCTCCCTTGATGTGTTTCTCCAATGTTTACATGAACTATACAATCTTTGGAAATGGTGGCGATCTTGTATCGATTGCAGTTGGTAAATTCTGTAATATCTCTGCTCTGCAAATCCCAAAATTTTCTATGCACTACACACGTTTTTATTGGGGAAACTTTATTGAAATGGCCAGATATCAAAGGGATTTTTAATAGTCAGTGTTAAATATAGAATAACCAGAAACTGCCGGTTTTTAACTGCCGGTTGTCATAATTGGCCGATGCCCCATAACTGGCCAGTTCAGATTACCGATTTCAATTATCGGTTCATCACTAGTTATAAACAGCGGGGAGGTATGAGTGCCCACTCATGAGAGGGCCATACCCATCTGGGCCATTGTTAAGTAGAAAAAATATATAAATTACTTAAAATTTATCATATTTTTATACGACAACCAATGGCCCAGACTAGTTGAATCATAAAAAGGCTGGAGGGCCCAGGACTTACAAAATCAAATCTCTCCATTACTTCAGAAAAGAATAGCTCCCACAGGAGAACAGAAGATAGGAATTATATATGTCTTTCTCTTTTACGAGAAAAGAGAAAGACATAACACCAACAATGTAATTGAGTATTACATAATATATAATTCTCCATTTAATGCCAGCATAACCTATTATGCTAGTTCAGTGAAGGAAGACCAATATATAAAGATAGTGCAGAGAATGAGACTCTTTATACTCATTTAAAAGTGTCCAAGGATTGTATATTAACGCCTGTTTGACACGTGACATATACAAATACTTCACAGTACATAAATGAGACATAACTATTGCTTCACACCAAGCTACACATTAAAACCACCCCAGCACCGACGCAGGACTACTCACACCGGAGGAGGTATCCCTTGCTTTTCACTATGAAGCCAGATGATCATAAGGGAAAAACCATCCCCCCCCCCTTCCCCTTGTTCTGAGGTAAAATTCCTCAGAACGAAGAGGGCAGCGGAACAGCGTCAGTGCTGGAACGGACTGCCGAAAGACCTTATAGATGTAACATTAATGGACGACATTCTGAGCAACAGAAAGAGGTCCTAAAGATCTAAGGTCACTGGAGATGGACTCTAAATTTCTCAGGTAAAACTTGGTAAATGAAGAGGGCTGTGTCCAGTATGCAGCCTTCATGAGATCAGTAATGGCTATACTATTAGAACACGCCCAAGAAGTGGACAGTGCTCTAACCTTGTGCGCTGAGATCTTATTGTCAGAACGTTGATCCGAAGATAGATTTTCATAGGCAATCCGTATTGCCAACTGAATCCATCTAGTGACAGCATGAACAGAAATATCTTTTCTGTTAGGAATCAACGAAAGAACCGTTTTCTTCCCTTTCTAACAAAATCTGATCGACGTTTATAAATGTGCATAGCCCTGACTGGACACAGCAAAGGTCTACGGTTATCCGAGGATGGTAAGGCCTTAATGACAATGGGCTCCAGCCGCTTATCCAGAATCTGATTCTTAGCCGAAAATCCCACTTCCATAGTGAGGGTAATGGTATTACCCACACTACGGTAGTGAGATTCATCAACAGATAATGCATGAAGTTCACTGACTCTTCTAGCAGATGCAAAGGCTAAGAGAAACTACATTTTATAGGTCAAGAATTTGAACTCTACAACGTCCAACGGCTCAAAAGGAGCTTCTTTGAGGTTCAACAGAACCCAAGCCAAATTCCACTTAGGAATTAATCAGTGGGTTCCAGGTCTATTGATAAAGAAATTTCTAACTAGCTTGGACAATGAAGTATTTGATCCAATAGCCAAGTTATCATGATGAGCGTCAGTATCTGATAACACAGGCCTATAGCCCTTAATAGTGACGGGCTGCGGTTTGAGATCGTCAAACAAATAGACCAGAAAATCGGCAATAATTGGTATGGACGGATTGTATATGTCTATCGACTGATCCATACGTCCAACGGAAGAAAACCCTCCACTTCGCTGCATAATTCAACAATGAGGAGGACCTCCTACAGTTAGAAATTGCGTCCAGTGCGCGACCTGTAAAATGTTCTCTGTGCAAGAAGGACCGCACAACGGAAATACGTGAAGGTTGAGACCTTCTGGGTTGTGATGCAGTGCGTGGAACTTCTCTTGATAAAGAAGATCCTCTCGTGGAGGGAATGTCCCATAACAGACACCTGAGAAGATTGATCCAAGGTTTCTGTAACAACAGAGGTAACAACAGAGGTGCTAATAGCAGGATTTTGCAATGAGATTGTTGGACCTTTAACAGAATCTGCTGAATCAACGGAGCAGGAGGATGTGCATATCCTATCATCCTGTTCCATGGGATCGACAGAGTGTCTACTGTGTACGTTCTACGCTCGATGATCTGGGCATGGAGACACGAACATCGGTAACTGATTGTTTAGATGTCGCAAAAAGATCTTTCATGGGACGACCCCACTGGTAGCAAATCGGCCTGAATATTCGCTTGTTGAGAGTCCACTCCGATGGCAACAGGTCACCTTTCCGAGAGAGCGAGTCTGCTAATACGTTCAGACGACCCAGTATGACGGACTGAGAGATGAACGTGATGATTCAGAATGAATAGGAGAAAATTCTCTGTTAATTCACATAATGGAATCAAGTGAGTGCCGCCTTGGTTCCTGAGGTAAGCAACTACTGTCGAGTTGTCCGACAGAATTTGAACATGTACGTTCGCTATTTGACGAATCCAATGTTGTAGTGCTAGCCATATTGACATCATCTTTTTGGCATTTGCTTCTCTAGGAACCGAGAGTCCCAAAGACCCTGGCACTTCAAGTCTGCAGGACTTAGGGTCATGTCCCAGCCTGTCTGACTTGCATCCGTCATAATCGTGAAAGCCGGATCCGGCAGTTGAAGCGGAACTCCTGGAGTTAACCACTGAACATCTGCCCAAAACTGAACATTTTGTTTTACTAGGTCTGTTAAAACAATACTGGTTTCGAGCGAATGCGTCTTCACACTCCAGTTCTGAGTAAAGAATATCTGGAAGGGCCGCGTGCACAGACGGCCCATCAGAATAAGATCAGCAGCTGCTCCGCACAGCCCCATCAGTCACATAAACTCTATCGCTGTTACTTAGACAAAAGCGAGAATAACAACTGATTAATTTTGCTCTGGGTAAGGGCAGATGAACCAGATTGTTGCGAGTCTCGAAGCTCATTCCCAAGTGAGTGAACGACTTGGACGGAGCTAGATCCGACTTTTTCTTGTTTACTACAAAACCGAGACGTCGGAAGAGTTGTAGCAGACTCTAAACATCGTTCTGAAGAATACTTCTGTTGCCGTATCTCTGCAGAATGTCGTCCAAGTAAGCCGACGTTACCGCAGACGAATGAGCTCGGAAGTATGACATTACCGAGTTCATTTTTCGAGTTAAAGCCCAAGGAGCCAGGTTCAGACCAAAGTACATTGCTCTGAACTGGTAAATCTCTCCTTGCACGGCAAAACTGCAGGTACTTTCTGAATGCCGGATGTACCAGGACATGAAAGTAAGCGTCTTTTAGATCTATGCTTGCCGCATAGTCATCCACTCGAATGCTCGCTTTTACCGACCGAACGGTTTCCATATAGAACTTTGGAGCCATGATCAACTTGTTTATCCAGTTGAAGTCTATTACCGGTCGGAACGTGCCGTCTGGCTTCAGTACGAGGAACAGGTGACTGTAAAAACCTTGAGAATTTTGATTCTCGACGACCTCTATTGCTTCCTTTAATAAAAGAGCCTGTACCTCCGCTAGGAGAGACTCCTTGAAAGGATCTGCCAGAAGATTTGTCCAATGCAGACATCTTGTAAGTGGGGGTTTTGCTCGGAATGATAGCCATAGGCCTTCTGAGACTACACTTCTCACCCACTGATCTTCCGTGATTGCTGTCCAGTTTCTCGCGAAGTTTGATAACCTTCTGTCAACTGGTAAGCAATAGAGGTCTTATTCATCACCTGTACGACTAACAAGGCTTATGGAAGGAAAAACTACGTCCTCCCCGCGAAGAGCCTCGTCCCGTCGGCTTAGGGGCATCTGACCTATAATCCTGATCAGACCTACGCCCCTTTCCTGAGTTGCTGTACTGACGACCTCCGGAGTAATTAAAAGAGGGTTTCTTGTACCCTCGCGAGGAGTTCCCTTTTGATGATTTAGATTTTGAAGGTCCTCGCTTACCCCGGTCTGCTAAAGCGTGTTGTTGAGACAACGACTTCAAAAGCAGAGCACTGGAAGCTTTCTTGGTAGCCTGTTCGTAGACTAATGAAAGCTTGTCGTCAAACAGAGTATGTCCTGAGACCGGAGCAACTCGGAGAGAGCTTTTCACCTTGTCATCTATAAGTGATGATGTCGCAAGGGCAGCATCACGTCTGATTAACTCCAAGTTTGCCACTGTCAGGGCAGAGTTAGACATGGCATACATGACTGCCTTGGAAAGAACTCTAAGCGAGGAACAAACGTCCTCAAATTCCTTCCCATTGAGACGTTGCACCATAGCTCTGGTAAGGTGATCTGCATAGGACATCGCGTCCAGATTCGCTCTATTTGATGAAATAGCACATTCCATCACGTCCGAGCGTATTTTGAATAAGGCAGGTAAGGATATGTCTGAATCCCCAGCCTGCTCATCTAAACGGAGAGGATCTCTCTGGAAACCTCTCCAACCGTCTTAAATGAACGTGGTCCAAGGAACAGTATATTTATGGAGGATGTCGATAGGAAACTGCCTTTCCTCTTAGTACTAGAGAGGTTAAATACAGCGTCTTCTACATGGCCGAAGGCCTGCGACACCTGTCTAGACTGTATCGAGAACGACAGAACTTTCTCTTCCTCCGGACAAAGTCTGCGTCTAAAGACGATAGCGGTTTCTCCCTAGTTGTCGCAGCTTGCTGATCAGATGGAACAAATTCGGGATAGTATTGATGGATAAATTCCATCGCTACCATATGTTGTTCCGAAAGGGAAGGGTAATCCTCTTCCTTGTCACTTTCACCATCCAACTGAATCAGCTGTGACGTTCGGCCCATCGCATCTGTGTGTGCAGATGACTGGACCGACACAGCACCATCCGACAGCTCACTACTGGAGTCTGTGGGAGGCTGCTCTTGCACTTGCTGGGATGCTGCGATCAGCTGTACAATCTGCGACAGCAAGTCCATTACAGAGGCTTGAGGAGCAGCGGTTTTCTGTTTTTTAGCCGCTTGCTGCTCCTGGGATGTAGCTCTGGAGATGGATCTCTTCTTCGAACGTCCTGATGATCAAAGCCTTGGTTCCCTAGCTACCGGATGGTCCGACTTCACAGACGAAGACTGGCTCAGTCTTCGAACAGCTGGCTGGATATCCAAAGTCGGGTAGCTAGGATGCGGTCATGTGTGCTTTAGAGAATTGTAGCGTAGGAAGCCGTGACTGTAGCCGAGGCAGGCTGCAGTCTAGACGCTAGACGGAGCATCCCGAGTGGCAGGTGTGGACGTAGGCTCCGGCCGTTACAAGTTTCTCAAAACAACATCTGGCCCCAACTCCTGCTCGCGACCTTGTCAGACCTCGCCGAGCATCCCGAAAAGAAACTTGCTCACTTCCTCCCTATTTCCATCATCACTGGGAGAGCTTTTGATTTTAAGGTGTTCGCTCTTCCCAAATCTACACTTCCTTAGACTGCAACGGACATACTCGGTGTCACGGCTCCCACGGACGGAGTAACTGCTTCATTGGTCGAGCTAGCTGCTTGCAAGGGATTAAGAACACTAACTAGAGGCCTTATCCCTTGCTTAATATTCATGAGCAGCTAGCTCTGTTTGCTCATCAGAGCGCGACGACGGAAAAACACTTTTGGTGGGTGTCACAATACCATCACCATATTCTTGTTCCTCTGAAATAGATACTGAAAAACTCGAATTATCTTGCAGTGAGAGTTCCGGCATAGGAATTTCACCATCAACGACGTACCATGACACCCGTCTTCAATGTTTGTCATCCCAATCAACACATGTAGGACAAGAATCCATAGGAGTGCATCGACTCCAAGCAAGGCAACAAGCATGTAAATCCGAGGAAGACTTCCTCGCCTTGCATTTAGAGTAGCAAGCTTTCATGATTCAATCAAAATACAAAGTCGATAGCACTCCTACAAATTCCACAATAAATATATAATAAAGATACATGAATAATTGCAATCAAAATCAAATTCGAAAAATTAAATCCAAAAATTTTTCGAATTTTTTTTAAAAAGCCTAAGTTCCCAAAGGGAACATGAAGAGCCGAAGGGCATCCCGATAGAGTCCAAGTGTAGACAAAATCCAAAATTATTTTAGCTACACTACTGGAATCATAATACATATATCCTACAATAATCCTACAGTAATATAATACTAAATACTATATATATTGAAGACGTTGTCAATGTAAACAACGTTGTCAAGCTGAGTTAATGAAAGTGTCAATGACACTGCAGCTCGCTCAACTTGTCCAAGAAGGGACTGAGCTATATAGAAAGCTCCAGTAATACCAAGTCAATCAAGTTTCTACAGAAAAGATATCGCTCGAAATCTGAAAAAGATCGAGTGAGGGATGCAACCTGTATGGTGCACTAATGTTTTTGAACGAAATTCAGAAAAATTTGATAGCTCCCATCTAGACATCACACCAAAGCTACATATGAAATTTGACAAAGATCGGGTGAGAGATGTGGCCTGTAGGGTGTGCCAATGAAATTGTTGACAATTTATATGCCAAAACTAAGGTGGCCACTGGTGGCCATGTTTTTCAATGAAATTCAGATAAATTCAATAGCTCCCATCTAGACATTGCCCCAAACCCACATATGAAATTTGGAACTGATCGGGTGAGAAATACAGGCTAAAGGGTGTGCTAATGGAATTGTTGACAATTTATATGCCAAATTTAAGATGGCCACTGGCGGCCATGTTTTTCAAGGAAATTCAGAAAGAATCATTAGCTCCCATCTAGACATTGCCCCAAATCCACATATCGAATTTGGAACTAATCAGATGAGAGCTGCAGCCTGCAGGGTGTGCTAAAGGAATTGCGGATAGACAGAGGAATGCATGGATGCACAGACAGATGGACGCACAGACAGATGGACGTACAGATGGATGGATGGCCAGACAACGGATCGCAACCCATCACAATAGCTCATACTTGACGTTCTCAGATTGAGCTAAAAATGAAACATTGAAAGTCACTTGATGGAAACAAGCCTGGAAATAAGCAATCTGTTATTTGCAGAATGAGGTCTCCATACAGTGGGCTCATAGAGCCCCCACCCCCTCCCCCAATTTAGCCTCTGGGTTCCTCTTTATGTTTAGGCCTAAGACCTTGATTCAGATTGAGGTTCACAGAGGGTAAATTTAGTAATGCTACCCTGTTTTGCAGGGTAGCATCACCCAAATTCACCCTCTGGGGACTTCATTCTGCTGATGAGAGTCTGCTTTTTTTCATGTTTGGATGGAAATTGATTTCACTCTGAAGAATAAACAGAAAATGTGACAAGTTCTGTGCTTACCTTTTGCAATATCCTCTTTACCTAGTGCTGGCCCCTGGAAAACATGATATCGAAGTAATCTTCGGCAAGCTTCTCTGTTATTCTTGAATACACTTTGAGTGTCAGGCTTCAATGCATGTTGTTGATCCTTTGATAACTGGTAATGAATCCTTCAAAAAGTAAAATAAAAACATTTTCAATAACTACAGCTGAAAAGGTTAACCAATTAATCGATTAATCAATGATCAACATCCTGATCGATCCAAAAAGTAATTGATCAATTAACCCTTTACCCAACGCAGACGATATCAAAATTTATTATTTTAAATTTCATTTTTCAAAATTTTCCAAAAAATTTCAACAAAACCATATCATGTGACCCCTCGTTGGAACGAGCTCGTTCCAACGAGGGGTCACATGATATGGTTTTGTTGAAATTTTTTGAAAAATAATATTTTTTCAACTGCTGAATTTGCATATTACGCGGGCGGATGCGGCCGATTCGTTGGGTAAAGGGTTAACCATTATTTTGAACTACTGTATTATATGGATTTACAAAGGAACAAACTTGCTCCAAAACAGGCAAACATTGTCGCACTGACTCACATCAATTATATGAGACAGAGTAAAGCATGCAAGTTACTTGTTGACATACTTGTTTAATTGCATGATCATCATGCTGTATCAGTGGCTGGAAATGGTCACTCTTAACCCCTTTACCCATTGTGGGTAGCAGACGATACTTGCAAAATAAATTCATGAATTACTAAAAATTTTCAATTTTTGTCTCAAAAACATAGCTTATGACATAGCTTTGTCTGAAGAACATAGCTTATGGTCAAAAGCTATGTTTTTGAGACAAAAATTGAAAACATAATAAATTTGAAAGGAGACTTTTGTATATAGGCCAAGTCGGTTTTGTTTGTTACATTGGGTAAAGGGTTCATGCTGTAAATCATCAACGGTATGGCAATTATTCAGATATCTATTTGGACAAGCGATTAATAGGTTAACCAAGGTTAATCCACGTGATTAATCGATCAAGAAAACCATTTCAGCTCTATCAATAACTCTTCCCTTATCATGAACCATTCTGGCACAAGCTTAGAACTAAAGGGCCAAACATTTGATGCAAAAGAAATGTAGTAAACAATTTCTAGTTCACCTACATTACCAGACAAATAACATGATGTTTCTGGAATTGAGATTGGTATACATTTGTTAATGCTTTCAGAACCTTGATCTCTATTATGATGAGGATAAAACAAGTTTTTCTGGATTTTGCGATGAAATCCTGTGACATAACACACTGTTGGAAAGTTATCTAGCTGTACACTGATGTTAGTTTAACCCTTTAATCAAAGAATTGGCCACATCCACCCACGCAATATACAAATTCAGCAGTTGAAAAATATTATGTTTCTAAAAATTTCAACAAAACCATATCATGTGACCCCTCTTTGGAACGAGCTCATTCCAATGAAGGGTCACATGATATGGTTTGGTAGAAATTTTTTGAAAAATTAAAAAAAATATTTCAAATAATAAATTTTGATATTGTCTGCGTTGGGTAAAGGGTCAAGGTGTACACTCATTAGACAATTTCATATACTAAATTAGGATCAAATCCATGCCATCATTCTTAATCCCCAACAGATGGATGATGTCAGCAATAATTGGCCTCTGAATTCCTCCAAACTTGTGACAGGTATTTACCATACCTGGCTTTTTAAAAAATTTGCAAGAGCTATGAAATCTCTCCTAGGACCATTTGCAGGAGCCAATAGATCCCAGGGCTCAAATAAGAAATTTGTTCAAAGCTGATACAAATTTGACTATTTTTTTAGTCAAATTTGCATGAATTCTGAGCTAAGTGACAGTACTGTATTTGACACACTTGTTTCCTAACTGATCTTCATTAGGGTAGTCTACTGAATTGAATAAATTTACAATATTTCGACAATATGTTTTACAGTTTCAAACAGATGCTACCATATGAATGGTTGGAAATAAAATGAACAAATTGTCTGAAATGAAGAGATATTATTTGTCTTGTAGCGATTCTTCACAAGCATTTGTCTCATTGAAAGACATACACTCAGCCCTTTATCCAACGCATCGGCCATATCCGCCCATGTAATATACAAATTCAGCAACTGAAAAAAATTTTTTTTCTCAAAACATTTCAACAAAACCATATCATGTGACTCCCTCAGTTGAACGAGCCTGACGAGCTCGTTCCAATGAGGTGGTCACATATGGTTTTGTTGAAATTGTTTGCATTGGGTAAAGGGTTAAACAGTAAGTAGAGTAATTCCTGCGGCATTTAACGAACCAATATCAAGTTTCTCACAAACTGAGCATTTCTTTTTTTTTTCGGCGTAACTTCAGAGAACCGGAAAAGAATGAGTAATGATCCTGGTGACAATCCCTCTGCACATTTATCAATAGCAACAGAGTAATTAACTCGGGAATCATTTGTAACAAGACATTCTAAATTACACTTGGCTTTGGTGTTTGATGTTTTCCCGACATCGGAACATCTTTCTACTTGAGTTTAACCCTGATTGAACTGTTGCGGACTGAATTATGTTGCTATTATACTACTATCATGAAGTCAACAGGAAGGTGGAGTATCTGTCAAGACTGTCTCATCAGAATATTTGTGTGGATGATATTTTCACTCATGTGGGGGCAATTTTATGTGGGTTGTAGGGGGCAATAAAATCCTGCATCTCTTATTTCCAGGACTGAACCAATGTGCCAAATTGAGTATCTGTTTCTCAATTGTGTGATTTTTAAAAACCTCTGCTGTCAATATATACCCCACATTATCAAGTTTCATAACAACTAGCTTTGAATTAATCAAGTTATGGCGATTTGATTTTTTGTCTACAGCTGGTTTTAAAACTGAGATGGCTGGCTAATCTGCACAATTTATGCATGAGAGAAAAACCTGTATAGGATGTTATGTACATTATGCTAATTGTTTTCACCAAGTATGAGAAGATTCTGTGGATCCTAAGAATTTATTTATTTATTTTGGACACATATTTCTGCATGATGGCTAATTGTGACTGCAACATGGATATAAAGTCAAGTCCAGGCAATCATTTATACCCATATTGCCTGTTTTAGAGCACTGGTGACCTGGTACTATTTTACCAGTAAAACCGACCATGTTTACCATAGTAAACAAACACTGCTTCACTTCCTAGTCTTCTCATGGGGAGTCTGAAGATTTTAAAGAATTTTCCTCATATTGTACAAAGTTAAAATTCTGATTTCCAAAAAAAATAGAGGTGTGACTGTCCCAGATGGGCCTGCCCATACCCAAGCCGCCATGATTATTCTAAGACGAAAAGTGGCACAACTCTGGCCAGAAAAGTCCGATCCAAACTATAATCGCAGGTGCACAGGTTCCCATAGTAGTGAGCATCCACACAAAGTTTCAAACTAATTGACCCATAAACTTCTGAGAAAATCTCCGGGCAAAAATCAGACATTCTAGGATGAAAAGGAGCTTAACTCTGGCAAAGAAAAATCCGATCGAAACTGTAGTTCACAGGTGCACAGGTTCCCATCGTAGTGAACATCCATACCAGGTTTCAAAGGAACCAACCTATGAACATCTGAGAAAATCTCCGGACAAAATTCAGGCATTTAAAATGAAAAGGGGCATAACTCAGGGGAAAAAGTCTGATCGAAACTATAATTGCAGGTGCACAGGTTTCCATGGTAGTGAACATCCATACCAAGTGTCAAAGGAATCAATCCATAAACATCTGCGAAAATCTCCAGACAAACTTCAGACATTCTAAGATGAAAAGGGTCATAACTCTGGCAAAAAAAGTCTGATCGAAACTATAATCACAGGTGCATAGGTTCTCATGGTGGGGGGGGGGGGGGGGGGGGGGTGGGGAGGGGGATGAACACTCAAAAGTTTTGAGCAAATTGGTCCATGAGCCTCTGAGAAAATCTCTGGACAAAATTATGTCTACCGATGGATGGATGTGATTCCAGTACACCCCCCACAACTTGTTGCGGGGGGGGGGGGGGGGGGGGGGGGGGGGGGGGGGGGGGGGAGGGTGTATAAAAAGGAGCACATATTTGAACAAACTTGAATTTGCCCCCCATAAGGATGCTGTCTATCAAATATTAAAGGATTCTGACTATTTATTTACTGATGTTTAAGGTCACATATTTATGCACAATGGCTAATCATGACCGTGACAGTTTTACGGGTGGAGGGAGCCGGAGTACCCGGAGAGAACCACTGAGCAATGACGAGCAGCTGCCAGCTCCCCAACATCGTAACTCCGTACTGCAGCACAGGCAGGGTTAGATTGGTTAAGACATGCGCACCATCGATGTGCAGTATGCCTTAGTACACGGCGACATCGTGCCCCCACGCGGGCAATGGAGATGAAGGGAAAGATTCTGACTGGTGGATCTAAAGAAGATTTGTAAAGAATTTTCCTCATATTGCACTCAGTTAAAATTTTGGGCTCCTTTTAAAAGGGAGTTCAAATAACAAGAGGCCCCACGGGGCCTGAGAGCGCTCACATGACATGGTAGCCTAAATATCAACCCAGGGAATTGATTTCAACAAGTTGCATCTGCCCCTCCTAAGAAAAGCTTATACCAAATATCCAAAGATTCTGATCAGTGGATCTAAAAAACCAGAGGCTCAAGTGAGCCTAAAATGCTCACCTGGCTCAAATTGTCAAAAGAGATGAGTGTATCAGTAAGTGATCAGCAGGAGCAATTTTTTGATTTGCTATGACTCAACCAAAGGCAACTTTTTTGGCCATTCATTTCTGCTGGTCCTAGGAAAGCTTCCTAGCAAGCTCTGTTCTGTGAAGTATTAAAAAAACAACCAAACGAAATTTGTGTTTTGTCTTCAACTACTGTGGTTCTCTCCAGCTCCCCCACCTCCCCCCCCCCCTCCCTCCCCAAAAAAAAAATTTAAAAAAAAGAAGAAAAAACAAGTGACTTGCTTTCAACAAACTTGAATTTGACACCCCTAGAGATGTTACATACCAAATATGAAAGGATTCTCACTGGTGGTCCTGAAGAAGAAGAATAATTTTCAAGAAATTTTCTCATATTGCACTATATTAAACTTTGGGCTTCAATAAAAAGCCCAAATACTCAAATATTAACCCAGGGACCTGATTTGAACAACCTTCAATCTAACCCTCCCAGAGGTGTTGTACACCAAAAATCAAAAGAATCTGACTGCTGGATATGAAGGAGATGATTTTAAACGATAATTCTCCATATTGCACTAAGTAAATATTTGGGCTCCCTTGGGGAGCTCAATTTGAACAAATTTGAACCTTACACCTCAAGAAATGTCACAAACTAAATGTGAAAGGATTCTCACAAGTAGGTCTGAAAAAGAAGAATTTTTAAGAAATTTTCTCATATTGCACCAAGTTAAAATTTGGACTCCAATAAAGAGCCCAAATATTCATCCAGGGATCCCATTTGAACAAACTTGAATCTAATCCCCCTAGAGATGCTGCATACCAAATATCAAAAGAATCTGACTGGTGGATCTGAAGAAGATGATTTTTAAAGATTATTCCCCTATATTGCGCCAAGTTAATATTCAGGCTCCCACAGGAAGCCCAAATATTAACCCAGGGACTCAATTTGAACAAATTAGAATCTCACACCTATAGAGATGTCACATACCAAATATGAAAGGATTCTCACTAGCAGGTCTGAAAAAGAAGATTTTTAAAGAAATTTTCTCATATTGCACCAAGTTAAAATTTGGGCTCCAATAAAGAGCCAAAATATTCATCCAGGGATCCCATTTAAACAAACTTGAGTCTAACCCCCCTAAAGATGCTGCATACCAAATATCAAAAGAATCTGACTGGTGGATCTGAAGAAGATTTTTAAAGAATATCCCCCATATTCCACCAAGTTAAAAATCAGGCTCCCATAGGAAGCCCAAATATTAACCCAGGGAGTCAATTTGAACAAATTCAAATCTTACACCTCTAGAGATGTCACATACCAAATATGAAAGGATTCTCACTAGTGGGTCTGAAAAAGCAGATTTTTAAAGAAGTTTTCTCATATTGCACCAAGTTAAAATTTGAGCTCCAATAAAGAGCACAAATATTCATCCAGGTATCCCATTTGAACAAACATGAATCTACCCCCCCTCCCCCTCTAAAGATGCAGCATACCAAATATCAAAAGAATCTGATTTGTGGATCTGAAGAAGAAGATTTTTAAAGATTACTCCCCATATTGCACCAAGTTAATATTCAAGCTTCCATTGGAAGCCCCAATATTAACCCAGGGACTCAATTTGAACAAACTTCAATCTGACCCCTGTAGAGATGTTGTATACCAAGTATCAAAAGAATCTGCCTGTTTGATCTGAGAAGAAGATTTTTAAAGCTTATTCCCCATAGCGCCCTAAGTTAATTATTTGGGCTCCTCTGTTGAGCCCAAATATGAACCAAGGGTGTCGATTTGAACACACTTGTATTTGACCATCCTATGGATGCTGTATACCAAATATCAAAAGATTCTGATCAGCAGTTCTGAAGAAAAATCTTTTTCTCAATTTTTGCAAATATGCTGATTCAGCATTTTTTTAAATGCCCCGACAGAACACCCTGACACAACAGATGGTCATTTTTTTTCTTGATCCATTCTACTGGTCAAAAGGATGCTTCATACCAAATAACAGTACTCTGTTCTGTGTAGTTTGGAAAATATGGGCACTTGAATTTTTTTCTATTTTTAGCCCCTGGGATACCCACAGGGCTACGAAAAAAAAAAAAAAAATTGGGCATCAATCAAGTACTTGGGACCCATTTATGCTACATGCCAAATTTGATTCAAATCGGCCCATCAGTTCTTGAAATAGAAATTTTGGGCGGAGCCCAAAATGGGTATGCGCCCACAGAGAGCCCAAATATTGATCTACCAACTTCTCTTGAACAAACTTTAATCTTCAACACCAAAGAGTGTTACATACCATATATCAAGGCAATCTCTCTGGTGGTTCATGAGAAGGAAGATTTTTAGGCTTTTTGGCATCATTGACCAGAGCCCGAAGAAGGCAGCCGCTTCATTTGAACAAAATAGAAAGGGTATACCCCAGGGATGGTTTGTGCAATATATGTTGGAATTTGGCTGAATGGCTGTGAAGAAGAAGCCAAGTTTGCAAAAGTTAACGGACGATGGGCGCCAAGTGATGGCAATACCTCACACGGACTTGCAGTCAGGTGAGCTAAAAAAAAAAGATTTTTAAAGAATATTCCTCATATTGAAGAACTAAGTAATAATTCAGGCTCCCACAGGGAGCCCCAAATATGAACCCAGGGACTTTGCTTCAACAAACTTGAATCTCACCTCAAGTGGGATGCTGTATACCAAATACCAAAAGATTCTGACTGGTGGATGTGAAGAAGATTTTTGAAGAATATTCCTCATATTGAACTAAGTTATAATTCGGGATCCCACAGAGAGCCCAAATATCAACCTAGGGATTTGGCTTGAACAAACTTGAATCTCACCCCCTAAGGATGCTGCAAGCCAAATATCAAAACATTCTGACTGCTGAATCTGAAGAAGAAGATTTTTAAAGAAAAATTCCTCATATTGAACTAAGTTATAATTCGGGCTCCCACAGGGAGCCCAAATATGAACCCAGAGACTTGGCTTGAACAAACTTGAATCTCACCCACCTAAGCATGCTGCATACCAATTATCAAAAGATTCTTATTGGTAGATCTGAAGAAGAAGATTTTTAAAGAATATTCCTTATATTGCACTAATTTAAACATTTGGGCTCCCATAGAGAGCCCAAATATGGACCCAGGGATTTGATTTCAATATACATGTGAAAGAATTTTCCAAAGATGTTATATGTGAAATTTGAAAGCTTTTGGAGTAGTGGTTTGGGAGAAAAGTAGTCTTAAATGTTTTTCCCTTACCCACAGTGTTAAAAAATGCTGACTCAGCATTTTTTCAAAAGTCCCCAAAAAGTAACCCATGATAAAACCGATAGCAATTTTTTTTGACCATTCCATTCTGTTGGTCCTAAGGAAGCTTCACACCAAATAAGAATTCTCAGTGCCATGTAGTTTTGGAGAAATGGGCGTTTTAATTTTTTCTATTTTTAGCTCCTGCGGTTCCCATGGGGCAAAAAGAAAAAAAAATTGTGGCATAAATTATGTACTTATGACCCAATAAGCCCCCATATCAAATTTGATTCAAATCTGCCTCTCAGTTTGGAAAACAGAAATTTTGGGCAAAAATTCTTGCCTCTCCCATAATGAAGGCAAATGTAGCTCCTCGAACTTCTCTTAAACAAATCTGAGTCTACACCTCAAAAAGAAGCTGCACACCAAATATCAAGTCTCTGCTACTGCTGGTTCATGAGAAGATTTTTTAAGATTTTAGCACTTTTTGGGCGTGGCCCTACCGAGGGGCAAGGCAACTTGATTTGAACAAAATCAAAATGCGATGTCATAACAAACTACTACCTCAAATTTCAATTAAATTGGTTCAGCGGTTTTGGAGGAGAAGACGCAAACACCATGTTCACAGACGACGGAGTGTGAATGATCACTATAGCTCCCTTGGCTGAAAGTCAGGCGAGCTAAAAAAAAACAAACTTGACTTGATTTGCACAAACTTGGGTGGGATACCCCTATGGATGTTGTATATGAAGTAAAAAAAAATACTGATTGGTAGCTCCAATGCTGGGCGAAAAAAAGCCAAAATAACTAGAAAGTGTTTTAGCACACTAAAACATATGTCTCCCCTTACTTTCTATTTTATGCACTACAAATGATATATACATAAAAATATTGACAATCATACCAGATATGTAAGGTCTAGCTCTAAAGAGAAATAAGTTATGTTCTTTTTTTTTACTTGAGTAAAATGTTCTGGTCCAGACAACTGTCGTCCACAGCGTTGACATGAAAATGTGTGCTCTCGGGCTGCACATATTTTTTCTTTATGATATTTATAAAAAGGGGGTACAAGTAAATACCGTGAACCATATACATGAAAATTTAAGCAGATAGCCAAAGTTCATTAGTTGCACCTTTGACTTTTCAAAATACCTGGGCAAGGGTAAAATAAATGCAGTCATGTTTAGTGTGATGACAAATTTTGTTACAGACAGACGAACACGCATCCCACATATGACATATATGAAGCTTTTATTAAAATATCAAATTGCTGGGATTAAAAGTTGCCGAGAAAAATGTGCAAAATCTTGTTATGGACAGACTGTCAGACACACACAGACAGAGGTAAACAAGGATGTCCCAACTTCCCCTTTGGGGAGCGGGGTTATAAATATCTATGATCTAGCTCAACATCCACATGTCAAAAAAAAACAAATTCTGGTCTGGACAATTACTCCCTATTTAAAGTACATTAAATTTGACCTTGAGGTCAAGGTCACATGAAGGTCATGATGACATGTGGTCTCATTGTGATACATCGACATGTCAATCATCTAAGTCCTAGGTCAAAAAACAAAAAAGTTCTCGTCTGGACAATTATTCCCTATTTGAAGTACATAAATTTGACCTTGAGGTCAGAGGTCAAGGTCACATGCAGTTCATCAAGGTAGCGGACATGCGGTTTCATGGTGACACATCCACATGTCAAAAAAAAAAGATTCTGGTCTGGACAATTACTCCCTATTTAAAGTACATAAATTTGACCTTGAGGTCAAGGTCACATGAAGGTCATGATGACATGTGGTCTCATTGTGATACATCCACATGTCAATCATCTAAGTCCTAGGTCAAAAAACAAAATAGTTCTGATCTGGACAATTATTCCCTATTTGAAGTACATAAATTTGACCTTGAGGTCAGAGGTCCAGGTCACATGCAGTTCATCAAGGTAGCAGACTTGCGGTTTCATGGTGACACATCCACATGTCCAAAAAAAAATAAAATCTAGTCTGGACAATTACTTCCTATTTAAAGTACATAAATTTGACCTTGAGGTCAAGGTCACATGAAGGTCATGATTACATGTGACATGCGGTCTAATTGCAATACATCCACATGTCAAATATCTAAGTCCTAGGTAAAAAACCAAAAAAGTTCTGGTCTGGATAATTATTCCCTATTTGAAGTACATAAATTTGACCTTAAGGTCAGAGGTCAAGGTCACATGAAGGTCATCGAGGTAGACGACATGCGGACTCATGGTGACACATCCACATGTCAAATAACCAAGTCCTAGGTCAAAAAAAAAAAAAAAAAATTCTGGTCTGGACAATTACTCCCTATTTGAAGTACATAAATTTGACCTTGAGGTCAAGGTCACATAAAGGTCACAATGATATGCGTATGCGACACACCGGCTCATGGTGATACATCCACGTGCCAAATATTTAAGGCCTGGCTCAAAAGACAAACAAGTTTTGGTCCGAACAGTTTCCTTGAAAAAAGCACAAATCTGACCTTCAGTTCAAAGGTCAAGGTCACATGAAGGTCACAATGGTCGCTACACACCGGCTCATGGTGATACATCCACATGCCAAATATCTAAAGCTGGACTCGAAATACAAAAAAGTTCTGATTCAGACAGTTTCCCTTAAAAAAGCGCATAAATCTGACCTTCAGGTCAAAGGTCAAGGTCACATGAAGGTCACTATGGTACACTGCACACTGGCTTATGGTGATACATCCACATGCCAAGTATCTAAGGTGTAGGTCAAAAGACAAAAAAGTTATGGCCCGGACAATGTTTGTATGAGGAGAAGAAGAAGAAGAAGAATATGCACTAAAACAATATGTCTCCCTTCTGGGAAGGGGAGACATAATAATCATGGTGTTAGGTAAAGAAGATCGTTATTAATGATATAATCCCGTTGTTCTCTTTCCACGGTCAGGCTTATTCCGGTAGTGTTCTAGTGTTGTGTATGAATACAATATAGAGGCAGGTATTTTAACCTGAAATATACTAAGCACATATACTTTGTGTCTCAAATTAATAACTTTGATTTAAAACGTGTTTTTAACTTGTGTCCAGGCTTTGTCCACAGATAGGTGCAGGACGTATCAGAACGCAATGTTCATTTACCTCCCTTGATGTGTTTTGCCAATGTTTCCTGGAATGCAATCAACAGTGGAGAGACATATCAAGAGAGGTTACTGAATTGAATGAAAGTGTCAATGACACTGTAGCTCAACTTGTGTAAGACATGTACATGTATAGTATGTGACACAGCAATGACACACACCAAGGTAATGACCTGATAACAAAGGTATATATAAAGTATTGTACACAAATTTATTCAAATCAGGACTATCATACAGAATTCTGTACAAAAAACTGATTGCACTAATTTTGGTGCAAAATCGCTGCCGGTGGCCATCCTGAATTTTGGACTGCACCCCAAAACACTTGTTCTCGTCTCATGGTGATAACAAAGGTACCCAAGAAGTTTCGTAAAGATCGGTTCATAAATACGGCCTCTAGCCCGAGCCATATTGACATGTGCACTTACTGTGTATAAAGTAGCACAAGTCCATCTAATTTGCATAATTTCTGCATGGAGAAAAAAAGCCGTATTATATGTGATGTATTCCATGTTATTAAACATTCATACAAATATTCATTCAAATCAGAATTTTCATACAGAAGTTCTGTACAAAAAGCTGATTGGACTAATTTCGGTACAAATGGCTGCCGGTTGTCATCTTGAATTTTGGACCGCACCCCAAAACACCCCGATCTCGTCCCACAGTGATAACAAAGGCACCAAAGAAGTTTCGTAAAGATCGGTTCATAAATATGGCCTCTAGACAGAGCTGTATAGAAGTTGTGTACAAAAAATTGATTGTTCCTATTTCGGTACAAAATGGACACTGGCAGACATCTTGAAATTTAGACCGCACCCAGAAACACTCGATCTCATCCCAAGGTGATGACAAAGGTACCCATGAAGTTTCATGAAGATCGGTCATAAATACGGCCTCTAGCCCAAGCCGTATTGACATGTGCACTTACTGTGGAAAAGTAGCACTTGAATAAATCAAAGTCCATCTAATTTGCATAATTTCTGCACAAGAAAAAAACCTGTATTATATGTGATAATATTCCATGTTACTAAACATTCAGACAAAAATTTATTCAAATCAGAACTTTCATACAGAAGTTCTGTACAAAAAAAATGATTGCACTAACTTAGGGACAAAATGGCCTGCTGGTGGCCATCTTGAATTTTGGACCGCAACCAAAAATGCTCCTTCTCGTCCCACAGTGATAACAAAGTTACCCAAGAAGTTTTGTAAAGATCGGTTCATAAATACGGCCTCTAGCCAGAGCTGTATTGAATTGTTGATGGACAGATAGGACGGACAGACATGCCATGGCATAACCTCAAATTTGACTTTGATCAGCCCGGGAGAAACATCCTGGCCGGTTGGAAAAAACAAACTCCAGCTAATTATTGTGTTAATTGAGCCTAGGTAAGCTTCTCTAGAGCCTATTAGTGTTAACTCTGGGTTTTCCAAACACTTCTGGAATGGACAAGAACTGCATTCTCGTGAGCAGTGTTACATTTTTGTTAATTCAGGAGGGGTATGGAGAATGATTTCTCTACATGACGATTACTGATATTTTTTTACAACCAGCTATACTCGATTAATCTGGAAACTGCACAGCACTAAGTAATTCTGGAGAAAAAACGTGTAGTTGGGAAATACGGTTTTTTCTTTTCTACTTTTAGCTCCGGGAGGAAGAGGGAGCAAATTTATTTTATTTTATTTTTTTTTTGGGGGGGGGGGGGGGGGGGGGGGGGAGGGTGTATAAATCAAGTACATGTCCCTCTTAATACTGCTGCATACCAAATTTGGTCAAACTGCCCCCTGGGTTCAGAAAATAGAT